>JAIWNF010000008.1:0-600000 GCA_025093555.1 Circinella umbellata
AATAATATAAGATGAAAAGGGTTCTTTTTTTAGAAAAAAAGTCTGTTATTACTACTTGAGGTTCTATTACAACGGTAGCTTCCAAATTTGCAGGGTTATTTGCAGGGTTAGCTGCACATTGACACGACGTTCTTCGTGAATGGCCAATTTGGCCACAACTTGGACATTGAGGTTCTGACTATTACCATTATAGATCAAGAATTAGAAATTGCATTCTTTCTGCTCTCTCTATCCCAACTAATAGTACTTACGGTTTGCTGTTGCAAAGAACTACCGCCATTACTTGAATGGTTTCTTTGTTCCTGATCATTCACAAAAATGATTTCATTCTCAGTACGAATGCTTAATCGAGCTGGATTCATCAAGCAATCTCGGTGAGTTCTACGGGAATGTCTGGGCTGATGGCATGAAGGGCAAATTGAAGTGCTCATTCTATAAATATATCGCAGGTTATAAAATGTAAAGTAAAATTGTAAAAAATGCTAAGCAAAAAGTTTATTAATTATACAGGTTGGTGTTGTTAAGCTGAGTCTAAGAATTTCCTTTTTTAGGTTTTATAAAAATCTAAACTTTTTAGTAGTATAGACGTTTGCCTGCCTCGCTTCACTTCGGCTGAATGAGCCCCTACGCTTCGCTTCGGGTCATTTAACGGAAAACACGCCGCAAGGGGGGTAAACCCCCCTTGACCCCCCAAAAAGGCGCTTCGCGCCTAGTAGCGACGATGCCCAAGGCTGTATAATTGTTTTGTGGATCCAGTCAAATAAAAAATAAACTGCATTAGTATTGTAATAAGTTGTCTTTAAGATGGGATAGAATTTTATTGATAAAAAGGAAAAAAATATATAAAAGTTATTAAAAGTAAGGTGATTTTACTGAAGTTTTGTGGAGGTAAGGTTATTAAAAGGATGCTGGTTGTTTAAGATAAATTGGTCATATATGTAAAGAAGTTATGAAATTGAAGGAGGAGGCGGAAGAGGTGATGGAGAGAATATTTCGGGATATACGACATTTTTTGTAATAGGGCGATCAGCTTGTCTATCCTATTCAGCCATTATATGCAATTTCTGTAATCGGTAACGCGTGAAAATGCGACATATAACTGACCATGCGAAAACACTGGATCAGGAAGATAAACACCAATGTGTGTTAATGTTTGACCCTGCGACTTGTTTATACTAAGACAGAAAGCAGGTTTAAGTGGAAATTGTTTCCGAGATATTTCGCATGGTAATCCAGAAGATTGTGAAGAGCTGATAAGCTTAACACGTGGTATATGGACGGGATTGCCAGTATGGCTGCCAGTTATAATTTCGGCTTCTTTGAGATGTGTATGTAGGTTTCTGCAAATTAGTTTTGTTCCATTACAAAGACCCTCTGCTGGATTCAAGTTACAGAGAAGGATGACAGGTTGGTTGATTTTTAGACGAAGTCGATGAGGTGGGAATCCTATTAAGTTTAAACAAAAAATAATATAATGATAATGATATCCGAATAAATAATGAGTAATATATAATATAAATAGAACGCAGTAAACGAACATGTTAGTGTTGGCATGAATTCATAGGGAAGCTCAACAGAAATACTCGTTACCTGAAATACACAATGTGTTTAAAAATTCAGTAGGGATTTGGTTGGCATATTCTTCGCCAGGGACGGTGTCTGCACTTAAATATTCATGGCATTCGCCTGGAAAACGATCAGTAGCGACATCATTAATAATATCTACTACAGTGTTTTTTGGTGATAATATTGCCCTTTGTGCAAAATATTGTGGGTCGGGTGTTGTATGGCTGTCTAAATTTGGGTAGATTACATCCAAAAGATTATTTATATTTGAACCTCTTATGCACCGTTCGCGATCAAGAAAAATATAATCTGAGTTTGGACGAACTATAAAATGAAAATTAGTATTAAAAGCCATCCTCTTGGGTTTTATTTATATGTATTTTTTTGTTCAAAAGATAAAGTACCTGAAGCCATTTGACCATCGCCAATTTGAAGTAAATCTCGCGCAAATTGTCATTGACGTTCGGAATGTTCATTGTTATCGTCAAGGTTTTGTAATCGCATATTGATTGTTAAACGAAAAGTACGAATTGAATTCATAAAGGCGAACGAACAAAACTTGCATTGACACAGTCACTTCTACTTCCTCTTTTGACAACAGGAAGGGTTTGTCGAAAGTCACCACCAAAAACTATCAGTTTGTTACCGAAAAGGGCGTTTTGTAGTGAAGGATCGGTAGCACCCATGATATCCTGAAGTGTACGATTTACAGCCTCAACAGCATGACGATGAATCATTGGCACTTCATCCCAAACAATTAAAGAAGCATCGCGAATGGCTTGCGCCCTTTCACTTTGCAAACTAATTGAACATGTAGATGAATTGTCTAAATTTTCAACAGGAATTTTAAATATTGAGTGTGCTGTTGCACCTCGTCGAAGTAACAAAGCAGCAACACCAGTAGAAGCAACAGCAATTGCAGACTTGTTTTGAGAATGAACGTGGGCAAGGAGAGTATTATAAAGGAATGTTTTACCACTCCCACCTTGACCATCCAAAAGAAGGCCCGTTGCTCGATAGTAGGATCATTGACAGCAGCTGTTACTGCATCGAATACAGCACGTTGATCAGCATTAAGACTTCTAATAGAATCTTCTGCTACTTGGGCGAGATCTTCAGTGTTTCCAGCTTCTACCTGCTGTGGATGTTCAGGTATTTCATTTTCAAAAGAAGAAAGATCAGGTAGAGGAGGGAGTGTTGGGAATTGTGAAAGAGAGCTATTTTGATCGAGAAGAAATTATTAATATCAGTAATTGCCTGAGCATTACAGCGCGCAACATCAGGTTCCATATCATTCACACGATATCAATGTTGATAGTCTTCCGAAAGATGGTCGCCATATTTTTGCCACAAAGCACCAGGGTTAGATAGGTTTGCGAATAAAAGTAAAGTAACAAAAAGACGGCGAAGTTGAGGGATGGATGTTACAACCGATATTGCTTCTGCAAGACAAAGATCATATTCTTCATCACTTTCCAACAACAAACGTGCTGCAGCCGCTTCTTGAAATAATTCATATTCACGACCATTGTAACGCAATAAATCATTATAACTTTGTGTGCCAGGAACATTATGTAGCAATAGGCGTAAAGAGAATCGTTCCATATCACCAGGCGACACAAATACTACCCGACCAACAGCAGCTTTGGATCGAGTTCGTGGACTCCAATAATTATGGGTACCACTTGTATTCCAAGAATATTGTGATGGTATTTGATGATAGCATAATTCTCGTGTAGTGGGATCAGTGCTTAAAAAATAATAAAGGTAATAGAAAGTGTCGGTGATTAGAAAGAAGTAAGAAAAACGTATATCTTAATAGAACAACAAAGAATTACATACCGATTTAATTCAAAGTATGCCTCCAGGGTCGAGAGTTTTTGTTCTGCACGCTCAATCACTTCTTGTACAGTTTGATTGGGGCGATAGTACACGTTTTTTTTCCAGGTAAATGAATAGATAAAGATTGTACAAAGGGTGCTCTTGAGTGCAATGAAAAACCAAATAAACGCCAAAAAGACTCCATGCAGATACATACCGAGCGTCTTGATATAAGGTTGTTTCATCAATATATCTTCATCATCTTCATTATCAACAGTAGCAATAGCAGTAGCGGAACTATCATTATTCGGCGACGACGATAGACATTAACGCACGATCATGTCCTTTAAATACATACTTATAGAGATACTTGACAGCGCGGACATTATTACATATCTCAACATTTATATGAGAATCATACTTTGTGTCAAATAAAGATTGTGGGGCACCACCCAGGTGTTATCGAGTGCAACTCTGTTTCTACTTCTTCGTACATCTACTGTTCTGCCATCATTACGTCGTCTATATATTGGATAACCACCTACTTCAGCTTCGGTAGTTTCCTGGGCAAATGCTTTTGGATAATGCTTGGAACAATGGCCGTTTACCATGCAAGGTGAGTCGGGATACGCGGACCGCATGAACCATGCATCATATTTCTAGTAACAGTGCATATGCAGCAGGGTGACGATCAGGGTCAGGTATTTCGGCTGAGACGATGTTATCATAATCGTGGGACCTGAGGGTTTGCAATCAGAGGATAAAATCAAAAGAATATGACAATGCGGAAGTCCCCGTTTCTGATGCTCCACAACACTGATATGTGCCACACATGTTCCAAGTACATGTTTCTTAGTTAAGTCATCCATCATGAATTAAGCTACATAGAAAACAGAAAAGTCAATATCAACGTCAAAAATACTTGTTAATATAATTATAAAGAGCTTGAAAATAATTATATCAATGAATGACTCGTTCTCAACAAAATAACAAAGAAGTATAGAAAAGGCTCGAAGATATATGTTCAGGAAGCTTTCTGAGAGAAGTAAACTTTCAAATATGTAAACGAATAAAAATCATCATACCTTCATATGGAAAACTCTCGCAGTTAAATGGGACGATCAACAGCTCTCTGGCCAGTTTTAACTCATGGGTAATTTCAATCCAGGAGGGGTTGCAGGTGAAGGTGATAAACAGGTCTGGTTTCGAAAAACATCGTACAATTGCCATAGCATCTTGGTATCTGTATTCATGTCTCTGGGACCACCAATAAATGTGGAAGGAAGAAGAACAGACCTTCCAAATTTCGAGCAATTTCACCATCAATAGCATCAACCAAGCCTTCCAACATTTCAGCACGGAGTGATGTTTGATTTCTACGAATGTACTCAAGACGATGCTGTTCTACTTTAACCCACATATCAACACAAATTGGTGAAATAAAGTTGATAGTATACAATATAGTAGTTATCACGATCGTGGAGTAAATATGCATAATAGCGCATAGGTGTTGTATGACCATCATCATCATCATCAGAAACATTTGCTAATTATAAAACAAATTGTAAGATATTAATTAGCTTTACGTATAATATATATATATATATATATAAATATAAAAGTTTGTTCTTACATATATTGTTTGGGTGATTATTGGGCAATGGTGCAACCCACCCTTGTTCACCACGTGGAAATATAAGCACATAATGAGTAGGATCATATAAAGGATGAAACTCATTGATACGCATTAATCCACCACCACGACGTGTTATAACTACATCACGATATGCTCCAACAGAACCATGGTTTGGAAGAATCGCAGCAATTTCAGCAGTAGCTGGCGCTAAATATTGCCCATAATGCCCATGCGAAGGTGTCTGATCGGAGTGGATCACAATGGCAAAATCACTGTCAGGACTTTCTTGGATACGATCGGCTGCCCTTTGATATACTTGGGATAAAGGATTATCACGATTAATCATCGTCTGTAAAGAACGCAAAGTTTAGGATCCAATCCGTCAAAAAGACCATTTCTCAATTGGATCTGTGATTCAGTATCATGAATATAAAACTGCGCAAATCCAGGTGCTACATTCTCTGCTGGTTGGATTGCCCGTGCAATACTATGACTAATCATACCATTCACTCGAAAAGTATATACACCTTCTCTTTCATTTGCCAATTGAGAATCATACTAACACAAAGAACAATTAAAATTTACAATAATTATATACTTGTGAAGTCCAATTAATTACAATTAATTTTAATATTTTATATGATTATATACCTTGGCTGCAATAGAGGAAAAAGCAAAAGCAGAATTGTAAAGACGTATTTTCTGTCGAAAATTTCTTGCAGTTGCATCTTGATTAATTAAGAGAGAGAGAAGTTCATTTGGAGGGGAGGTGGCAAGTTAAAAGAAACCTTTCCTTTGTTGCAACAAAAAGTAAATTTAGGCTCAGCAATAGTGCCTGCACTTTTTTCTTTGATCCACATCTTTGCATTACATGATGGGCAGATAACATTCATTTCTCAAGATCTTGACGACCATTGGGTAAAATATTGGATTGACGACTAACGTGGGGAACATAGTGATCAGGGTGAACTCGAGCAACAAAAGAGGTATGTACTGTAAAAGTATCTATACGTGGTTGCTGTTGTATAGCAGCAGGTCTGTATATACAACAATATTCATATTAAAAACCTTAATTTATAATCTATTTAGACAGATATCAGAGAAAAATGTAGGTAACATACTGAGGTTGTAATGCTATTGCTGATTGTTCAGCTGCTTGTTGAAAAGCTTCATCATGGGTACGTCGAGTTGGCACAACAGAATCTGGTACAATTGGTTGCTCAGGTACGTTATCAACGTTAATGATAGCGCTCGCTGCATCAACAAAAATCAGAGAGCCAGGATTGGAAGTTCGGAGATGGTTTGGATTGGCTGGACAATCGCGATGAGTTGTTCTAGAATGAGTTGTGCTTCCACATGCATGACAGGTCATTTTTTACAATGTTAAAATCCAGGGGAAAAAAAGAAACAGGACAAATAAAAAACTTTTGTTCTATGGCCCAATTTTAAAAGATCATCGGGTCAAGTTAAATACAAAAGCCGATGTCTAATGATGATATAGAATATCATAGTTGTGGAAAAGACTTTTTACTATGATAAAGAAACTACAAATATGGATGTGGAGAGACACATGTAATAGATTTTTGCAAAAAAATAAAAATATAATCAAAGACAAACATTGGCTTTCGATTGATGGTAAAATCATTACAATTTCCATAGTAGCAATAGGTCGAAACAAAAGCCCTTTCCGCAGACAACTTTTTTATATTAATTTCCAGCAACCAATGTTTTTATATCGGAATAGCTGACAATTATCTTTAAAATACAGTGAGCAAATGAAAAGCAAAAAAATAGAAATTCAAAGGCAGACTATCTTACAAAAAAGGAAATTTTAATGTTCAACTATCTTAATATACTAGTTTTTGGATTATAAAAACTATCTAATAATCATTAATGCTTCTTGTTAATATTAAAAATATTCAATAACCGTTAATATTTCTTGCTAATATTAAAAATAATTAATAATGTTTTTTTAACATTAGCGTCCACCAATGAAATTCAATCTTAGTTTTGGCAATTATAATATTCATTTTAATACTTCATTTATTATTATTACTAGATTTTGTTCATATGACGATAAAAGAATTATGATGGGTGGAGTTTTTTTTTTCAGGCATAACAATATGAGTAGTTGTTGCGTTGTTGATTTTTCTTTTATTTTTTAGGGATGCACTTGTATTTTCTTTTCTTTTTGGGCTTGATAAAATGATGAAGTCATCTGTGCCATCTTCACCTTCATCATCGTCATCATCGTCATTGTTATCGTCACTATCATCGTCACTATCATTGTCATTGTCATTTTCGTCATTGTCATTTTCGTCATTGTCATTGTCATTGTCATTATTATCATTATCACCATTATCATTGTCATCATCATTATCGTCGTCATCTTCGTCGTTATCATTGATATTATTATTATGGTAATTGTCATCTTCATCACTTTCGTCATGTTCATAATACTCCCCGTCATCCTCCAAAAATATCTTGACCAGCACTGCTAGGGGTGGCGCTGTCTTCGCGAATATGTTCATTATCTGGAAACCAACATATATTAGGCACCATAAAAAAGTTAATCAAAAATGTCACTTAATTAATACTGGTATTACCTATTATTATTATATATGTAATATCTACCTTTGTTATTGCTGTTGTCATTTATACCTTTTGCTGCTTTTTCTGTCAACTCTGCTTCTACTTGGACAGTATTCCAGTTTTTTTGAATCATAATTCTAGCGCCCCAGAACGCAGTGCATGCCCCGATGGGAATATACTAGTTGACTGCTTGTTCAACTTGATTCTTCAAGCATTGATGGTAAGGTTTTACACGTTTGTCACTCCATACTATATCACTTGTGATATTCTTTTTTAACTTAAATTGCTGGACTATTGGCTTGTATAAAGTCATACCATGTCGCACTAGCGAGCGAGCCCTTCTATCTGGTATTGGTAGAAGATTATCCCTAATTCTGTATTCTTGAATTAACCATATAAATAAATTAATTGAATGTTGTTGTTTAATAATATCAATTTTTCATGTTTCTTTATTCTTCCTTTCATATGTTGGTTAGTTGATACAATGGTCCGATAAAAGTGTTATTGAATTCTTGTTTTGTTCGACTAGGGTTTTATTATTAATAACTTTTTCAAGACATTGATTGTCTTGATTGCTTTTTTGGAAGTCTTGTTGCAAATCCTTGATACACTTCGTTAAACTGTCAACCTTTTTGTTGACTAATACTATATTTGTGGATAATTTTTTGATAGCAGCTTGTATACTATAAAAATCTTTGTTTCCTTGGGGTCCGTTTTTGTTTGTTTTTGTTTGGGTGGCATAATATAATTAAGAGAAAAAAAGATGAATTGGAAAAAGAAGCACCTGCACCAACATGGATGGATTTTTTTTTCAAATTATGCGTGTTTTACCGCAAGGTTGGAGCCAGTAGTTAATAATAAATAAGTCTTGTGATTATCGTGCATATAATCCTATTTCAAACAATTTCATTGAATTACCAAAACAAAACAAATACATATAGAACTCTACTATGTGTTACATATATGAAGTGATGAGCAAAATGTTATACCACTTACATGGATAAGATATATAATAACTAATACTAATAATGAAAAATAATAATAAAAAATAGTCTATTATGAAAAACTATGAAAAAAGTGGATTACATTGTTACCCTTTTTTTTCTCTTTCTCTTTATTAATTTTATTATTATATATATTATCACCTTATAAATTATCAACATCAATAATATCTCATTATTATAATTATTTAACAAATAAAGAAGTATTTATCATAAATATTGTGTTCCATTCAGACCGTACCAACTGTCAAAGATAACCAGGATAATTGCTACACGTACTCGTGAATGTTACCTAAACCAGTAAGGGGCACACGTACAAGTAATTGCAACATTTAAAGTAACTGTTACAAGTACAAGTTACTAATACTCAAGATTTCAGCCAATTATCAACTTAGGATAGATAGATAGAAATTAGTATAAATAAGACATCTTTCTTCCTCAATTAAATCTTTAGTTCTACTAAGTTTATAAAGTTAATAAATTACTTGGTTCACTCACCATTATTTTCTATTTTCTCCCTACAATCGGGATTGATTTATTTTGTTGGTTATTAAATTAACCAAACTGTTTTATTTTTATAAGTTATTTATTTTAACTTATCCTTTTCCTTGAGTCATATACTCGGAATTATATTACTTTTTATTCATTTTATTTAACACGATACGACCGAAACGTATCAACATATCCATCAGGATGAATATGACCAATAAAGATGTATAAGTTTAGGGACGTCTGCAGGATTCAACTTGGTTATGCTAGGCCATATAATATATAATCGTTTTGATATAGCACTGACTTTTCCAGCAAAGCATTCAATATCATAGAACAATGTTACAAAGAATTTTGATGATGATCCTGGATGCAAATAAGGGTATCCTTTTGGTTTTGGTACAGTGGTTTCCCATACGTTTACAAGCGCCAGGAGTCTTGTTTCATTTTCCTGTTTATGTCAGAAAAAGAAAATCACATCACCAAAAAAAAATTTTGCTTTGCGAACCATAGTTCATCTTCTTCTATCAGTATCTACTTCAATTAACAGTTTTACAAAATAATCATCATGAAGGTCTTCATTTTGTTCTTAATAGGCGCTCCCTACCATTTCTTGTTCATTTATCCATAACCTTGATCTAATTTCAATTCTTGTATTAAGTGATTTAAAGTTTAGGACATGTACAGACCAGTAATCAGTAAGTGCTTGTTTTATATTGTATTCGTTGTAATTGGTTACTATATCATTCCAATATGGTCCCCATATTTCGCGCGCATTATCATCAACCGAATCAGTTAGCACTTCTTGTTTATGTAATTTTTTGGTATTATAATCAAATCCAATTCTAATCCTTTCTACATATCGCTGTGCTGCAAGTGCAACCATAATATTTCTAGCACTGACACCTGTTGCTGAGCGTGATTTTACTTTTTCTTTATTTCTCCAATAGCTCTTTCTTAACAGAAGGCATTATAATAGCATATTGGACCCATCGCAATTATTATATGATCGAGATGTGTTAAGTAATGTTGAGAAATAGTAAGGACGGTACTGTTAATATTTTTGTTATCAACTTGAGATTTCAGATACTGGATCCACACATCCACATCTTTTTTGAGTTTTTTTAAGTCGTCATCCGTAATTGTTTTTTTAAAAGTTATGTTGCATACACTTCCAAGGGCAAGTATAGCAGTTTTTGCTTCTTTGTTAGTAATCATTTCAGCAATCAAAGTCGGGGCAATAAGACAAACAAGATGTATATAATCAGTAGATCGAAGATAACCAGCTTGCTGTGATATATCAATAGTACAATTGCTAAAGGTAGATGGAATTGTTTTTCTTGAATTTGCCAATGATTCAGCAATTGTTTTTCTAATACTCTTTCATAGAAAAAAAGAATGTACCTAACATAATAGAATACATCAATTAGTTTTATATATATAACTTGCAGCAAGTAATAATGTAGTAATGAAACATTGAACCTACATTCCACATATCAATTTCCATAATTGCTTAGCTATTCCCAGTCCAATCAAATGCATTGAATCAAGGCCATAAGTCACAGAACCTTTATAAGAATACAAATCACAAAATGGTGAAGGACGTAATATCCCCTTATCTATATTTCCTTCTTGAAAATCTTTAAGCGGTCGCATACGTGGTCGAACTCTTTTATCTAGGACAAAATACATCCCTCTCTTCTTCCCTTTGGTGTTTGGTGCTGCACCACCAAGAATTTCACAAAATCGGCATCCATACCTAGTAGTAAAGAATATAAAAGTGAATGGTTAATATACAACTTTCTTTTCACATTGTAACTTCTTTTTTCCCATTATAACTTTTTTTCTACTAGAACCCATTTTCCCACTATAACTTTTTATTACTACAATTCTTTTTTATTATAACTTATTTATTTCCTATTATGTTTTTCAAACCAAAATAATAAAATCATCTAAAAATAATGCACCTCTGTTACTAATGTTTTATTTAAACGATCTCAAACGACTACCATATACCATCTTGTAAAATACCTTTTCTCATGAAAAAATACTGTGACATCTACTATATAGCCTAAATTTTCATCTAATTGATCCTTTTGTATTACGGATTACGGATTCAATCTGGATTTTTATGAAACGGATTCGGATTGCAATTTTCTAATCCGTGGACAATCCGGATTTCCGAAAATCCGATCCGGATTGGTCTACTAAGAACCCTAATTCTCACCATGTCAGATCTCGTCAATACTCTCTCATACCTTTGTTTTTGTCCTTTGTGTCAACGGCATAACCCAGGAAGAGGTTATATCGTGGGTGCTGGAACATATCGTGCGCATCAAAATGCTGCTATTATATATGAAGCTATGACAGGTGATCCATCTGCTGAAAGTAATGGTAGGAATAATATAATTTATGATTGGAAGATTGAGAAGTTGAGAAGTTGTATATATAGCCGCTAAATCACGTGTGTGTAATATAGACGAGGTTAAAGTGCACTTTATACACTCAAGTGTTTTTTGTCTATATGTAGTGTAATAATTAATTTAACATTACACAAAGGTAACTGTAAAAACTAGAGATCCTACGCTATCCAATGCACTACTTTGTGTAACCATAGGAATATTAATTGAATTGTTATAGAGGATTAAAGTTAGTCAATATCTTTTATTATAGACTTTATATATGATCTTTTTATCTTATTTCCTTATTTGTGCATTATTTCATTATGATAATCATTAAAATGCCATTATATACTCTTATTCAACTTTTTGCTTCTCTATCAGATGATGCATTTACATTGTATATTTAGTCGGGTAAATATATACCCACTCTTTATGATAATCAAAAGAGTATAAAAAAAGTAATAAGAAAAAACTTTTAATATAATACTTTCTTAAAGGATTATATAATAAATAATTGATAATAGATACCATTTATATTTTTTAATAGTTATTTAATATTAAGATAAGGTAAAAAAAAGAAATAAAAAAAGAAAGAAAAATATTTAAGAAAAAAGCACTAATTATTCTTCATAAATATAATCACTATCATCTCTATTATCTCTTCTTCATTACTACTACTATCTAGTTCTGACTCTGATGTTATGTCATCAAAAGGTCGACGTTGAGGTATAATATGATTATCTTCTTCATCCTCTATTATATATAAATAAAAATAATTAATATTTTATATAGAAGTTAAAATTAATATATTAATAATTACCTGAAGCAAGATGGCTGAAGTCTATATATAAGGGTCCCCTCAAGGTTAAATTTTCTGAAGTAGAGGTATGAAATTCAACTTCCTTCAAAGTAAGTAATAAGCCTTCCCATAAATTATTATTATGCTTATGGCGCCAAATAAATTCAATCAACTTCCAAGGGGTTATTAACTTTGTTCTATGGCATGCAGCAATATGTCTCTTAATAGCTGACCAAGTTCCTAAAAAAAAGTAGAGATATAAAGAAGTTAAATATTGAATAAAAAAGAAATATTAATATTAAATTATAGAATAATTATAAAATTAATTACCTTCAATTGTATTTATATGGACTCCTTCATCAGTAATAAATTCAATTGAATGGTTAACAACTTCATATACCCAGTTCATTCCTTCCTCATCAGGTAATCCATTATAAGCCCTCCACATATCAGAGTAGATCAAACTACCAGGTCTTATAAACTGACGAATAACCTTAGTTAATGTTTGAGCATCACGACGAGGAACAACAACCAAAAAAGTCTTACGACTATTAGTTCTTTCTACACCTCCCAAAACCCAAACACCTTCAACACGATGGCCACAATGGTTTTTTCTTTTACCAAACTTGCTTTCATCTATTTCAATAATAATTTGGTCTCCATTTTCATCATACCCACCTAAATAAAATAATATAATTTTTTTTCCTTTATAAAATTATATAATATTTTTAACTTTTTTTAGTGAAAAAATATACCAATTTGAATATCATTATCTTGTAAATTTGCCTCAATTAAGAGATGAAAATCACGAATAAGCTTTTGTACTATTAAAGGATGAGATCGAGTTAAAGAAGTAATACTTTTATTACTAAATTGGTAAAGAATACTGAAGTATAGGTGAAATATATATAAAGATAAGTGGTTAAATAGAATTGAATAGAATAAAGAGAAATGAATAACAGTAATAAATATTGTGAGAATCTTATATGTCTTTTATTAGAGATTGATTATAAAAGATATGATAAAAAGAATGCATGAATTAAATTATTAAATTATTAAATTGTAAGTCTTTATATATATTTCTATTTTATATTTCCTATCCATTGAGGATGGATATTATTGTATATTATTATATGAATAAATAAACATCTTTATGTTTGATGATCTTCTTTATGATGTGTATGATTTATAAGTATTATTATATATACGATTTGTTATGATTATTATTTATACGGTGATGTATTATTTGTAAAGCAACCGACGTGTGTTTATTATAAGCTTTGCTTGTCAGCTTATATTATAATTATATTAGGATTATTATGATTAGGTAGTTATGCGGTGCACATATACCACAAATACCCCATAATGCTTGTGAATCTAAATGAAGAGGCATATTTCGACCAGCAAAGAAGGAACCAGACTGTATAGTTTTACGTTGACAGCTTTTACGACTAGGAGTACAACCACAAGATAATGAAGAACATTGCCACATAAGACCATCATGTGTAAACTGGTTTAAATTCATTCTGGTCCCATTTCGGCAAACCATTTCTTCATAAAACAACCCTTCTTCAATAAGGTATCTATAAAAGTATTAGAATAAATATTATTACTTTGTATATACTAACTAACTTATATATAAAAGAATTTATTATTAAAAATATATATATATAAACTTACTGAAGTGTTCTGTCAAAACTAGTTGTTAATTCAATAACTTCAGCCATGCTTGGAAGGGTAGCAAAACCAGTAGGAGCCATTATAAAATTTATATAAAGAAAAAGATAAAAGGATAAAGATAAAAAAAAAGAAAGCATAATTTATTCTCTCTTGATATATTTTTTGATTTATATTATAGCATCATTTTTATCCAATCAAAATCTATTATATTTAGATGTTATGGTCCTGAGTCAGTATCCTGAGTTACTTTTATTTTTTTTCAGAAATAAGTATAGGAAAAAATATCATCTATATAATTAAAGTATTACTAATATAAGTTTTTGAAAATAATTATTAATACTATACATATACTTTAGCTAAAGACTAATATAGTAATAATTTTATAATAGCTTATATTTCTTAGAATAGACTATTCTCAATATATTTATTAGTACATAAATTTAAGCATAGTATAGTATTACTTATATAATGAGTTTTATATTAGAATTTGAAACTATTAAAATTTTAAAAACTTTTAAAAGAAATAAATAAATAAAAAAGTTTAAAAATATTTTTTAAACTTTATTTTATATATATCTTCTGTTGTAAAACCGCTATTGGTTTGCAAAAACATGCATTAAAATGCCTCACATCTCAGGTATCTTTATATAAAATTTCATGGTTACACAACAACATCTGACAAAACTACAGCATAAAAACACTTGAGTGCATAAAGTATAAGTGCTCCGTAGTAAGCCCCATAAACCTTATAAACTTGATTTAATGGTAAATGCCAGTTTCAAAAAAGAGAGCCCTCCCATAACAAAATCCTTTGACGACTAGTACGACTTGGTATATAGCCACAAGAAGCAGAAGGGCATTGCCACATAAGACCATCACGTGTGAAATGGTTTAGTCTCATTGGTGTTCCATTTCGACAGAGCATTTCATCCAAGGTTCTTAGTAGACAGATCTAGATCGGATTGGCACCATTTCAAATCCGATCCATTTTGAAACGGATCGGATTTTTGGAAATCTGGATTGTCCACGGATTAGAGAATTGCAATCCGAATCCGTTTCATAAAAATCCAGATTGAATCCGTAATCCATAATGCAAAAAAATGGGCTCATCTATTTGCACCCCCCCCTCTTCCACATAAAAAAAATCTTGCACCCCCCCTCTCAGGTCCAGCCCGGGATTCACCCCCCCTCTGCATAAATAAAAAGTTGAATTTAATCAATACAAATGGTTTTTAATTAATTATCACCAAATGAAAATTTATATATTAAAACGTAGATATGTCGTATATGATAGCATATAGAAAGTAAATAACAGAAAATTGATATGAATAAGGACAATATTAACGGCAATCTACCATGCTGCAACATAAGGCATATATATATAAAGAGAAATATGAATACATTATATAATACTTCTCTTTCAGAAAAACTATCTTCTTTTTAAAAAAAACTGTCATTCATACCAATGTCGAAATCTTCTAGCTCAATTCCTAATGAACTCCAAGAAACATGGGACGATTATAATGCTGCCAGAGATGCTTGTTTTAAATAGGGTAAAAAAAAATGGAATCGCGCTATACACAGCCAGAAGCGATCTCTCAAGTAAAAAAAGAAAAATGGTTTATGCTTGCAAACATTATGGAAAAGCTGCCAATAGTGACGTTCATGAATATGAACAAAAAAACTCAAAGCCTAAAAGATTTGTTGTCAATGATAATGGTGAAGTTCTTGGAGCTATGGATTTAAAGGGAACGAAGCACCGCGAAGCACCACGAAGCAAACTCACAACGTTTTGGATGTGAATTCAATATGGTTCTTCGACCATTAAGCGTGCATAGTCAGCAGTGGCGTATTATGTCATTTTTTGATGGAGAGCATAATCACAAAGTTGCACAAGAAATATCATCGTACTCCATGGCGCGTCGTCTTGACACAGAAGAAGAAGCCATTGTCATAAGCATGATCAAAAGTCATGCAACAAATAACTCGATCTTGTCATTCCTTGCCAGTAAAGGCAAGATCATTAATCCAAAAAAAGTAACAAACTTACGTCAAACGATATTTAACAATGATCCACAACATACAATGTTCAATTTGATTAAAAAATTAGAAGAGAAGGGATATGAAGTAGACTTTCAGTCAAAGAAAGAAGGTGAAAAGCGGTTTTTACTTTCTCTTTTTTTTGCACATAATTCGGCTATTGCTTTAGCTCACAAGTTTCCCGAGATTGTTGTTTTGGATGCGACGTACAAGCCAAATAAGCATCGCTTACCTTTTGTAAATGTTGTTGGCACTGGTAATATTGGTTATCCACATTTGAAAACATTTTGCATTGCTGGTGGATGGGTATCCCAAGAAACAAATGAAACTTACGAATGGGTTATTCAGCATCTCCAGAATATTGTTTGGCCATCAAATAAGTCTGCATTTCCGAAAACCTTTGTTACAGATGGTGAAGGTGCTTTGATAAAAGCCTTGGATAAAGTTTTTCCTAACTCAAAAAAATTGTTATGCAAAGTCCACCTACGTCGTAACTTCAAAACAAAATTGCAAAAACTTTTTGATATCAAGGATGATTACCAGGAGCTTGAAAAAGCAGTAAACTTTTTAATGACTGACCAATATCAGGACGAACTTGAAGATATGTGTGTGATTCCAGATGAAAAGTTTGAGGCTAAAGCATTAGCCAAGTATAATGAAATAGCCCAAAAAGCCAAAAATCCAGCTGAAGTTATCAAATATTTAAAAGAGTAAGTAAACCATAATAGAATATATTTATTAGTTACAACAATTAACTGACTCTTTATACTTCTAATAAAACAAAACAGAAAGCTAGAATTCCGTGAAAAATGGGTTGGACGTGATATTGCAAATATAGTTCATTTTGGCAATAATAGTATAAATCATGTTGAAGGAGCTCATGCTGACCTAAAAAGGTCAATTCAATCATCCAGTGGAAATTTATTCTCTGTTTTTGAGCAAATCGATGAGCACTATAGGTTGAAAGTAAGTATAAAACTTAAATACGATTCATTCGTTGCTATTACTTATGTGTATTTCTTCTGTAACCCAACAATAGAGCGTAGCATGGAAACAGCAGCATGATAAAGAATACTTTACTATTAATCCCCATATTCCTGAATCTCAAAAAGAACGCTTAGTAAATTTGGAGCGTAATATATCCAAATTTGCATTCTATGCCATCCGTGATGAGCTTAAACACAGAAATATTTTGAAAACAAATATTTGTAGATGTGCTATTAAAGCTCATTACAATATCCCATGTTGTCATATGCTACCCACCACCGGAGCAATTCCGTTAAGTTTGATTCCTAGACGTTGGCATCTTTACCCAGAAACAACTGCACCTGAAGGTAATTTTAATCATAACACCTTTTAGGATATTGATATTGAGAATTACATTTCAATTAAATTATGTAGAAAATACGAATATGGATGATGTGGATAATGTTCTTGCAATAACAGAATCGTATATTCCACCTAATGTTGAAGACCAAATTAATGATGAACTCGCACGTATTAACACCTTGCCTCACAAATATACTGATCAAAAACAATGTAAAACTTTGCTACAACGCCTACAGGCAATTAATGATGATCTTTTTGTGGATCTTGAAGACTTACAGCAGCCGAAAAAAGCTCCAAAGAAAGGCAGAGGCAAAGATCAAGAAAAACACAAAAAACATGACTTAATTGCTTTAGAATATCAAGAACAAGAAAGTAAAAAAAAAGCAAAAACTAGTTTTGGTCATAAATCTGCTGAAATTTGGTATTTATTTATTTCTAATAATTGATACCATTTAAACATATTATCTAATATATAATTAATTAAATTATAGGAAGGGAAAGTGTAAAGCCACAGATAACTTACAATTAAACTCATTATCACCATCATCCACTACTCCACTACTCCACCTCATAAAACCAGCATTGTGCCAAATATAAAGATGGTAACCAATAAGCTGATCCCTCACCTCGAAGTAGACGAAGTGTATAATCCAATTGGCGATGGAAACTGTGGATTTAGAGCATTGGCAGTTGAACTATTTAGTGACGAAAGAAAATATCTCGATATAAAAATGCAATGCTGAGACATTATTTGACAAATATTGGCGGTATCTATAAAAGTTATGATCAACATCGTATTAAAGGGATCCTCAATCTGCATAGCAATGAATGGTTTTGCGTTCCTAAATGTGCTCAGATTGCTTCTGACACATTCAAAGCTCCAATCGCATTCTACAGCTTTGAATCCAATACATTTTTTCCTCTCCAACTTACCCCATTCGAATCAAAGCGCACACATCCAATAGCACTGCATCTTCATCATGCTCATATTATTCTTGTAAAAATCAAACATGATGCGTGTATTCAATGGCGTGAACTCTATTATGAAAACCGAGGAAGAAAAAGAGAGGTATTAACTGTTGATCCGTGGTACCCATTATTCAAAGATGTATTCGATCGATCCATCCGAATTTATAGTGAGGTCTCCCTTCCTGGCGATGCTGATGTTCAATCTATTGTTCTTCTGATCCCGAAACACTCGATTTAACTAATTAATTATTTTTCTCAACTATTTTTTTTGTACTGTCTCTTTCTTCTCTTTCCTGTTTCACCTTTCCTTTCTTGGTTCCATATAAAGATATAAATAAGAAAAAAACCAGTGCGTAAATTATTTTCAAAAAGACCTTTTTATTTTTGCAGAGGGGGGGTGAATCCCGGGCCGGACCTGAGAGGGGGGGTGCAAGATTTTTTTTTATGTGTGAAGAGGGGGGGTGCAAATAGACGAGCCCAAAAATATACATATATTTGATAAAGCTTACTGCATTTAATATTAATGCTTAAACAAATTGATTGGGAGTTAATCATTAATCTAGTGATTATAAAAATTTCTTAACTTTTTTATAATCTATAATTTTTAATAATACCAAGAGATAAAATCAAAATATAAAATATTTTTGATTTGCTTGGCATTGAAATAATAAAAATATCAAAATTTATAAATTTTTGGATATTTTGAGATTTATGGAATTTATGGATTTTATAAAAATCATAAATTAATATTATATATATTAAAGAAAAATAAAAATATTTATTTTTCAACACCACCACTTCAACAACAACAAGAACAATAAGAACAACAACACAACAATCATTAACATGATTCTTGTTTCTTCAGATATATTAAAAAACAAATAAAATCAATGATTTTCTTGTTTTTAGAATCTTTATTAAAGATTCAGATAGCGTAGCTATCAAAAAGAGTAAAAATTATCAAATTTATTATATAATAAATTAATTTTTATCTTTTATATAGAATTTATTTTTTAAACTTTATTTTTAAAAATATGATTACGTAATCATATTTTAATTTAAAAATATAAAAAAAATATAACTCTTAAAGTTCTATGAACTTTTGAAAGATTAAATATATATAAAATAAATTAGTCCTAACGCTAATTTATTTTGTTTGTGTAACAAACCTATATATATATTTTTATTTCTGGAAAAAACAAGATTTGTGTTACAAATATTTGTTTTTTAATATATCTGAAGAAACAAGAATCATGTTAATGATTGTTGTGTTGTTGTTCTTGTTGTTCTTGTTGTTGTTGAAGTGGTGGTGTTGAAAAATAAATATTTTTATTTTTCTTTAATATATATAATGTTAATTTATGATTTTTATAAAATCCATAAATTCCATAAATCTCAAAATATCCAAAAATTTATAAATTTTGATATTTTTATTATTTCAATGCCAAGCAAATCAAAAATATTTTATATTTTGATTTTATCTCTTGGTATTATTAAAAATTATAGATTATAAAAAAGTTAAGAAATTTTTATAATCACTAGATTAATGATTAACTCCCTTATAGAAAAGAAATGTCTTTTCTATATAAATTAACATAAAATATTGATGAATATCTAGAATATTCATCTAGAGGATTAAATATAAATCTGATGATTACAAAAATTTCTTGATTTTTTTATCATCTATAATATTTATATAAGTTAATAAATAAATTTTATTCTTAAAAAAATATTTTTATTTTTTTCAAATGCCAAGAAAAATAAAAACAAATTGTTTTTCTTTTTCATAATACAACACACCACAACACCACACTACAACAATAACAACAACAATAACAAAACCATTTCATGCTTTTCTTGTTTATTCTTATATTTATTAAAAAACAATTATTTGTAACATAAATTATGTTTTTAGAATCTTTATCTAAAGATCCAGATAGCATAGCTATCAAAAAATAATAAATTTAAATTTTAATTTTTACTTTTAAGATAATTAAAATTGAATTTTCATAATAATAATAAAATAAATATCATTTATTTTATGCTATTATTATGTTCAAGTTAATTATCTATCCAAAAAAGAAAAAGAGAAAAAAAGAAAAAAAAATAATTATGATTTTTTTTATTTTAGGGGCTATTATGTAGAAAAAAAAACAATTTGTTTTTATTTTCCATATGCCCGACTTTCTCATTTTTTTTTGATAAATATTCTAGAATATTTATGATGCTAGCATTAAGAAAGAATAAAAATAAATTTATTTTTATCTTTCTAAAAAACATAAAAATCAATGATTTTAATTGTTTTTTAATAAATATAAGAATAAACAAGAAAAGCATGAAATGGTTTTGTTATTGTTGTTGTTATTGTTGTAGTGTGGTGTTGTGGTGTGTTGTATTGTGAAAAAGAAAAACAATTTGTTTTTATTTTTCTTGGCATTTGAAAAAAATAAAAATATTTTTTTAAGAATAAAATTTATTTATTAATTTATATAAATATTATAGATGATAAAAAAATCAAGAAGTTTTTGTAATCATCAGATTTATATTTAATCCTCATTGTACTATGGTATATTCCTCACATGAATAAGCTTCTTCTTATTATAGTAGTGTACTGTAGTTATTTTTGCTATTACTTAAAAAGAAAAAAGAAATTAGAGAACTCTAAATTCTAAGTGCTAATATTAATTGCAGAATTGATTCTGCAAAGAATTAAATACTAAAGGCAATGTAATACTAGGTACATAGACAAGTTTCTTGATTTTAGTTTATGCAAAACACAAGAAAAAAATGTAAAATAGGGAGGGAGTCAGTTTTAAGTTTTAAGCTATAATATAAGACTATTGAGTAATGTAATGTATCTATCTGGCTTAAATTTATAAATACATATTAGTGTTTTATCAGAACATAATCATACCATAAGCCTACAAAAGAAGTACTAAAACTTATTAAAAGTTTTGGTATAGAACACAGCTTTATGATGGCGCAAAAACAACTATATGTAAAAGTAATAGCTGTATCACAAATCACCAAATAAAGAAGCGGATTTTAAAATTGAAAAATTGAAATAAATTAAATTATTGGCAATTATAAGTGAAATGCACCATATCTCTTAAATTGATCATCTAAAGGTTAGTACGTAGATAAAAAAAAGGCCATTATTTATGAAACCAAAGCTTTAGATTTATATTGGATAAAAAAACTATGTAGTTATACAGTACCTCAACATTTGGTAAATTCCACAATTCATTATAAGTTTTCGTAAGTTTTCACTTATGTCCTGCACTAATAGGAATAAAAAGCCTTCTTATCTTTGTTTAATATTAAACCAGATTTTGTTTTCAACACATTAGTAAAAAAAAACCTCAAAATGGTAAATCCTGAACAATTCAAAATACTTAAAGTAGTAAGAAAATATATTTAGAGGCGTCGTTATTATATGAATTGTTACATACTGATCACAAACAAAAGAAACCCCTCATTTTTTTTCGTATAAAGAAAGTGAATCACCTAATACTGGTGTATATATAATGATCATTTTGAAAAAGGTAATAATAATAATGATATACATATGTTTATAATTTTAGTATTTTGAGTAGCAATTGTTTTTTTCACATGAGGAAAAAAATATAAACCAATGTTCTTGTTTGAAATATGAATAATCTCATTTAAAATATATGCGATATTCTTCTTTTGTTCATGGCATCTTGGGAGGTCCCAATGGTGAACTGAATGGGCCGTCTTCAACGAAATAACTAGCATGAACACGTTCGGTGATTTCTACAATTGATGGATCAACCCTATTTGAAAGATTCATTTCTGATAGAAGAGGCTTGTACCGGTATTCTTTCATATATTCCTTGTGGGCTAATTCAATGACGCCAATTGTCAATAATGTCTCTTCAATTCTTTCCTATAATATAAAAAGTATGACTAAAAGTTTTGTTTCCCAAATATTATTCATAAAAGCATAAAAAAAATAATTCATTACCTTCAAAGTCCACATGAATCCAATATAATCAAAAAGATTTTTAGTGTCGTCATTAAATGATACAGGTATGCTACATTTATCCTCTCGGTTTATAACAAATAAGTTTGGAACTGGGCAACTAATGCTCCAAAGTCTCAAATGTTTTGCTATAGTAATATGAATTATCTGTTAGTGTATATTATGCATTACCAATATTTTTTCTTAAAAAATAAATAAAAATCAAACAATTCTTCAAAACTTACTATGTGCATGAATAAAATAAAGCTTTAATTTTTTGAAGGAATCGAATGAAGCATAATTATATTTATCTGCGATCGTTTTTAACATGGCAACAGTTCCGAACATTCCTTTATGAAAATCAAAGTTCACTTTCTTATTTGTTGTATCATCATAACTATTTGAAGTTTCAAGCAACACCAGCTCCATATTTCCACCAGTTTTCTTGTCTAAGCATCAAAGAACCGCGTCACTTTTGTAACACAAACGTTCATCATATTGAGTATTATTATTCTTCAATTGTTTTGTCATTGATAAGAGTTGTTCTTCCCTAGGGAAAAATCCCAATCCTCGGGTATCACCAGATATAGCGCATAGAGCAAACTTTAGACTTGGCCTTGTTATTAGTTCATTCATCATTGTTTCTGAATGACTTAAATCGGCTTCTGCTTGATAAATATCACGGATTCTATAAAAAAATTTCATTATGTCAAAACGAATTTTAAATAGCTTCATAAATAAATGTAATGATTGACACTTACATGGAAATAAGAATGTCGGAAAGAAAATCCAATCTATCAGTACGTCCTGTACCTATGGTGGTGCATCTAGTAATACTTCTTGCTGCTTTTAACATATTCGATTTGCTCTAGTATACATGTGCTAAATTAGGGACTGAACCATGTCTCTATTTTATTTGGCTATACTTACCGAATTCAAAACATTATCCACGTGTTCGAGCTCTTCTTCAAAAATTTCACCAAATTCTTTCCGTATAATATTGCTTTTCATAGTCATACAAAGATCGTCGTAAAGATTTTTATTCATATTTTTACGCGAACTTATACCCTCCCCGCATATAATTATTCCATGTTTTTCGGCACTATTCTCTCTGTGTTAGTAAACGCTTGATAATTTTGATAATTATAAATAAAAATAATAATAATAAAAAGCCCTGCTTATATGATTCATACTTAAAATCATGAAGATCTTCATCGTTATTTGCAATTTCAAGAAATTCATACCAGCGATCCCAGAAGGTTACAGAAATGATTACATATTCATCATCATAGCTTTCAATCAAATTGCTATGTGCCTAAGTAAAACAAAGTTTTAGTAATGCTATTATAAGGAACATCTATAAAAAAAACCATAACTGCTATACCTCTACTTGATACAAATTAAAATCCTCTCAAAGTGTTGGTGTTGGTGTTGGAGTTGGAGAATTTTCGTTTGTTTTCTGGCGTTTCTGCAGATTCAAGGCATAAGTAATTTTTCTAGATAATCAGTTTCTATTTCTATTGTATAAAAAAATATTATCGTAATTCTAAACTACCATACTCACAGGTTGAGGTTCTGAATAAGGGTTATCAGTCGGTTGTGGCCTAATGTTTAAATTCTTTTAATATACCAAAAACGTTTTATAAAATAACAAAAAATGGACTACATATGTTAATGATTCTTCATTTGTCTTCTAGATTAAAAAGATATAAATATTTCAGTTAGCATGCTTTATGAAAAGTTGTGCTCATTGTCTAAATAGAGGTTGTAAATAATCTTCCTGATTATTCAGCTTCACCAATGTTATGCTATAGTTACCTCTTCTTTGTTTTCTTCCTTTGCTGACCCCAAATTATCATTATCTTGGCTCTAAATAAGTACCAAATAGTCAGTGGGACTCATAAAACTTACTTTGAAGAGAAAAACATTTGAGCCATACTTACCTCTTCATTATTATCTCTTGCCAGTTCAGAGTGACGTATATAATATGCATTAATTTCGTCATCAAGGGCTCGCTCACGGCGAAGCTCATGCCAGAAGCTGTAATAATCAGCCTTATTTAAGCACTGTATTAAAAAATTACATTGGTTAATAATACACGTATTAAAAAGTAGACTACTACAATATCTTACTGTAAACGTTCTACACTGCTTGACAGCCCACTCTTGAAGTTTGCTAGGTTTCCAAGATGTAATAATGTGAAGATCAGCCTTAAATTCTTTCTCGGCGATTGCTTGATTGTCAAATTTACTAGCTTTGCAAGCAGGAATAACATTATATTCACCATTTTCATTAAGCTTGAAATTAGTACGTAAAAAAGTTAAAAAAAATCCTATAAGGTGCATTCTGACTTAAACTGTCATTTTTCGAAAATTGAGATGTTTTTAATCCCCGACGGGTAATAATATTGCCACCAATGAGACCTCGAAATTCTGAAATACTATATATATTTTATAAAAAAAGGATGAAGAGAGAAGTATGCAATGACTTCCCTAATTATTTCTCCTTTTCTATTGCTTGGTTTCACAGTACCATTTGTTATTTCTGCTATTTCCCCAATAATTTCTACCAGAACCTGGATCTATTTCTTTAATTAAAAATGGTGGATGGGGTTATAATTTTACTTCGTTGCTATTCAACGAGAGTATAGAATTATTTGAATCCTTTTTGATATACCTAAATGATAGTATCTACATCTAAGTAGTATTTGAAAACAGCTATTTTTCGAGTTTATTGTTGTTCTTATATCTATTTTTTTTATTGAGTGAAAAAAAAATAGAACAGTAAAGTTAGGAGCTACATATAATCCAGAGAACGAACCTTGTGTAACCCATAAACCATCCACTTTTATAGGCTGCACACTGCTTATCCTTTTCTCGAAATATTGGCATTACTTAGTAAAATATCATATTTTGACAAAACTTTGAAGCGACAAATCTCAATGGAAAATAATTTTCTCTAAAAACTATTCCGTAACATCTCCTCAGAATACTCAAGTTAACATATATTACGGCTCAAAAAGTTCATAGCTGCATTTCTGACAATTTTTTGTCAATTCTTACTCTACCCTATATTTTGACGGTTTAAGTCAGAATGCACCTTACTTAAGTTTATTGAATAAATTACTGGCTATGTATCAGAACAGTACATTATCACTATTTGTACAAACATTGTCTATATAAAATATGATAAATCCTACAACTGTATGTAGCAAACAATAAAGTGTACAATAATAAAACGTAGGTCAAAGATAAATATACAAAATGGTGGTTTTATTATGATCATAATAATAGCAACTTCAAGAAAAGAAACAGAAAAGATAAAATATAACATGACTACGTAGAAAAAAACTACTTTGATAAGAAATAAAAATGGAAAAGGGATACTTGTTAAATTTGAACATTGGAGGGGTTCAATTATGCCCAGATATTACTAGGATGGTTCCACCATTGGCGTTTGATGTGCTGATGATGATTATCGCTTTTTAAGTTTGAAAACTTTTCAATATATTCTGGAACAATTGATTCACTACTTGTATCTTGATATTGTTTTTGAACAGTACTTTCTTCTTCCTTCAAAGGCGAACCATATGTATCCCGTGCCATCGCAAGAGAAAAAAGGGTAATACCAGTAGCCAACAGGATATTCGAAAAATTAGGCATGATGATTTGAATTAATTTTTTTTTTCTTTTTCTTTTGAGTTGAGAAGATTGAACAGTCAAAAAAAAAAAATCTTTCTTTTTATATTTTTAATTTTTTGTTTCGTAACATCCAATAATGTAATAGTGTAGCTTTCTTTTATTAATATCATGCCACATTCATTATGTTATAAAAACTCATGCAAATTCTTCTTTTTGCATACATGCAATGTATGGGAGAGTTATGAAATACATATTAAATACATGTTCTATATGGTATTTTATTAACAATAAATGAAGAATTTATTTTGTAAAAGCTTTGTCGTTAATCATGAGTACAATGTATGTGTCTGTATAATAAAATATTCAAGTGTGACTAGGTAAAACTAAACTAGCTAGCTTCTACAAAATATAATGTCACAATAGATATACTAAACTTTGCATTTACAATAAGTTTTAATCAGAATTAACTTTACTTAATACTTACGTATTTATTTATTTACTTAGCATGATATGGATTATTATCAAGATCTTATAATAGCACGTAAATAAATACTACTATACTATAGGAACAATATGTATTATACATTGGTGTCCTTATTAAAAAACACTTACCTAGGTATACGTAATATATAACAAAATATACATACATAGAAACATTTAGAAGAAGGAGAACTTTTTAATTTTTACCAATTCTTATTATAAATAGTATCGAAATCGAAATATTGTACTACGTACTATGATGTATTACTATAAAAAAGTGAAAAAAAAAGGGTAGAACCCAGTATACAATCATACAACAAAAACTTAAACATGAGCAATATACAGTCACTGTATTTATTTATTCTTTTAGCTCTTTAGTACGAAATTCTGATTAGACTTTAAAAAAACTGCTGATTTTATGTCAAAATTATCACTTGATATGTTTTTTTTTTTTTTTTTTTTTTTTTTTTTTTGGTTCTTATTCGTCTTTCTTTTTTCAGTAAATATGCTTTGTAAAAGAATATTTAATTGTTGCTGTACTTTAAACAGCATATCTTTTTTTCTTGAAACGTCGAGACATATTATTAAAATATAAAACTAAATAAAAGACAACAACAATTTACAAGGTAAATGAAAAAAAAAAATTACCGAGGAGGAGCTACAAAATGCTTTAATTATAATTGTAACGTAAAACATAATAATTCGCGTCCTCATTCCTACATTTTATACCGAGATTTGTTATAATAAAAAAAAGAATTATATGTAGAGAAAAGCAACCATGTGTATATGATAAATACTAATTATGTAGTCACAAATCACTTTTCCATACTTTATTTGAATGTTTCTGCCTATTATTATAACTTATACAGCAACAGCTTTATAAACAATCATACTCAAAGAAAATAATAAAAGGGAAAAAAATGAATACATTTTATTATATTTAAATCGATTTCTATTAATGACATTGAATATATATATTTCAAAATATACAATTATTTTATTTTTCTTGTTTTATAGAAATATAAAAGTCTATTTTTATTGTGTATTATTACGTATCTTCAAATTTGATGCCCATACTAAATTAACACAACATCTTTCATCAGTAGGTGTTTTATAAACTTCATCTTTATAAACATGACCAAGATGTCTGCGGCAATGATTACAAATGATTTCGGCACGTTCATATCCATGACTAAAATCAGGTTGACGACCAATAGCCGCTTGATCATATTATTTATAAGAAATGTGACATGTATAAAATTTAAGTCCAATCTCTATGAGTGGTTCACATATATGTATAACATTACATTTAGATGAGAACTTTTTTATATAATAGGTTACATACCAGGAAAAGCTTTAAAAGCTATACAAGTAATAAGCATTGGTAAACTATATATATTATTTGTACTTGTATATTCTCACAAGAAACAATAATAAGAATCAATGAACCTACATAAAGGCCAACCACAACCACTGTCAAATTTGGAATCAGAAATATACAATAGTACATATTGGATCCAGTACAGCGATATACACTTGACAACAAATTAGATACATATTTATGTCAATTGCTAATATCAAAACAATATTACATATTGTCACCATTCAAATATAAACCATTATATTATTTTTTTCAAAATGATAATTATATTCACCAGTAATTGAGTGATTCAGTTTCTCTATACGGAAAAAAAAAATGAGGGTTTTTTTTTTTTATTTGTGATCAGTACGTAACTACAATTCATATAATAACGACGCCTCTAAATAAAAAATATGCAAAATATATTTTCTTGCCACTTTCTTTAAGTATTTCGAATTGGTCAGGACTTGCTATTTTGAGTTTTTTTTTTTTTTTTTTTTTTACTAATGTACGTATCGAAAAAAAAGTCTGGTTTTATATCAAATATATTGGAAGAACAAGGTTTACTGAAAAAGAAACAAACAAAAATAAGAAGGCTTTTTATTTCTATTAGTGTGGAACATATAAGTGAAAACTTACGATAACTTATGAGGAATTGTGCAATTTTTATTAAATGTTGAGGTATAACCACATCGTTTTTTTATCTAATATACCTCTAAAACAAAAGAAAAAGTTTTCGTTTCATAAATGATGATTTTTTTTTATCTTTATTTGCTCGCCTGGTTGACGATGTGTTATGGAATTGATGATAAAAAAACTCACATATACCAAACTTAATAAAAGATATATTATCTATGTTTAATATAACATAAAATTCATGATCCAGATTTGATAATAGATACTGATAATACTTTTTTTAAAGAAAAATAGTATAAAATAAAGTGTCTTGTTCGAAGAAAGAGTTTAATGTACGTAATAAACTATAGTAAGTCCACCCCCACTTATTGATGTATCATAAGTTTATCATTTGATTCGATTATTACCTCAATTCTATTCTTATTATAAACAAATTTATCTCGAACTAACATATTCGTTTATACGTGATTATAAAAATACATTTCATTATATAACAGAAAAGGGATAACAAAATACGCATGATATTTTCCAATAATTATAACAATGATATCACTAACACTTTTTTTGTTTTGTTTTTGTTGTCAACTTTTTATATATAGTGTTTTAAAAGAAAAATAAAGATAAAACTGAGAGGGTTTTTAAATAATGGACTGTATGCGTATGCGTAATGTGGTATTCATTCTTTTTTTTTTTTGTGAAGAGAAGTAATGTGGGAGAGAGAGAGAGAATAATAATAAACAAAAGCAATTAATAATAATAATAATAATATATAAAAGAAAGTAAAAAAATAAAAAGAAGAAAGAGGAGTGAGGGGTGAGGGAGATCTTATTCTGTAATTCTTTCTAATAATTTGCTTGCTAATTGTGCACTCATTGCTATATTAGATTTAGCTGCACCAAAAGTAGGATCTCCAAGTGCTGAAAATCCAAGTTCATCAAGATATGCTTTTTGACTTCGTCGATTGAGAGAATAATTAAATGCTGGTTCAGAACAAGCTGTCATTAAAATATTCTTGACTGCATCAATTACTGCATAATTTTGTCCACTCATAACGATTTGATTCATTTTAGGAAGTAAACTCTCATACCTGTTAAAATTGTTATTATTAATATTATTAGTTATTTTACTTATTTATCAATAGCCAATTATGCATATATATATATCACTTACACTAATGCAAAGACTTCAGGTATAGATACGGCAGCTTCAGCCAAGAAACTATACAAGAATAATCGTTCTGACTCGTTTTCTGCAGAATTTAACAATGTTACCAATAACGATACCAGTAATAAAGCCGTTGTGTTGTCAGGTATTTCTAATGTATCAAAGATACGAACATAAGCTGATCCAAATTCTAATCCATCTAAATCCACATCATTGATACCGGCCAAGCGAAGTAATTCACGTAATGCGTTATTTTTCGCTGCCAATGGTAATAATCCAGCAAGATAACCCAATGTTCGAGATTCGACCACGTTTTGTTCCAAGGATCGTTTACAATCAATTTCCAAAAAGGTTGTAAGACATTGGAATACTACATCTTTAGGATTACTATGCTTGATACCCTTTAGTAAAATACCGGCGACAGCAAATGAAAAATGCGTATCAAAGCTGACACCACTGGCAATATCCAACTCTTTAGCGACATCGCCTAAAGGAGCACGTGCATCCATTAATACATCCACAACAGGTCTATTGGCAAATAATTTGTGGGCATCCAATGCGCGAAGCACTGATTGTAAAAATTCTACGGCAGGAGAAAATGTGGATGGGTGACTCATTTGTACAAGTGCGATAGCAAGCCAGAATAAAGGTTGAAGGTATCTTGAATCTGCCGGCAGATTGTCAATCACATTACTTAAACACATCATAATGCTTACAATCAAACTTGAATCGGTTTCATTGAAAATAGCCAATGCACCTCGAAGAGCCACAAGAATTTGGTATATCAAATCATCATCTACTTCGTCTTGAGCTAAGCAACCGAGAACAACAAATGATCGAGGTTGAATAGCAGGGTTGAATTGGAATGCTGTACTAGTTACAAGACCCATCCATCGAGCTCGCCACATGTTGGCAACATCTATATATATATCAGATATAATTAATAAAACAATAATAGTAAAGCAAAAAGAATAATATATATTACAGTCCCTTCCACTCCCACTTTTATTTATTTTTATTTTTTTAAGACACTTACCAATAGAAGGTGCACCAATACTTAAGGCATCCAATAAAAGTCGGATAATACTTTCAAGGGAAGACAAATTGACAGTTTCTGAAACATCAGTCATTGTCTCATGTGTAATAGTAAAAGCATTGGCATGTGGTTTAGTCAATCCAAAATAAACACGATTTTTGCTATCACATACATCATTCAATACAAAATGGAGCTTCTTGATATTTTCTTCTGACTGAGGCATACCCGTACATAATGTATGAATGATATTAACAACCAATTCATGTACTGATGCACGAATAAGCGTGGGTCCAGTACCAACGAGTAAAGATACGATATGGAATATTTCTGGAAGATATGGTTTTCCTGGTCCAACATTGTTAAATGATAACATGAGAATAAATCGTAATAAGACGGCGATTTCAACCCAAGCAGGATGTTCCGTCAAACTTCGACAAGGTCGTAATGAGGTTCGTTGTATTACACGTCGCATTCGACTAATTACTTTGCCACGCACTGATATACTTGACATAGTGACAATAGTGTCTGCCATAGCTTCTGCTTGTGGTGAACCAATACCATTTTCGACCGAATATTGAACAAATGCGTCGATAATTAAATTGACCATATCATCGACCCTTGATAATGTACGCCAAATCTTGGCTTGTACATGCTTATACATCTGTAATTTTTTTTTAGTTGTTATTGAATAGAATAAATTGGGTTAGGGGCAAAAAATACTATATATAAAAGCAAACTTACATCTGACCGGGTTACGGTAAGTTCAATTAATAATCGAAGAACATCTTTAGTCTTTGTCAAGCTCTTGTTATGATCATCTGGGATGTTTCGACTATAAACAGCCAAATTTCGAAGCCATGGTGCCATATAATCAAGACATAATTGTCGCATGGGTTCACTGGATTTGTTGAAACCAACCAAACTTTCATTTAAAAACTCTAATGTTAAATGTTGTTCTGTTGAAGCCAGACTTTCACTGATACTAACAATAAAGTCAGTGCTATTAGAAGGTATACAAAGATCTAACCATAAAATAGATACATATATATATATATATATATTAATAATTGAGCTTTTATACTTCCCCCCCTATTCTTTGCCCCTTTCTGATTATATAAGCAAATATATTACCTCTTGCATTTAATAATTGATTTCCCACATCGAAACGGAACGTTAGACTAAGGGCATAAAGTAAGTTATATGCTGCAAGACGCAATCCAGGATCATCACTACCAATGTTTAATAAAGACATATTCAATAATCGACCAGGTACATCATTGGGGCGAATGGCTCGTTCATTGATATTGCCAGGTTTGGATGATTCATAACGATGCTTGTTATATCGTAAAAGCTAATATATAAATATATAAAGTTAAATAGTAAGTAAAGGAGAGAAAACAGAAACAATAATATTTAAATGAAACAGAAAATCAAAAACCTACAGCTAAGATAGCATCACGTTTAGCAGCAGATAATACCACTGATGTTTTTCCTCGATCCACTTTAAGCATAAGATCACCACCATTTTCAAGTTTCGAGTTTGGAAGTGTGATCATATCTTCAATCTCGGAAATATGATATACATCATTATAAACAGTATAAAGATTATAATAAATTTCTTGTTTCCTCACAGTAATAATTTGCAAATATTCTTGTGAAATCTTAATTGTTACGGGCGTAGATGATTTCAGAGTATTTACGCGTGTTACAGGGAAAAATGTTGTACTGGGTGCTTTTTCAAGATCAACTATATAGTAAAATAGTTGAATATTTTTGTGTTTAGTTCTAATTATTCCTTCTTCTTCTTTTTTTTACTACTCATTAATTTACCTGTTTCCTTGGGTAAATGGATTTCAGAGGGTGCAATACGTTCATGTAAGTCGGCAAGTGTAGTGGCAAAATGAGCTCGTTTGACAAGTTTATTGACTAAAAGTCGTGGCAATCGAGCAATATATCGTTGTAAATAATTACTTGGATTATAAATATAAAGAGCAATGAGATAATCATTCATTTCACTAAAAATCAATTGGAAGAACTGATTTAACCAGTGGACAGGAATTTCATTAAATGGATTAAGTGCAGTACAATCAAATAAAAGTTCAAAGGGTCGACTAAGATATGGTTCCATCACCTACAAGAAGAATAAAATATAGTCGTTATAAAATGTTACTTCATATACTAATAGATAGATATATATATATAAAGCCGATAATTGTTTTCTTTTTTCAACTTTACCCGAAGCATATAATAAATCAATAATTCATAATCCGTTGTTTCCAAATCCAAATGTCGAAGAGCAACATAAAAGACAGGTCGACCGCCACGAGATGTGCCTGATTGATAGACAATATTATTCGAACTAATTTTTGACAAATCACGATGGCAATTTCGGCGAATAAATTCGCTATAATAATGATTACTATTAGTCAATGCATAATTTCTTGACAATGATACTTCATTACTAGCTGTTTCACTAGGTCGACCCAATTGGGCAATTAATGTTGATAATCGATCCACTGTCTTTTTCCATTCGAGCATGGATTGTGTATCTGATGTATTCTTCACTTTACGACTTGCCAATTCACGAGACATGCGTTCCAAATTCTCATACAAATATCGATGTAAGCGTACATATCCTTTTTGCTCCATTCGAAAAGCACCTATTTCTTTGGGTCTGCTCGTTTTGGGTTGTGTTGAAATTTCACGCAAGAAACTTGTCACTTTGTAAATGTTGTCCGTTAAAAAGTCATTGAGAACAATCATGTGGGTTTCCTTGGCACCAAAAAGTACATTGTTTGCCAAGTTTTGCATGACACGAGTCGCTTGAAGTTGTAACTTGCGAACATTTTTGTTTCTTGGTGTAGCTTGTTTGGAAAATCCGGCACTATCGGGTGTAACAATAGCAGGTCCGAAAAGACGTAAAAAGACAAAACCACCCACAGCAGTGTTTTTGGCTTCAGAGAATCGCTTACATACTGCATCACCAATTAATGATAATTCTTCACGGAAAGCACTATATAAAGTTTATAGTTGATATGAGAAAAAAAAAGAACGCAAGACAAAAAAAAAGACTTTTCACTAGATCAAGAACTTACGCAGGAGCACTAGAAGCTGAGTTACAAATAGCATTCAAGAGGATTTCTGTTGCTCGAATAACGTTTTGTTTGTTACGTGATAAATCATCTCCGGGTCCTAATTTTTGTGGATCTAATTCCCAACTTGTTTGATCATCGGGTAATGCATTGATAGCCTCCATTACAGGTTGTAAAGTTACGCGTACATAATCATGACATACCATCTTGGCAAAGACGGACAAAATACGAGTAGCCATGGTTGTACTACGGAATAAAGTTGCTTCTTGTTCAGTTGATGCGACTTCTTTTTCAATGACAGATTTGAGTAGTGCAGTAATCTTGTTACGTGATTCGAAACATATCAACAAAGTTTCAGCAACACCAGCAGCATCACCTGAAGGGCAAACGTCACATAATGCTAATGCTACATCCATTTCTGCCTCTACTAACATCTAATTCCCATAAAGTAATAATATATAAGATTGCGATTGTTTTCTTTTTCTTTTCCATAAACAAATGTAATATTAAAAAAAAAAACCTTACATCAATTAATTTTTCATAGCGATCTGTCATTACACTTTCCGCAAGTGTTTCAAATTCAGCCCCTTGATTGAGAATATTAGTCAAAACCTGCATAAAAGCAGTACGTGTCCTTGTATCTTCATGATAACCCATAGCAAGTGAATACTTCAAACCGGCATCCACATTAGCACTGAGAAGATTCGACATGGCCAAAATAGTATAATCCTTGAGTGGTGCCCAATCTTGATAAGTTTCAGAAGTTTTGGCTGGTGTAAGCACTTCTTTATTATTCTTGACAACAGTTGCACTGTTTAATTCCATTTCGCTAAGACGACAGCGATTTAATAACTTCAAAAAGAATGTAAAGTATTTGTAAAACAGTCGACTCTTGATTTGATTACTATCCGCATCCCGAACAGGTTCAGAACTTTGTAAAGGTAATTTATTCAGAACAGCAACAATGGCTTTTAAGCATGCTTGATCCAGATCACGATGTAATTTTTCGTTCTGGGATGAATCTTGTACGACGTAACTTGATTTCATCTCAGGTTTTTGCTATATAACACAAATTATGTCTGTTATTAGAATAATTATCTTTTTGTGAAGTAAAAATAAAAAAAAAATTACTTTCTACTTACCAAAGCAAAATCACTTGTCCATTCAACAATCATTTCAAGTAATCGATTACGTAATCGCATTTCATCTCGTACAATAATTTGCTCCTTTTTATGCATCAAAATTTCGACGAGGTAGCACATTTTTATCTTGATACGTAACGTATTGAAACTGTTGGGTAACTTGTTGAGATATTTGGCAAATTGATAAATCAATGTACTAAAATCAATACTCAACAAGACATCTCCTGGATCTACCAATCGATCTAAAATTAACTTGAGGACAAGTACAGATTCTTCAACTAATAACGTATTTCGTGTACTGCACAAAGGCTCGTTCTCACTACTAAAACATCGAGCCATGAGGCGTTCAAGGTGACGGAATAAGATGGCATATAAAGTAGGTGACAGATCTGTTCCAAGAATTTCTTTGACACCTTCTCGGATAAACACATTATCAGATGTCAACAGATTGGACATTTCACCAACGAATGCGTCAACCAAGGTATTTGATTCACTAGGTGATGAAACACGACGTTGTTCTGCAGTTGTAGGGCCGACCTTTTTCATGTTTTCTGTTTCTGAAGCAAGACAACAACCACCCAAGGCAGCGAGGAAACCCGTATAATTTTGCCATAACATTTGTTTTTCATCATCCATTTCAATACGATTCATGTTAGACGATGTTGGTTTAGAAACAGAGGGTGCGGGCTGCACAGTACGTTGCTTTGGTTTTTTCGGATTACCAGAAGATGTTATTTCTGTTGTTGTTTCTTCCACTACAGGTTCTTCACCAAATCGACTGACCATTTGTGTAAGAATTTTCCATCGTTTCCATGCTTCTTCCCATGCAGCCAAATTACCAGGAGTATGTCTTGTAATTAAACGCATATATTTACGAATTCGTTTTTGTTGTGCTTTACGACCTAAAAACACAGAATCCTCGGAGGCTAAATCCTTATACACCGGTAAATTACAGATCAATGTGATTTGACTTTGTTGAGGATCTTCATCTTCATCCGCAAGTATAGCTTCATCACACAAATATCCAAGACATCGAATCGCATCAGAACATACATCTGGGTTTGGCCAACACAAAGATACGAGTAAGGCAATTTCAAGTGCTACTGATGCTTGGAGTCGTTCACGTACGTCGGCTCCTTCAGAAGCGCGTTCCTGATTACTATCCAAGAATTCGTTTCGTGCAACCAAAAGTTTCATTAAAAGGGTCAACAGTGCTTTTAATCCATCTTCGCCTTGTTTGTTATCCAAAATTTGTTTTGCCAGTACAAAAACGACTTTGGATGAAATTCGCCAAAAGTTGGTCATTATATCGGCTTCATGTCCCCAACGAGCAATATTGCCCGGTAAATGAAGTTTATATAAACATTCACTTGCTAGTTGACGAATACCTTGATCATAATGTTGAAATAGGTTTGCCATACCAGTCATTATGGCAGCATTATCCTCCACTATATCATCAGCATCTTCACCCTAATATATATATATATTTATATATATAAATACATATTATGAATTCTATTGTTAGTATCATGGTTTTCGTGAAGAAGAAAAAACGATTCTTTTTTTTTCTTTCTTTTGGTTTGAAGTTATGAATAATTAAATTGTATAAATAGTTGATTTACCAGTAATAAAAGTAACGGTTCAGTACGGAAAAGACGTAATAAATCTTGTAATAATTCAACGCGACTGTGCGCTAAAGAGGGAGCAGTACGAATAACCACTCTACCATCTGGACCTGTCATGACTTTTTTAACTCCTGGTTGCTGCTGCGATTGCAATTGTTGCTGTTGTTGTTGCTGTTGCTGCTGTTGCAATTGTTGTTGTTGCTGTTGCTGTTGTTGAATCAATCCATCTTTAGTGTCAAAATTCATTGCTTGTAAAAACAACCTTCGCAATGGTGCACAAAGAGAACTATACATGGATGCAATAGATGGATTCCATGGTAATTTATTATCATCGCGAGCAATTTCTAAACATGACTTGACAAGTGCAATCTTGAAAATGATGGGAGCATTTTCATCGAGAATTTGAGGTACAAGATGTTGAAGTGTACTTTCAGGATCTAACCGTAAACGTGCCAAGAAATAATCTGTTACCAAAGCTTGTTGATGAATGGTATATCCCAAACTGACAGTTGCTGCTGCATCGTGAGCCAAATTTCTTGAAAAGTCCCAAATTTTTTCTTGTAAATCGTCTTCGATATCGGCAGCAATATGACGAAGAACACAATCATCCGTTGGAGGTACATAAGTTGCAGCCTTACAAAGATCAACATAACACATTGCTGCAATATCAGCTGTTTTGGATGTACGTAACGATTTTCTTAATATACCCAGGAAACTTGTCTAATCATACCATGATGTATTTTGTGTCAATCTCATTTTCTTTTTTATCGTTTTTTTCCCTTTCCAAAATAAAAAATATACTTACTCTTCGATTTTGAGAAGATGGATTATCTAAAAATGCTTGTAATAATAAATCTTGTGATAATACCAAAAGAATTGTTTGTAATGGCCATAAAATAGCTCTTTTCCTTGGATTATCGGCTGTAGAACTACACATATCAAATAAAATTTCGGAACCACCTAGTAATCGATTATCACTGGCACATACTTCAGAAAATTGAGCAGGATAAGTTTCAATCCATCTCCAAATGGCTCGTCGCATCATTTTCGAAAATAACAATTTGCCCTGTTGTTTCATGTGTAAGAAATATGGACTGAGCTCTATTTTATAAAGTAATTAATTATTGTATACTTTTTTTCCTCCTTCTTTTTTCATCTATTCATTCGTTTTTATCCTTATTTTCTCTTAAAATGACTAGAACTTTTGTTTTTTTGGGGGTTCTTTTATTCTTTCTCTTTCCATGTATTTATATAATTTACCTGAGAATACAGTATGAATTCTTTGTCGAGTTAAACAACTACATTCTAACATTCGAATTTCTGGAGGATTTAATTCTGATCCTTCACCCATGGCACCTAAAATATGCACCGCATTCTTGATTTTTGAATAATAAGTCGACCAATTACTTGCACTCACATAATAAAGTACACGTCCTGCCGTTTTATAAATATCCATAATTAAAGTGAGTGTTTTTGGATCAATATTGACAGCAGATGCCAATGTTTCAATTGGATATTCAGAAGGTGTTGACATGATTTGATCATTGGCTTCTTCGATAATATGAGCTTGATTCAAGAATCGTCCAATTAAAGCTAAAATAAATGTAACCAATGCTTCATCCAAGGGGGGTGGATCTACCATTCGATCAATACTATAAGTAGGTGATTGAAGATCATGCGTTGGTGGATCATTGTGTGATACAGAAGTATGTTTGTGAGCACCACTGAAATAATCCTCTTGATGATTACTATTATTATTATTAATACTATTTGGCGTAGTGCTTTCTTGAGTGCGTGAATAACCTGACGTGACAGGGGCCTGAAGAAATTCATTTTCAATACCAACGACACCTGTTGCATGAGCAGCAACTGATGCTTCTATTGAGTTGGATACATAAGTTCCTTCTGTCATTTTTCGTTTTGCTACTTCACGATACGTTTTCCAATGATGTTGCATACATGCTGAAAGTAATCGAAGAACAAACAGTTGAGATTGAAGTACTTCAGTTGGGATATGTTGTTCGAGAGCTGACGTAGGTGATTGATAATTCTTATATTATATATATATAAAAGTGAAAATTTATGGATTAGAAAACTTTTTCAAACTCTATTTATTATTATTATTATTATTGTAAACCTTATTACAAAAATATTATTCATGCCTCCTTTTTTTCATATATATACCTTTGATACGGTTTCAAGAACACTTCCCAATGCATTAGCAATTGTGGATAGTTTATACCTTGATAATTCAATAATAGCGGCCACTGAAAATAAAAACCAATATAATTATAAAAAAGAAACCTCACATTCTTAATTAGCTTTATACTTAAATAATAATAATAATAATAGGGCCCTTTTTTTTCTCCTACAATATAACACATAAACGAAAAGTAATATTTTTTTTTCTTACCAGTTTGTTGAACGATCGGGTCTTGTTCCAAGTTTTCAATTTTTCTTCCGCTATTAATCGGTAACTATTATATAAAATGTTATATATCAAATGTTTGAGATGATTGGCATGGTAAAAGTGTTTTTTTTTCGAGATTTCGTTTCTATTTTTGTTTTTGTTTTTTGGGTAGGAGGGGAAGTGAAAAGGGAATGGACTTCTTTTTTTTTCCTTACTCGCACAGCGACGCGATTTATTAAGCTCAAAATAAGCTTTGTATTGGAACGCATATTAACAAAAGATTAGGTGTTGTTATATTTATTTTGGTATATATTCTTTACGGTTGTCGTTGTCGTTTGTTGTTCTTTTTTTTATTATTTACTGATGGCAATTTTTTAGGAAAAAAAAGTTCGAGAGTCGAGTAAGAAAAAAGTGGTAGTTGTGAGAGTTGAGGTGAACCAGATTATCGAGAATTGAAAAGAACCATTCACACGGGCGAAATTATTCGAATAAATCACAAAAATAGAGCTCTTCTTCTTTTTATAACAAACAGCTCTTTTGTGTGTGTGTCTGTGTGTGTTGGTGGTGTGTTGGAGGAGTATATATTGTCTATTGATGCATACACACACCAAAGAGGGACGCCAAGATAATAAAAATAAATAAAAAGAGTTAAAAAAAAAAGACAACAACAACAACAAAAAAAAGAGAAAAACTGGGGAAAGAAAAAAAAAGGCACGCCTTGAAAGCAAAAGGAGAAAGAGAGTGTGAAGGACTTTTTCAAGTAATAATATAGCGTGTACTTTAGAGGGTGTGAGTAAAGAGAAAGAGAGTGTGAGATCTACCTGAAAAGAAAATCGGATATTGAATTGCGGGGGATACTTATGGAAGTTTACACGAGCTATATTATAGTTTTTTTTTTTTTTTCTTTGTTTGATAAATAAGTAACAATAGCAATAATAATAAAGTAGTACACCAGTATATAACATCATTACACATTTCTCGCGCCATAGTAACCTTAATAAGATTGATTTACTAGAATGGTAACCTATGCAGTTCTTGTTTATTTATTTTCATTTTTCACTTTTTCCCAAAGTGCAACATGATATCAAAGAATTGGCAAAAAAAAAAAAAAAAAGGGAGTAGATATATTTTCCTTTTTTCTTATTTCCTAGCAACGATTAGTACATCAAGCAATTCTAACAATAATAATGATAATCCTCTTTTGGTTTCATGGTACATATAATCAATTATTCGGTTTTAGGTAGTATGAAAAAAATGTCAAAATAAAAAAAGAATAATCTATACCTAATTCAATTTTATGCATCATTGTCATATATAGGTTGGTCTTTTTTTTCATTCCTTGCTTTTTGCTTACCAAATTTGTTATCTATTATCTACAAAATTCATTTATTAATTTTTAGTATGTATAGACATATAAAATGGTTTTTCTATTTCGTTATATTACGTATGGTGTTTTTTTAAAGGGAGCAGATCAAGGGCATTTATATATGAAACCACAACATATTAATGTCGATCTTTTTTTAAAAAAAAAATATTCAAGCAATTCTTCATTCTTTTATAATTCAACACTTTTTTTTTATACAATATTAAATAGTACAGTAAACATGATTATATCTTTGTTTCCATGACATTATTCCCTTCTTTTTTTTTTCTATTTTGTTACTAGGGTTACCAAACTTAAAGAGTAAAAAAGGCGGTGATGAAAAAAAAAACAGAAAACGGAAGCAAATAATTTTTTTATATGCCAGGCCAAGTTCCGCTAATATTGTATTCATTAAAAAAAAGATTACTTTGGTTGCTAAGATGGACGATGTTTTTTTATCTACATGAGTGGATATGTGTGAGTGTGTGTTTTTATATAATCGACCTTTTATTTTTCTTGTTTCACTAGAATTAATACATGGAAAAATAATTAATGTTTTTTTTTCTTGATTCAAGCCGAATGTTATTTTGACTTTTCAGGCTATACACTTTTTTTTTTTAGTTTGTTAATTTTTTTAGGTGACAGAGAAAAGACAAACTCAAAAATTGTACATCTCAACCTCTTTTTTTAATATATTTTTCTCATTAAAAAAGCTTTTACTACTGGTGGGCTATTACTATTATTATTACAATGAGCTGGAAATAAATCATAATAATCATAATAACAAAATCTCATTTCCGGGCCTAGAAAGAAATCCACGTAACGAGTTAGATAAAATAGATGGTGATACAATATATATTGTTACACATTTTTTGAATCGACAAAAAAAACTGCTGACCAAAAAAAAAAAAAAAAAGCTTTATACAGCGGGGTTGTGGGGGAGTATTCATGTGTACCAAACACTTGCAACATTATAAAAACGAGCTTCTATCATAAAAACTTGTTGTAACTATATTTAATACTATTAATGGTTTCATATGATATTTTCATAAATACCTTCTAGTCAATTTAATATATAGTCTGGTATTCAAATAAAAGACCACCTTTTATTTATTTATTTTGGGAATATGAGCATTTCGATAAGGAATTGGTTTATATTAATATAAAAAAGGATATCTTAAATACATTAGATAGATGTTAAAAGTGATGACCGCATATCACGAAAGCCTGAACTCACTATAACAGAATATTTTACAATATGAAAACTATCATACATGAAGTTACTTGTTATTATTAATGTCACTAAAAAAAATGTGAAGCGAATAAAATAAAAATTAAAAAAAGCCTTTCTAATATATAAGTACAAGATCAACAATAATATGATGCTAGTGTTGATTGTATATGAAGAAATATTTGTGTTGTCCTATTATTATGATCATTATCAAATCATATATGTGTCTATTCATACTATGTCTCACAAAATTTACTTGACCTTGTACCTAGATATATAGTACTTGAACGAAACCATCAAGATAATAATAATGAGTGTATATATCTTTATCATTCTTTTTTTTTCTTTTGATGCGATATCAAAGGGAAATAGTATCTTATTTCTATTATTTGCTGTTTCTTTCAAAAAGAAAAATGTTATTTTAGCATTGATAACTTCTCTTATTTAACAAAATTTCTAAAAGCGACACTTGTACACCAACAACCTCTTTTAAATATTCTTTAACTTTATTAATTCTTAACAAAAAAAAAAAAAATGATTTATTCATTATACATTGTCAATAAAGCTGGTGGTTTAGTATATCAAAAAGACTTTACAAATAACTTGGAAAAACTTTCAAGTAATGAATATCTTGTACTTGCTGGTACATTCCACGGGTAAATAATAATAATAATTTCAATTGAACGTGTCTTTTTTTAACTTTTGACATTATAGTTCATCCATATAACTTATATTAACTACTTTCCCCTTTTTCTTATAAATATATATGTATATAGTGTACATGCCATTGCTTCAAAAATCTCACCAGTACATAATTCATCAGGTGTTGAAATGTTAGAAGCAGATAACTTTAAACTTTATTGTTTTCAAACACTTACTGGTAAGAAATAAAAAAAACCAACTTATTTTTGATATATAATCTCATTTGCTTATTTTTTTTTTTTGAATTTCAGGTACCAAGTTCCTTCTTATTACATCAACACAACAAAATAATGTAGATCCATATATGAAAAAGATATATGATATTTATAGTGATTTTGTTATGAAAAATCCATTCCATACCCCAGAAATGCCTATACGATCTGAACAATTCGATCAGTCTTTACTAAAGTTCATTAAAACTATTAATGGACCATAAAAAAATAATAATTATAACTTTTTTTTTGGTAATCTAATAATATTATATCCAATGATGATGATGATGTTATTGTTGTTGTGTGTTTTATACAAAAAGATACGTAGAGAAAGAAGAAAGATGCGTTAACAAAAAGAAAAAAAAAAGTGTATACATGGATGGTGTTGGAAAGGAAAGGAAAGGAAAACGTTTTTAAATGGTATGAGGGTTTGTATGGAATGGTGACCAAACACCTCGAACACTTTCAGTTGTAGAAATAACAGGTTTCTTTGCCAAATTCTTCAATTTAGCACCACTGGAATCACGTAAAAGGCCAACTTTCTTTGAAATTTCTGAAGGAGTCATATTACGTGTGCAAATAACTTTATCACGACCATTCACTATTATAAAGTATATATTTATGAGTTTAATCCAACCTAATATACATATTAAAAAAGAAAAGACCGTCCCCCCCTCTTAAACACATTATCCTCTTTTACATACAATAGTTGCCACGAACAACGGGGTGGTGGTGAGGTCTAGGTTCAACAATGATTTCAATTTGTGGATTTTCGCGTGCAAAGGTGGCAAGATCCTTTTTAATATATTCACTGAAAAAAAAAAGGGTCAATCTCTCTATGAACTTTTTTTTTTCCATTTTGTTGACAGTTTCTTAGACAATATATATATTTCATAATAAACTTACATCATGCCCTTGTTGGAACCCCATCGTTCACAATAGTTGAAAACTAAACTTTTACATTGGAGTACAAATGCGCCAGTACCGTTATTTACTTTTGGTAATACTTTTGTTGCCATCGACATTATTATTATTTATTATTATTATTGAAAGGTTTTGAAGGGAAATATTATAATACAACAGACTCAGATATATAAGCGAATTGGGGGGATAACCTTGGAGAAACAAAAAAAAAGTGACTTGCTTTAACCCAATTTTTTTTTTTTTTTTTTTGAAAGGAGTCAAAAAAAAGTAAGAAATGCCTTCAACCTTTTTTTTTATATATTTGACACAACAAAACTTTTAGCATAAATGTAAGTTATTCAACGATTGATCTTGGAAAAAAAAGATTTGATATTCATATGTATATATATATTAATATATAGGTCTCGATTGTGTGTTAAAAATTTACCAAAATATTTATCTGAAGAAGATTTGCGAAAGCACTTTGCTTCAAAAGGTGAAGTAACCGATGCCAAACTTATGAAAACTGCGTAAGTTTCCTTTTTTTTAGATCGATCGAACTTTTGAAAAAAAAGATCTCGGGAGTGAATAAAAGCAAGGGGGAGAATTAATTAAATAGAACCTTAATAATAATTTTTTTATAGTCAAGGACGTTCTCGACGATTTGGTTTTATTGGTTATCGTACAGAAAAAGCTGCTCAAGAAGCATTGGATTATTTTAATAACTCATTTATTAATATGTCAAGAATTGTAGTAGAAAAAGCCATTCCTGTAAATATCATTACTTTATTTGTTCCGTTGGAGGAGTGACAAAAAAAAGGAGAAAGCTGACTTTTTTTTTTCTTTTTTAGTATGGATCGGATGATCTTAATCGTCCTTGGAGTAAATATTCTCAAGGTTCAACTGCATTTGATAAAATACAAGATTCAACGACAACAAAAAAACAAGATGAATTTCAAGTGGAAGAAACAGATGCTTATCGTGAACAACAAGATAAAATGAAAAACCATATCAATACATTTACTAATGTTGAAAATGATCCTAAATTACAAGAATATTTGGATGTTATGCAAGCTCGATCAAAGGGAAAAACATGGGCTAACGATGATTTGACGATATTGGAACGTGGAAAGAATGAACAACAACAGGAAGAACAAATGATTAAGATGGCAGCAGATGCAGAGGATGATTTATATGATGATTTACCACCAAAACAACAAGAAGAATCAAACACGACAAAAGAAAATGAAGAGGATGAAGGAAAAGAGGATGATAATAAAATGGATCAAGATGATGATGTAGAAATGAATGGTATTTCAACGGGTCAATCATCGTCTGTTTCAAAGCCAATGGATGTAGATGAAGAAAACAAAAATGAACAACAACAACAAAAGACACGAGAACCTATGAATGTTGTTGATCAAATCGAAGATACAGGTCGTTTGTTTGTCCGAAATTTAGCTTATACATGTACTGAAGATGATTTACGTGAACTTTTCAGTCAATATGGTCCTTTGTCAGAGGTAAAGATGACTTTATATATATTTAAGAATGTATCTCTAAAAAAGAAAATCTATATATTAAAATTCTTTTCATTTAGCTTCATATGCCTATTTCCAAGGAAACCAAAAGACCTAAAGGGTTTGCTTATATTACTTTCACACTTCCAGAACATGCAGTTAGAGCGCATAAAGAATTGGATATGAAGAATTTCCAAGGTCGCTTAATGCATATTTTACCCAGTAAAGAAAAACCACAACAAAAGGAAGAAGATATTCTTGGTCCCAATGGTATGAAGATGAGCAAATACAAACAACAAAAAGAATTGGATCGCAAGAAAAATGCAGGCAGTGATTTTAATTGGAATTCTCTTTATATGAGCGTATGTATTTCTTTCTTTCTCTCTTTGTCAGTTTAAAATATATATACTAAAGTTAAATGGTGGGAAAATGATCTATTTAATAATTTATAGAGCGATGCTATTGCAGAATCTATTTCAAATCGTTTGGGTATTGACAAAGCTACTTTACTCAATGCCAATGCAGATAATATGGCTGTTCGACTTGCTTTAGCAGAAACAGAAATTGTAAATGAAACTAAAAAGTTTTTTGAACAACATGGTATTGTTTTGGATGCATTTGGTGGAAAGGGACGTAGTGAAACTATTCTTTTAGTTAAAAATACACCTTATGGTACATCTGAGGATGATATGAGAGAATTATTTGGAAGATTTGGTGAACTTGGCAGAGTAAGTATAAAAATATATCTGAATATTCATATTAGTTAAGAAAGAAAATTAACTTTTTGTATAATAGGTATTAGTTCCACCTGCCAAAACCATGGCTGTTGTAGAATTTTTAGAACCTAGTGAAGCACGTGCCGCCTTAAAACAATTAGCCTACCGTCGTTATAAAGATACTTTAATTTATCTTGAAAAAGCACCCAATGGATTATTTAAAGAAGAATTTAATCCTGATATGCTTAAACAAACAAAGGAAAATGCTAAACAAGTTGTTAGTGGTTCTGACTTTATTACTCTTGATGAAGGGGATGTGGATGAAAGTAACATTGGTACACTCTTTGTCAAAAATCTTAATTTCAAGACAACTCCTGATCGTTTAAGAAAAGCGTTTGAAGGTATTGAAGGATATCGATCATCTCGTATCAATGTTAAACCTGATGCCAAGAATCCTGGTCAAACTTTAAGTATGGGTTTTGGTTTTATCGAATTCAAGACAAAGGAATTTGCTGAAAAAGCACTTCGTGCCATGCAGGTGAGCTTTTTGTTTATATTTATTTAATGAATAACACTGTCAATGAGCAAATGAATGGATAGTTTATTAATCGATACTTATAATTTTAAAGGGATATACATTGGATGGTCACGTATTACAATTGAAATTCTCCAATGCTAATACAACGGGTACTGGATCTAACAAATCAGAAAAGAAAGCAGAAACAACAAAACTTATGGTACGAAATATACCCTTCGAAGCAACAAAGAAAGATCTTCAAGAACTTTTTGGGTATGTATTCTATAAGTCATAGTAAACATATTTTAAAATGAGAACTAACCCATTATTTATATAGTACACATGGAAAATTGGAATCAGTTCGTTTACCCAACAAGGCTACAGGTGGTCATCGTGGTTTTGCTTTCTTGAACTTTTCTACTAAACAAGAAGCTAAAAATGTATATGATGCTATGGGTAATATCCATTTATACGGTCGTCATCTTGTTTTGGAATGGGCCAAAGCAGATGAAGGTGTAGATGAATTACGACAAAAGACTGGAAAGAATTATGCCAAAGAAGAAAGAATTGGTGGACGATTGAATAAGAAACAAAAAATTGAAGAAGCAAATGATGAAGAAGAATTTTAATAACAAATTGTTTTCTTTACATTTTCCCTCCCCCCCCTCCCCCTTCTTTCCTCTCTCCTTCCACCTTTTATTCCATTTTATAAACATCCATCATTTATATTTAATTATTATTATTTTGCATCTCAAACATACTTTTTTTTAATTATATACATTTTATATATTCCCGCATAAGTCTTCCTTCTTTTTATATGTGTAGCAATAGTAGATTCTTTACATTTTTTTTTTCATTTCATTTCATTTCATTTTTCTACATTATTTTACACTTAACTTTTTGTATTAATTTTTATACAATATTAAAAATGAAATCCCCAAATTGCATTATCCAATGTATAGCGGCATTTAAAAATTCACCTTAGTTTTACATACACCTTTTTCCTGCAGGTCAATTTCGTCATTAATAAAATAAATAATTTCAACGTTACGTTACGCTCGCGTTATGCTATTTTTTTTTTACAAATGACTGATGAACGTAGTTTAACTAGAAAAGTTATTAATTTACTGCTAAATAGAATCTCTGTTAACATCATGAATTCCATGTAGCGACCGCCCTGGTACTGACAAGACCAGTAAACCATTTCTAAAACAACCCTACACAAACAAACATTATTATAACGGCCATTTTGGATGTTGTTGGTGATAACTACAACAGTGGAGATGCAGAACGGCCGGATGGAACGAAATCGACCGTTTTGTACGAACTATTAAATAGATCTCTTAAACAAGCACCTATTATCATTGAAGTTCAGAGAGCTGTTGACTACAATTTCATGTTAAGAGTTCTTCATTACGGTGTAATGGCACACCGTCGCTATTCAAATTCTCCCAATATTACTGGTATTCACTGTGGAGAATGTATCAATCTCACTGAAAACATGCCAATATCAAATATAAATGGTGCTTTATTAATCAAGTGCGAGTATTGGGCGAAAAAAGTGATAAGCTCAACTGATCCATTTGTTGCAGCAGACTAGTTTATTGGAAAATAACTCGTGGCCAAATCCGACCATTAGACAATTATTTTCAATTGCGACACAAGCCTTGCGAACAAATATTGAGAGAACAACAACTACTTAATGGTATCAAATGTGCCTGTGATGTGGGAGTTAAACATTACCAGAAAATCCTAGAGACACCGGAACGTTTACCCCCTGTATTCAAGGTGAAGCTCAACTTGGAATATCAAAGTTAAAGCAAATAAAACGATTAGTTGACGATGCGAATATTAGTGAGGAGAGGCCAGAAAATAATCAACTGGTTAGCCAAGATGAAGAGAAATTTAAAAACACCATTGAGTTTTGTTCAGCGGTACAAGGAAACTAGGGATCGAATGAACTGATGTGGTTGTCATGGTATGCTCGAGAAAAAAACCTACGTTATCCATTACAAGTTCTCAGAAGTGTTGCGCACAATGTACAGGATTTTGCATTCATTTCCGGACACAGCCCTCAATTTTTTCGCTTATGATATGCTATATTTTTTTAGCTCATCTAACAGATTCGAGGCAAGAAGTTAAAATGTGTCTTTGTTAATCATCCTATCCACTATCATTATGAATATGTTTGTCATAAAATCGATAACTATAGTAATTCCTTATTCATAACACTGTGTTTATCATTTAGAAAAAATCATATTTACATTAAAAATTATCTGCTACTATACATGGTTTTCGTCAAACTTTAAAGTCAAAAGTGAACACTTTGAGTGTGCTTTTATTTTCCAATTTCTTTCAATTGAAAAGAAAAGATAAAAACACTGTTACCATATTCATTGAAATAAATTGTTGTATGCACAGTGCTTAGAGCGACTCCAGCAGTGGAGGTATAATCGTTTCTATTTCAGAATCCAAAATAGCAACCATTATGATTTTTCTCCATCAGTGAGTTGCTATTTGGAGGAGTAATTTACAAACGATTGTCCAATCCGTTTACAACCACTGCTGGAGATACGCACTACGTATTTCCATATACATTCAATAAATTCTCGGTTATGATGTCGATGATATTTTGATCTTCAGATAGTATCTTGCAAGTCTTCTCGTTGTTCAAGTAGTCGTAACAGGAAACTTGGTGGCTAGACATTACTTAAAAAACTTTGAAGGAAAATGTTCTTAATAAATTAGGAGATAACATGATTTGGAGGGAGATCTATCTAATTATTCATATAAGGCGTCTAATCTTCTGCCATTTTGGATGTTATTAGTGATATTTATAGGGTTGGATATGCAGGATGGCCTGACGGAACCGTAATAATGTTTTTTACGAAAGGATGTTCCAAAATAGTTTTACTGATCTTGTCTGTGGAATTATTGATGTTAACAGAGATTCTATTTAACAGTAAATTAATAAGTTTTCTACCTGATACAAACTAAAAGACTATATATACTTACTTTTATCAATTATTTCGTGAAAAAAATGCGTAACAAAAGCGTTCATACAATTATAGGTCTGCAGAACAAAATCTTATAAATAAAGGAGTTTTCAATTTGAAAAAAAAATAAAACTCCTCTTTTCCACTCACGCTTTGCCATAATCTCTTTTTGTATTATAACATATAAAAAAATGGAAACAAAAGAAGAAAGACCCGTTGTATTTTTTGACATTTCCATTGGTGATGTACCTGTTGGTAGAATGAAAATGGAACTTTATAGTGATATTGTACCAAAAACAGCAGAAAACTTTAGGTAAAAATAATAATAATCTGAATAAAAAAAAACGATCTTATTTTGTTTAGATCTATAATATCTTAAAAAAAAGATTAACACGTTTCCTTTTTTTAATTTAACTTTTATTAAATCAACACTACTTAGACAATTATGTACTGGTGAATTCAAGTGAGTTTTGTTATTCAAAAATGAAAAATCATTATTACTGTACGAGTAGCAGAGTTTTAACTATATATATATATATAATAGACGTAATGGTATACCACAAGGTTTTAAAAACTGTTCATTCCACAGGTAAAAAAGAAACCATACGACTTATTTACGCGAATCAACAAATAGATATATATATAAACAGATAAGCATATAAGGGTATAAGGATAATGGATTACCTTACACATATCAATTGTATATAAATAGAGTTATCAAAGATTTTATGGTTCAAGGGGGTGATTTCTTAAAGGGTGATGGAACCGGATCTTTGAGTATTTATGGTGAAAAGTTCGAAGATGAAAATTTTGAAGTAAAACATACTGAAGCTGGTTTACTTTCTATGGCCAACTCGGGACCTAATACGAATGGTTGTCAATTTTTTATTACATGCGATAACTGTGAATTTCTTGATGGTAAACATGTTGTATTTGGACATCTGGTGGATGGTTTATTGACATTAAGAAAAATTGGTAAGTTAATATTTATATATATATAAAGATGAAGGGGTTATATATATAATATATACATGCATTATATGTATACAAAAAAAAGCAAAAGGAGCGCGAGAGGAAATAAAGGAAAACACTTGGGGAATGGAATGAAGGATGAAAGTTAACAATATTATTATTACTATTATTATTATTATTATTATTATGCAGAAAATGTGTCAACGGGTCAAAATAATCGTCCTAAACTTCCAGTCAAAATCACAGGTAAAAGAAAGTGGGAAAAATGAGGATGCATTTACCTTTTTTTTTTTTGGTGTGTTTTGTTTTTGATCAAGAATAACTCACACACACAAACAAAATAATTTGATCTTTTTTTTTTGTAGAATGCGGGCAAATGTGAGATAGAAGGAAGGATGAAAAAATTTAAAAAAAAAATAAAGAAAAAGAAATATATATATATATAATATACTAAAGTTAAAAAAAGAATGCAATAGTTTTGAGGGAGGGATTATTAGGTTATTATTATTATCATTGTTGTTGTTGCTGCTGCTGTTGCTGTTGCTGTTGCTGTTGAGCTTGGGCTGCTTGTTGTCGTTGTCTCGCAACTAAAAGTCGCTGTTGTAATTCTTGCATTTGCTGTGGTGTAAGATTTTGCAAACTTCCTAAACCAGCTATTCCACCGTTGCCTCCACCCATGGACATACCCATCATACCATTATTTGCTGCCCCTCCTCCCATTCCATTGGGAATACCAGCTGGACTTCCAATGTTGATATTAGAAAGCAATAAACTATGTTGTGTAAGACCTGGTCGAGCACCTGCTTATAATCATAATTTGATATCAAAGAGTTAAATCATATACGTAATAATATAGAATAGAAAATAGGTTAAAGTTTCTACTAGACTGTAGATGGAGGGGGGTATAATTACTACTTTACCATTCATATTATTAATAGGACTACCCATAGCGGCAGCATTCATCATTTGCTGTTGTTGATTTTGACCTTGTGTTTGTTGTTGTTGAGCTTGCTGTTGTTTTTGTTGTGCTAACTGTTGTTGTTGCCTTACCATTTGTAATATCTGCATGCTTTGAGGATTATTTGCAAAATTTGGATTATTGACCATCGCCAATAAAGATGCAGGGATATTACCAATTTGAGCACCAGTGGTTCCCATCATACCAGCTGGCTTACTCTGCTGTTGTGGCTGCTGCTGTGGCTGTGGCTGTGGTTGAGACAGTGGCTGTTGCGGTTGTTGTTGAACTTGCTGTAACATATTCATTACAGGTGGGGCAAGTTCGGGTATATTTGAACGTACAAATACGATACCTAATAACCTGTTACCTGAATACGATAATACAACACCACGTTGTCCTTCATTGACATTAGGATTAAATACTACTTTGGCAACCTAATATTTTGAGAAAAGGTTTCCCGATTGTTGGTTATCATTATAAATATGGAAATATACCAATAATGAGAGAGAGGGGAGCAAAGAATGTGATGAAGATATTACTTACACACTTCTTTGTTTCGAGATTTTTTGAAAGAACAGCAAGGTTTTGTAGGTCCGATTGAGTACTAGTTTCAAGTGCTCGAAATTCACAAAAAGGTGTGTTGTGTCCTTGAGATTGTTGATATAGTAATGGTTGTGAAGGCACGAGTGGTGATCGACTAGCAATTATAATTTTTTGTGGCCATATCTCAGCGCAACTATTCATATTATTGTTATGACAAGTATTTGTTAGTTGGTTGAGGAAAAAAAAAAGAGGGAGTGGTAATTAAAAGAGATATACTTCAGTGAAATGTGTATTATACTTACTAGTCTTCCAAACCAACATTTCTTCCACGTTGAACGATGGGATATGCACCTACATGACAACTGAATTCTTGAAACGGTCCATCTTGACGTTTAATATGCCATACAATCTGTCCTTTCCAAAATGGTGTCAAGGGAAGATTTTGCTGTTGTTGTGGTGATGCTTGTCCTTGCTGACCTTGTAATCCTTGTTGTATTTGTTGCATCATTTGTTGAGGAGTACCTTGCTGTTGCATACCAGCTTGTTGAGGTGATGCTTGTTGAGGTTGAGATTGTGGTGTCTGTTGTTGCTGGGCCTGTTGTTGCTGGGCCTGTTGAGCCTGCTGTTGTACTTGTTGCATTCGAGCAGCCAACATCATCTGTTGTTGCTGTGTTAATGTAGCTGGTATTTGTCCACCAGCAGTACCTGGAGCACCAGTATTTGGAACATTCATATTTCTTTGTTGTTGAGCCATCACTCCTTGCAATTGTTGTGTCATACTCATGGCTTGCTGCTGATTTGCATCGGTAGGTCGTGCTTGTTGCATGTTGATAGGTCCAGCCGCACTGAATGCCATAGGAGAGGAAGTAGCCATAGTGGGTGTACCACTCACAGAAGTATTTGCGTTCATATTGTTTCTTGCTTCCATAAAGCGTTGCAAAGCACTTTCTACAGCTTGTAGTTGTTGCTGTTGCTGTTGATTCCGCTGTGGTAGATTAGCTAAAAGTTTGTGCCGTTGAAGGAGTTGTTGAATTTGAATTGGAAGACCAAACGAAGTCTTTTGTGGTTGCTGTTGGTGTTGTTGGCCTGGTTGTGTTGGCTGCTGCATTACTTGTTGGCCTTGCTGTGGCGGTGGTTGTGAAGGTTGCTGCACCATACCTTGTTGTAACTGCTGTGGTTGCTGTTGAGGTGTTCGTTGAGGTTGTTGTTGAGGTGTTTGTTGTGTCTGTGGTTGCGTAGCTTGTGGCATCTGATGAGGCAATTGTTGCTGTTGTTGTGGTGGAGGTGGTCGTTGGGGTACTGTTTGATTTTGTATTTGTGGAGTTTTTTGCTGTGTCATATTTTGTTGCTGAGCAGGCTGATGTGGTGGTGTGGCAGTGATGGATGGTGAAGTGACACTTGCATTGGATGTAGGAGGTCTTACCATCATATTTTGTTGTACCAATGTAGCAGGAACTTGCTGTTCCACAGAAACATTAGGTTGTTGTTTTATAGGCATATTAGGCTCTCGTTTAGTAGGCTGCTGTTGTGCATTGACAGCATTCAAATGTTTTTGATGCACTTGAGCGAACTTTGCAGGATCCACAGTAGCTTTTGGAAGGTTAATTTGTCCAGGTACATTATCTCGTTTTCGTTTTTTATTCGAATCAGTTGATGATACGGATTGAGGTGATGTAATGTTGGCTTCCGATACTCGTTTTGATGATACATTCCCGCTAGTAGTTTTCTTTTCTTCAATAACTGTTGGAGGAGGTGCAGGTAAGTTGAATCCAGCAAGTTTCACAGTATAATCAGGTAAAACTGTTTCTGTTATAGTATGCAATTTTGTTTTATTCTCGTTCACCTAATTATTATAATGAATAATATGTTCTCTCCTTTTTATATAACGTTATTGATTATGATTAGACCAAACAATTTATTATTACCTCATTTACCATACGATCAAACTCTTTCAGTCCTTTGTTGGGTGTAATTAATGATAACCGAATATCATTCTAAGTGATACATGAACAAAATAAATTAAAACACCAACTTCTTACCACTTTCTTTTATATACAAAATAATCATAATTATGCTTGATTTTTTTTGTTTACCTTGCGCATTTCTTGTACAATTGCATCTAATGAAAAATTATCATACTTGTCCATTAAATTATGACGAACACCAATTTCATGGGGCAAGCTATTGGAAACTAATATACAGTGTAGCATCGGATCAGCACCACTCCCTTGAATTTCCTGCTTGTATTCATCAAATAACTTTTTTTTTGACAACGGGATTGTATAAGATATAATAATAAGATGATATGCAAAAGTTTTTCTTTTCAGTTTTATATACATAAAATATCCTTGACTCTCGTTTTTTTTAAAAACCAAAATCATCACAACACGCTCTTTTCAATAAAAGTTTTTTTTTTCCTTACCTCCAAAGCAGCTACAAGACCTTCACCTGCAGCATTTTTAACAATGCCACCATCAGTACACGGAATACTTTTTAAAACGTTTTGAAATAATCCAAAATCTGCTGTAAAGTATTTTCTATCGACTGTCACCATGGAACCAGGTTCATAATCTCCAAAAACTACTAATCCATATTTAAGCATTGGCTATGATAATATAAATATATAATATTAGATCAAAAGGAAGAGAAAGAATTTATCAGTCAATTGGACCCTTATTTTTTTTATCTTCCTTTCCTTTCTTTTGCCCCTTCTTTCAGGAAAAAAAATTATTGAAAACTAACTGTTATTTTGGTTTGTTGATGTCGTTCGTTTTCTTCTGTAATTATAGGTGAGCGTAATTGTCTAATATAAATATATATATATATATATATATATATATATATTATGGTCAATGACAAGTGTTTTTTTTATTTGATTTTGGTGAAAAGTTGATATGTATTATGAAAAGTCCGAGTAAAGATATCTATATGTGCATAATGTATAAATATATACCTCAGGATCGGATCAACATAAGTTTGGATGATGGTATTCAAATGAGAACTCATTCTCGCAGTTCCTTCAACAACAAATACACATGCTACTTCTCTTCGTTGGTGATGTTGGTGAGCATTGTTATTATTGTTGGGAGTAGCACTATGATTGGATGCTTGCATTTGTGGTGACGGTTGAATATTGGGAGTTGGTGAAGGCGTAGCAATGTTTGCCACCGGGTTAGGTAGAGCAGCCACAGTAGACATTGAGCACAATTTACTTAAAAGAACTTATATTATTAAATAAAGTTGATCTAAGGGTCGTATATATTATTGTGTGAACGAAAAAGGAGAAAGAAAAAAAAACACTACACACACACAAAGAGGAAAGACAAGAGAAACGACGGAATAACTTCAAACACCCACTTTTTTATTCTGAAAAAAAAAAATGAGAATTGGGAGAGGGAGAGCAAAATTCCGCTTGTGCTTGATTTTTTCAATGGCGCACTTTTTTTGGCTTAACTATGCTTTTATGTCTCTTATTTATTATTATTGGTTTTGTTACTAGGTAACTATATATATTATGTGCATAGTACTTCTATATTTTACAAGAAATTTTTCCAGTTTTTTTTTTATAAGAACAAATTGTTGAAACAAAAAAAAGGGGAGGAGTATATATGGAAGGAGGAGAATAAGAACAAGAAGAGTGTATGGAGAAATATATTATTTAAGATAAGCAGAAATAGTGATTGGATTTTCAATCAAGTTCTTCCACATGTTACCAAATCGTGCAATGGTAGCGCCATCAATCACACGATGATCAGCACTCCAACTGACGGGTAAAATTTGCTTAGCAACAACATTACCTGCCTCATCAAAACGAGGCAATTTTTGCATACGACCCAAGGCGACAATACCTAATTCGGAAGTCACAAGACAAGGTTTGGCGTATGTACCTCCAATAGTGCCAACATTAGAAACAGTCAGTGTGCCACCTTGCAAGTCACTTGGTGAAAGACTACCTTTTGCACCTAGTTCAGTCAAGCGGTGGATTTCTGCAGCGACATCCATCACATTCTTATCTTGAACATCTTTGATATTAGGTACAATTAATCCTTGAGGTGTATCCATGGCCAAACCAATATTATGTGATTTTCGGTATAAGAGTTTTAAAGCATTGACATCATCATCAATGATAGTGGCATTCATAATGGGATAATGGGATAAGGCAATAGAAAGACATTTGATAAAAATGGGCATATAGGAAATCTTTTGGAATGGGAATGAGGCAGCATTGGATGCAATATGTTTGTTCAATGCTGCTCGATAATCGGTGGCAGCGTTCAATTCCATTTCATCTTGGTAACCCAACTGTGGGATAGCAACTGATTTGGTCATGGATTTATACATGGCTTTTTGAATAGCATTGAATGGTTCTAGACGATCTTCAGCAGATGGGGTAGTAACTTGTGTAACAGGAGTAACAGGTGGTTGTTCTATTTGGATCATATATTTAAAACCAATATATATTTAGACACTTTTCATTTTTCCTAAACATTCAAGCATAATTAATAAATAAGAAATACCTTGAGATTGACCACCATTCTTGATAAAATTCATTACATCTTCCTTTAGTACTCGGCCATCTTTACCGGTGCCCCGAACAAATTTAATATCAATGTCATTCTCTTTAGCAATTCGTCGCACGGCCGGCGTGGCAAGACTCAACAGAGAAGGATCCTTGAGTTCACGAGCAGGAGGTGTTGATGGTGTATTAGAAGAAGATTGTGGAGTAGTAGATTCTTCCATTGTACCCATAGAGTCAGATGATCTTTTCTCCTGTTCCTCGGCAACAACACCTTCTTCGCCCTCTACATCAATATCCAGCAATGGTTGACCGACTTTGGCCACCTCATTAACATCATAATATAATTTTGCAACTTTTCCAGTGTATCGAGAAGTAATCTCCACCGAAGCCTTATCCGATTGTACTTCACAGATCTTTTCGAATTCGGTGACTGAATCTCCAGGTTTAACGAACCTATCAAATATATAAATAAAAAGCATGAACATTACGATCAACTTTCGCATGAAGTATAAACGCGTTATAATCATCACGAAAAAAAAAAGGGCAGCATACCTCTCTGCTCTCTCTCTTCCTTTTTTTTCATCTCATCTGTTTTTTTAACATCCTCTCATCATCTTATCCTTACCATTGAATCACTTCACATTCAGTGATACCTTCACCAATATCTGCCAACAGAAAAGGTTTAATGCCATGGTTACTGGTACTAGCATGGAATGATCGACGTGAACTTTTCCAAGTAGTCCAAGATCCGGAAACAAGAGGTCTTGCGTGTAAACCAGCCTTCTGAACTATAGGCGTACGAACAGAAGTAGCCGTGGGAAAGATATGACGGGAGGAGTTTTTGACATTATTTTTTGTCAAAAGAGTAGCAGTTTTCAAAAGTTGACGACGACAACGTAAACCATGAATAGTAGGCATTATGATGATAATTAGTTCGCGTTTTATATATGTGAAAAATAAAATGAAAAGAGAAGAAAGAAAGAAAAAAAAGGGGGGTTGTAGTGACAAATATAAAGAAAAGAAGAGAGAAGAGTAAAAAAAAAAAAAAAAAGACAAGACTCAAATTGAAAGTAGAAAGTCGTGGGAAAAATATTTTATTATTATTATTTTTTATTTCGCGCCGCTTGATTTAGATTTTCTTGCAGCTTTATCAGTTTCTAGTGCTTTTTGGATTTGTTCTGTTGCTTCTGTTACTTTGATTAATGCAATTTGTGAACAACGATGAAGTTGATCCAATTCTAAAGGTATACCACCTGCTTTGGATAACGCACATATCTCCTTATGAATATTCATTGTAATAGTCATATCACCTTTTTTAACTCTTTCTTCTAAATAAGTGGGATCTACAACAAGTAATTGTCTATATAACAATAATAACAATGATGATGTTGAAAATCATATAAGATGAGATCTCTTATAATCTAACTCTAAAAAACGGAATGTCTTTTTCTTTTCCTTTTTTCTTACCCTTCATCGAAAAATGCAAATGAAACACAGATGGGAATATGATGAATACTCAATGGAACTGGATTACGTTGATCAATTGGATGCTAGAACATACATATTGATAATGCATAAATATATAGCGTTAACATTTTACATTTTTTCATAGCAACCATGATCCCCATGACAAACTTATCTTTAAAATTCAAACTTACAATAGTCACTTCTTCACCCACAACAGTAACATCAGGTCGTCGGAAATGTGAAAGAGCAGTGATAGCAGCAATACCGGCACAGTCTACCAAATTACCATCATGATCCAAAAAGTGTAAATCCACCCGAATCTCCCAAACCTAAAGCATTATTTTATTGGTTAAACCAAATATACTTTTAATTGTCATTAAAAGTAATTAAATCAAAAAAAAAAAGTGTAAATTCATTCAAACCTTTTCTCCTGCAACTATACATAAACCTTCCGTATCGATCGCTCGGCTCCTTCGTAATGACTTTTCAATTATGCGACTAATCAAAACTTCTTCTTCTGATCGACTATTTTGTTATTATTTATTTATTAGTTCAAATAATTCCTTTTTTTCCCAATTTTACTTTTCTTCTTATATAAGTTATAATGTAAGCATTTGAAATTGGATTAGGATCGATCGATCGATCGAACTATATCTTCTTTTTTTTTGGTGCGTGTGTGTCTATACTGTACCTTCCAGAATCGAAGGTCGGACATGCCATGGGTGATATCTCTGTATTAAAGAATAATATACCTTCCGTTGGTTTATCATTACGTGGTCGTTCTACTTTGGCTGAAACTTTGGCTGCCACTCTATATATTGTATATTCATGAATTAATTAAATGCACGCGCCAAACTTTAGGTTTATCGTTTCTTGATCTAAATTATTTCTTTTACCTTGTTCGACCTAATTGTATTTCGACTTGACCATAATCGGTACCGAAAGTTATTTGAAGAGATCGTACATCGTAAATACCACGTCCGTCAACGCGTCGTTTTTCATTTAATGCTGCGAGGATGAATTCACTTTCGTTGATACTTGGTTTAGCTTCTTTGACCATTATTATTATTAGTATGTGCTTTTAGTAAAGAGAAATACAAAAAAAAAAAAAAAAAAGAGTATTTGAGCCCAAAATTTTTATTTCAGTTCCGCATGGAAATTCAATCAGTCTCTGCATTACTAAGTCGTAAAGATGTGGTCAAATTAAGAAGCTTAACACTATTACTATTACTTGACAACTTTTTTTAACAAAGAAAACCTTTAAACTTGATTCATACCCTACGCTACAAAGTCAAATAATGAGCTACTTTCTTTGTTACGGGTATTTATAATTTACTCTTTTTTTCATTTTCTTTTTTTTTCTCCCTCTTTCATTTATTTACACAAGCACACATCCGTTCAATATTGGTTAATTATGCTACAGCAATTTTGGAAATTTCTTAAGAACGGGATTGTTACTCCACCAAAAAACTATAATAATGCTACAAGATATGGTCGCATTCAAAATAATTATTTCGGAGTGAAAGCTGCTACATCGGTACTAATAGCAAACATGGTATCTCCAGAAGTAGTACTAGGTATATATACTATCATTAGCATGATCATTGTAGTGGTGTACTGTACTTGTGTACTCTATTACTCACCAACTTTTTTTTTATAAAATTATCAAAGATAATATACATCTTCAAGATTTATCTATTACTAAAATCAAGCAAAAGCAACATCAAAGTTTAATCAATGGTAACAACTTTGAAAGAGGTAATGATAACTTTTTTTTGGCTAGTAAAAGGAAAAACTTTAATATTAAATGCTTAAATATTATGACGATACTACCTAGTAGTACATCCAAAAAGTGACAAAGAAAATTGTCATTCAGAAAAATGTTGGCGACTCGATAACGACGGTTATTATAATAATAGTTTGAATCAATCCACTGAAGATATAACTACCACTACTAACCCTTCTACAAACTTATCTCAAAAGAAGTCGCTATCAGGTAATATGGGAGCAATGATATTATATAAAATTGGTATGAAAGAATTCTTAATGCTAATCTTTATTTTATTGTTTGTAATATATTAGACGATAAATATAATTATAAGTACTACTGCTGTCCTTACGAACATTGTACTTATCGAACAGTCCGTCCAAGTACACTACAGTTACATATTGTACATACTCATGATTTTAACTTCCCAGCATTTAATGGTAATTATAGAAGGAAAAAAGTAACTTTTAGTGCTCCAGACGGTACACGAATCTTATTTGACGGTAATACCAACAAATACATTTATTATTTATCAACTACTATGATTATTTACTTTAATCATTCAGCTTAACTTATATATTTTCTACAATGTCTATATTATAATACTTTTTTTTAGAAAAATCAAGAAACACTGTTAATTCAGGACATCGCATTACTGTTGCTATGACTACAAAAACATCATAGTGTAAGAATTGATTACCATATTTGCACTATCCAAACAACAATTGTTCAGTCGATCTAAACATTGTAATCTTGTTTGATTTACATTTCGTACCATAGATCAGCCAATATTTTGTCCATATGAAGGTTGTACAGCTTAGATAACACAATTATCTCAAAGCAAAACATTATGGGGTAATACTTGATGCTCGTGAGAAAAATCTGATTCTGTCGCAATGCCGTTGTTATTAAGAAAAAATGACAGAAAGTAAATTAGGATTTATTCGACTTTGGGGCAGAACCGGTAATAAATAAAAATAATATTAAGCATCTCTATACATAATAATATAAATGGATAGAAAAGAAATCACATATCATAGCCAAGGCCGGAGTGGAATACAGCGAAACTTCTTTTGTTGAGTATCGTAAAAAATAGCAATGGTGCATGTACCTTTGTTTGAAAATTTTGGTTAAAAAAAGTTATTCTAAGAAAAGTCAATGGTTCCAATATAGTGTTAAGAAAATCATAAACAATGGTGCAAAGTATATAGTATAATGAAACAATAAAAGACCTTTTGGTATGGCATTTCAAATTAATTTTATTAGAAGGAAAAAAGCACATAATGAAGACAGATGAAGACAAGAATCAATTATATAATTGATACGTATCTAAAGAGTTATAATAATTAAAAGGGGGCGCGTAGTTTTTTTTATTCTTCTTCTTCTTCTTTATCTCTCAAATACTATTTTATCTACATAAAATGCTTATTTCACAAAATGTTTTTGTTTCTACAATTTTTGCTTTACTAGCTTTAGTGTTTAATTACTATATATTTAGATTAACAGAGAATATGGTAGCGCCAAGAAAAAGACGAGGATCAAATAGAATGTTGAAACAAGATAACCCACCCATAACATATGAAAGACTGCATTTAGCAAGGGTACAGACAATAACTAGTGCTAGTATGGTGACCTAGAACGTCTAATAAAGATACAACACCAGTTGCTTTTGGCAAAGTTGAGCAAAGTATGACAAGACCGTATTGCTGTTTATTTACATCCAATTTTTGACTGATTAGATGCTCTTACGGGTAAGTATTGCTAATAACTACATATATATATACTCTATTATAAGGAGTACAAGTATTTACCATACTACCATTTTACCTCAACAGCAATCTGAAATAACATATTAGATATTACCTTGTTTTTTAATACAGCAGATTTGACACCTAAACAACTTCATGCTTTGAAACATATTTTACATCCTTGACGACCAGCAACATACACAAATAGAAAACTTACGCTTTTTTACTCCCGTTATACGACTTTACTACTGTAATTATCAATACTATTAATTATATCAGCAATAAAACTGCTACGTACTTTGGGAATAGAACACTAATATTTTACTCAATATCTTTCGGGCATTTACAGTATTATACAGATTCCATGCATCCCCCTACTTTCCGTAGTTTCGACATTTCTACTTTCTTACTTTATTTTTATATTAGTCGTCCCTTAACATAATATATGTTAATCTGAAATACTATGCCACTTTTTTTCTTTTTCTAAAAATGTTTTGAATTTAGAGATAAACTTCATTATATATATACAATAAGTATCTAGTGCTGCTTGATCTACTGTAGACCTTTCGCTCTTATTTTACATGAAGTGTTTTTTTTTTGAATGTCGATACTATATAAAGTATTAATAACTTTATGTGATTGTGTGGTCTCTGGCTTATTGTTACAAAAATCAAAACACATACAAAAGACCTGCACAAAAATTACCCACCCAGTTCAACTACTGCATAGATCTATAGATAATGATAAAGATACTGGACTCACTCAATTAAATTTTGAGTTGCTATTTCTATAATAAGTTTAAAGTGTTATTACAGTAAGCTTTGTTATTAATTGTTATCTGCTATATTAATACGTATTTAAACAAAAGGAAAGAGTCTTTATTAATAGGAATCTTCTTATATATCTGTAGTGTCTTGATGTCATGCTCATTTTTTTTGTATCTTACATTAAGAAGAGAGGAAGTAAATATTATTTGCAAGTGGGTTTCTTTTAGTCTTATTTTGCTTAGTGTTACACATAATGAAAGATGATATAACATCGTGTGTTCATCGCCTAAAAGATTGTTGTGTTAGACTCTTAGTTATATATACATTTACCAAGTCACTTTACTCTCTAATATTAATATACTTAATTACTAAATAGTAGTGGAAACAGTGGCATAAGTTGGATTATAACAGCTGTCTTTGAACTTATTGTTGAATAATCCCATACTTGTATCCGGCAATGCCTCAGAGTATTCTTGAATATATAATCATTAATACTACTTATTACTTTTATGTATTACACAAATAAGTGACTGATGTCTAAGCTTCTGTGAGTATAGTCATCTTGAAGCTATTTCCATTACCGTTACCACGCTTTCGACAAGTAGTGTTATTTCATTTTGACAGGATTCTTGTTCCCATGTGTGAACAAACAATATTCATCCAGCTTTTCTTATTTTTTCTATCCATATAGCGACTTCTATGTTAGACACAGCGATTGTTTTATTGTGGCATTAGCAAATGTATATATGAGCTTTACTAATTATATTTACCAAACTTTTTCTTACCGCAGCCATTATTACTTTAAGAATTACTCAGCCGCAAATAAAAATATGTAGGATTTATACTTATCCTTTGACATACAAAAGCCTTCAGACAACTAAAATATTTTAAACTTTCTAGTATACATTAATTAATATATATATATATATATATATATATAATTGTGATATGAATTATATAGTAGCAGTGTACCTGTAAATGTTTCGATCCAGGGGAAAAATAGATATTTCACAATGGCATTAACCATACCATGACGTACCGTATTCCAGATCAACTCCGCCTTCCTTTTTCGCTTGAAAGAAAAAGCTGCGCTTCACGAAAGGCAAAGAGAACGAAACTTGTTTCTTTTTTTTTTTTTTTTGCTTTGACAGTAATATACACATAATGTCTACGCCCATGGATATTGACGAAGTACCATCTACCAATCAACAGGCTGGTGAAGCAACTGAACAAAAAGAAGTTATCAAAGGCAAAGGAAAAGCCAAAGATTCTATTGATAAAAAGCGATTTGAAGTGAAAAAGGTATAAACAAAAAGAAAAGTGAATCTTGCAGGAACTTATCTTTATTTCAATTATATTTTTTTTAAGAATACTCAAACATTAATGAATTTTTATGATTATTGTAATTAGTGGAATGCTGTTGCACTTTGGGCTTGGGGTAATGTATAATAAAGGTTTCTATTCCTCGTGTTTTTTTTTCATTAACAGTTTAATCTTATAATAATATATAGATATTGTCGTTGATAACTGCGCCATTTGCAGAAACCATATTATGGACTTATGTACGTGTTTTTTTAAATGTATATGTTTTTGGATTAGACGTAATTGAAAGAGGGTGGGGGTAAATTAATAAATATGTATATATGTAAATTAGGTATTGAATGTCAAGCAAATCAAGCTTCAGCTACTTCTGAAGAATGTACAGTCGCGTGGGGTATTTGTAACGTAAGCTTACTATCTTTCTTAACTATTGCTAATAATAAAGAAAATCGAAATAACTTACATTAGAAGAGATTATATATTAGCATGCTTTCCACTTTCATTGTATATCTCGCTGGTTGAAGAGTCGTCAAGTGTGTCCCTTGGATAATCGTGAATGGGAATGGCAAAAGTATAGAATTCTTTTTATTTATTTATTTATTGTTGATTGATTAATTCTATTGATATAAGGTATCTAACTAACTTCAAATTGGGAAATAGGTATGGTCGATAAATGCATTATTATTATGGTTGAACGACATTGCGTTAGAAAAAGGAAATATATACAACTCCAAAAGAGGTTTTCATGTAAACAATCAATCCCCCACTTCGCTCCCTCTTATCTTTTCTTCTTTGTACGCACTCACAAATATATACACACGCACACGCAATTACATAAAAATATTCTCACTAACTAGCTTTTGAACCCACTTTTTTTTTCTTTACATTTTTATAACTACAAAAAAAGACTCATTCCTCAATGAATTTATATATAAGAAAACTTTTTTTTAATGAAAAAAGAAAACTATGTGCAAAATATACAGATAAATGGGGTAAAAAGGAATTAATTCTCAAAGTTGGAAGAAGCAAAAAAGAGGATAGATATTACTTGAGGAAACTTTTTCTTTTTGAAAGATAACTAAAACTATGTGCAAAATATACAGATAAATGGAGTAAAAAGAAATTAAATCTGAAAGTGTGGAAAAGGAGGATAGATAAACACTTGAGGGTGTATATGGTATATTCACCATGTTCACTACTATAGCTGTGCAAATTAATTGTTTCAACAAAACATTATTGTTGACCTGAAGGTTGATTATGCTGATTAGAATCTGTTTTTGTAGCACTAGTACTAGTAGTAGAAAATCGATGATTATAAGTTGAATGATGGGGAGTTCCAGATGGTTCTAAACCTTTTCCATCCTGTGTAGGTTGCAAATTATTATATTTCAAAATATTTTTTGATACACTTGAAAATACAGATGTAGGATCATTGAAAGCTCGTTTTCTTTCTGTGAAAGTTGCTCGTTGCAACACTATTCCACGTTCCAATCCAATCTTAACAAAATCCAATGCTGCTTTCATATATTCATCCGATCCATTCTGACCGTAAATATATATAAGATTAATCAATACTGTTATCTCTGTCTGTGCATCACGTAAAGGTGGGCGGATTTGATTCAAAAAGAAACTTGCATATTTTAGCCCTTTTTCAGGATGAGGAGCATATCGAATCATAGTAGCAATAGTTTTTCGAAAAAAATTCATTTCTGCGTTAGTGAAAGGTCTGTTTTTGCGTGAATATTGGGGTTTATTGGGACAATATATGTCAGCTGTTCGACCCGACGAGTCCTGCAGCTGAAGCTTTTCCAACATGCGGAAGAAAAGCTTTTCACCTGTTTGGAAATCATTATTACTTTTCAATTCATCAAGAATGGTATGCATGAGATCGGGTAGAAGAGTCTCCATTACAGGTGTTTCCAATAATTTTTGTGTTGTAGGTAACATTATTATATATATACAATATATATATTATTAAAATGAGAAAAAAAAATGGCAGTGTGAAGGAAAGCTGTGAAGAGATAGAATAAAAAAGACCAAAAATAAAAAATAAAATGAAAGTCAAAGGTTCAAAAAGCGCCTTTTTTATACTTTTCGTGGATATTTACTTGATTGGTACGCAACTGCATAAAGTTGCCTTCATCCCCAAACACCTGAATGACTATAGGAATAAGGCTGTGAAGAAGGTGGTGGTTTCAACGATGGTGGTAACTCACGTATTTTCCATCCCCTAGGTAATCGATATTTAGGTTTCTCATCCTTCTTACTGGATGCCGTTGTAGCTGCTAGTACTTCCGCTGCTGCTGCTTCATCAGCTTGTTGTCGTTCCTGTAACCAGTTCAATAGTTCAGGAGGGTAAATGAGTCGCCCTGTCGGATCATATGTAATATGACTATATCGACATTGGAGTTGATAATCACAATAACCTTGCGTTAAATAACGACGACAAGGTGGTTTATTTATTTGCTCTTGAATAAATTCATTTGGATCTATTCGTTGTTGTTATTAGCCGAATATGTTATTAGTCTGTATATGTCTGGGATGGAATGAGGATCTTTCTACTAGTCGCAAATCTTTTTTTCTTATTACCTTTAAACCAATCGTAATGAATTTGTCGATTGGATTTATGAACTGTACCATTATTATGTTTTTGACGATTCGTAGCATTGTCAGGAAAAGAACATTTGCAGAAATCACAATAATCTGCATAAAAATATTGGTATAAGAGAAAAAAGTATTTCTTTGCTGTACGAATGAAAATTACCATAAACTTACACTTTCTCGGCATAATTTAAAGTGAAGAAACGAAGGAGAAAAATCAAGAGAGAAAAATTAAAAACGGGCTTTGTGTGACAGCAAGTAGTTATTTCAAAGAGACTCATTATTTGTAAAGCTATATATTTAAATACTGTTTCCACTCAATTGTAGAATGTGGATATATTCATATATATATTTCGAGCTTGATATCATAAACTATAATTGTTTGGACCGTTACCATGAGTAATTATAAAAGTAATACTTATTGCTGCCTACCAACCTTTATGACCTACCTTGCAATATGTATTAGTGCATTAGTATAGACAAATAAAAACTTTTTTTTTCTGGAAGTGTAAAAAAGAAAGACAAAAAAAGTAGTATATAAAAATAGTAAAATCAGATATAATTGACAGCAAAAAATCAGATCCATTATACCCAAAATTTTATGTGTAACTCCAAGTGAAAGAAATATACCAGTAGTCGGTGATACACTTGTATACCCATAGGCATCATTCATCCAACAACCTGTATTACTCCTTTTTTTTTCTCTCCTCATCATATATATACTTTGTTCCGAGAATAATAATAGGAATACATATAGCTATACAATAGTTTGCTATTTTTATTTATATTTATACAGTTTAGGTGAAAATTGTTTAGAGCTTGGCCAAAACGGCTTCAGCACCAGAAACAGTAACACCTCTAGCTTCTTCAACACCGACGTAAGTAACCTTCAAATCATCAACCAAAATAGCGAAGCGCTTGGAACGGATACCCATACCACCCTTGGTCAAATCTTGAGTCAAACCCAATGCAGTAGAGAATGCAGCACTACCATCACCAGCCATGATAACCTTATCTTTGGAACCACTGACCTTTCCAAAAGCGTTCATGACGAAACCATCAATAACAGACAAGCAGATAATTTCACTGACACCTTTAGAATGCAAAGAATGGGCATGTTGGATATAGCCAGGAACGTGAACTTCAGAACAAGCAGGAGTGAATGGACCTTTTTTGGATACTGTCGCATTAGTTTTATTCTTTTTTCTCCTTCATTAATACAAATTTCGTGAGCAGAAAAACAATCACACAATTATGTATGATGTGAGTATGTTTTTACCTGGGATAGCAAAAATGATGGCCTTCTTTCCCTTTAACTTTTCGTGGATCTTATATGGTAAAGGACTATTCACCAATCCAAAAAAAAATTCAGTAACAGTTTATAACATATCCCTCGTTTGTAGTTATTTTCGAAGTACTAAACAGCTATTACTTACCGAGGACAAGCTTCCAATGACTCATTAGGGTCATAGGGAACATATTGCAAAGTACCATCAGGAATCTGGAGTAAAGAAGATTGATAATACATGATTTTAGTAAGCGAATTCACATCTCCACAGACACGCTCTCCTCCTGATTTTTTTTTTTGCTGAAAATCATTATAAGGGATAATATAATTTATACTTACAGTATCTCCAACTTTAATAGACTGTATTATATAATTTATCGGTTAGAACAAGCAAACATACATCAGTCATTCAAATAAAGCAAAAAGAGACCGAAAAAGAAATTTACCATTTTTTAATGAAGAGGGAAAAGTGAAAGAAAGTGAACAAATTGCGTTATCACCGCCATTTTGTAATAAGAATGGGGAAAACTGAACCAAACCCCGATATGCAGTAATTGTCTTGTATAATCATGATTGTTGATCAACTTGTATTAAAACATACTAAGTTAGCTCTATCATCTTCAAACCCCACAAGTACACATATACATACGGATTTTGTTTAATAAAGATGGAAAGCTAATTATATTCATTATCTGTATCTTTCCCAACCAACACAAAAGCAAATACTCCATGTTCTGTTTGCTTTCTCTTGTCATCATTACAAAGCGACAGAAGAAATTTGGCATTTTCTCGGTGAGAATTATTTATATTATATTGTATATGCATAGAAATTATATTAAGTAATATATTTTAAAGCACTTGACAACAAAGTGCCGATGACCTACATATAACCAGCTTTTATGGAAAACCAAACCCTAATTAAACATGACATAAAAGTGAAGCGGGATTCTAATTAGCTCAACCAACCTCGCTAGATATGTTGGGTGGCGCTTCTGAGCCTGACGAACCAGTGTGTTATAGGTACCACCCCGCAAGCCTGGTTATTTTTATAAAAGAAAAAATAATAAGGTGGTCATGACTTTACAAAGACGATTAGTATTTCAGGCACGTCCCGTTCATTTGTTGACACTACAACAAAGAACACCATCACAATTGCGGCTATTAAACTCACAGCGACGATGTCTTTCCGTAGCAACAACACAACAAAAAAAACAAAAACAAAAGACGTCTTCCTCTACAACCAACGCTGGAGAATCAGTTATTACTCACCGTAATGGTATACTTGATCCATTTTTCAATGATCAACAAAAGCAAGTGATTCCACAATATCCACGAAAAACAGCTGAAGACGTAGCTTCTTTGAAAACACCACCTACACGAACACGTATGTTGAGTCGTGATTTTATTGACGATTGTCTTTATAACCCCAACTATGGATACTTTTCAAAACAAGCCGTAATTTTTTCACCTGAAATGGATTTTGACTTTACCGAATTAAGAGATCATTTAGAATTCATGAATGTATTGGGAAAAATGTATAAGGATATTGAAGGAGAAATTGATGAAGTGGATGAAGTTGCTCGACAGGTCTGGCATACGCCAACTGAGCTATTCAAGGTAATAGAAAGGAATTGACGGAAGATTAAGGATGGATTTGGTTCTCATTGGGTGTATTAACTATATTTATGTGCAATTGTATATATTTATGTGTAGCCTTGGTATGGTTATGCGGTTGCCAAATACATGGTTTCGGAATACAAGCTCAATTTGTATCCACACAAGGATTTAATTATTTATGAAATGGGTGCTGGTAATGGTACACTCATGATGAATATTCTCGATTATATAAGAACCTATGAACCATCTGTCTATAAGCGTACACAATACAACATTATCGAAATCTCGGGAAAACTGGCAGAACGACAATCCGAAAGTCAAGATGTGCGCGATGTTACCCAACAACACACCTGTGTTAAAATTATTAATAAGAGTATTTTCGATTGGGATATCCATGTACCTGATGAATGTTTCTTTTTAGGCATGGAAGTCATTGTAAGTAATTGCTCACTGTGTGGAAAATATGACTTGAACTTGGGCTATATATTAAGATATATATACATATAATTAGGATAACTTTGCACATGATGTGATACGTTATGATTTGGAAACGCTTCAACCTTACCAAGCATTGGTCAGCATAGATGAGAAGGGTGATTATTCCGAACTTTACGAACCTGCTGGTAACGACGCACTGATTTCACGCTACTTGGCAACGCGAAAACAAACACGCTACAGAAGTCCCATTTTATCACGAAAATTATGGCACAAGTTTTTACAATTAATGCCGTTAGGACCTAACATGACACAGCCTGAATTTATTCCAACCAAATTGTTTTTGTTCTTGGAAACTTTGAAACGATACTTCCCTAATCATCGCATGATCTTATCTGATTTTTCACAATTACCTGATGCTGTTGAAGGTGTGGACGGTCCTGTTGTACAAACACGATATAGAGGAACAATGGTCCCTTGTTCCACTTACATGGTTCAACCTGGTTGGTTTGATATATTTTTCCCAACCAACTTTGAATTATTAAGAGAAATGTACTTGTTAGTATGTCGTGGCACACGGGCTGGTAGTGATAAAAGTGTTAAAGTGATAACCCACCGAGAATTCTGTGAACGTTATGGTGATATAGAGCGTACAACGACCCGTAGTGGTGAAAATCCGATGTTGATGTATTATGAAAATATGAAATTCTTAATTACGTAGTCTAAAATAATAACAAACATTTATTTACATTACAACTACCATTTTTTTTTATCTTTATCGTGATTATATTTCCTTTCATTTTTTTTCTTTTCTTTTTTTGTTCTTTTCGACTGTCAATTTATCACCATATATACATCAGCAACAACGTATTTTCACCCCATAGTTATAAAAAATATCAATGATGTAATTTTTTTTTCATCCTACCACCAAATCCCTCCCCCTCCGCCCCAATTCCTCAATTTTCTTAAGACACGCATATTCAACTATTATGATAATTAAAAAAAGTCAAAGCATACTAGTTTTCTTTTGATTAAAAGAGAGATTTACTTTACTGTAGATTAACATGCGGAAGTTTACATGGTCAAATCCTCGAAAGTTTGTCCATTGTACTTGCTGATCCTCGATCACTTGCAAAAGAGGATGAAGTTGACCGATTAATATCGGCATGTCCTCCAGTTCCAGTTGATAGTGGGTTTGGAATTTTTACACGAAAAGAGGCACCCGATACGTTGGGAACTATGGTAACAAAAAAAAAGGAATTATTACCGTAAAAACTAGAACGATAAACTAGAGAAACGCATGAATTCCGTGTGATATAACATCATATAATTTATTTAGACGCCACGAAATTTAGATGCGATTAGTGCTTTAGCCAATTATGTCTGTTGCATGCATGATTCGGAACTGAAGAAACATCAAATTATTTGCCAATTGATTGCCTATGTACGATATCTACCTGCTTTTGAATGGTACGAACCAATTATAAGAGAAGGTAACAACTTAATTTATTTCACTTTGTACATTGTTCAAATATCGTCAAGTATTGACATCTACTTTCACGTTTATAAAAGATGATGAACCAGCTTCAATAGCATTAGTAGATGAGGCAACGTATATGTTAGCATCGAGTCTACAAGAAATAGCTTACAAAAATTCAAAATTAAGTGATAATATCATGTCTGTTTTATGGAGTTTGGCTAGACGAATCATTGACTTTGTAAATGAAGAAGATGGTAAATGCATAATATTACTGCGAGAGTGGTTGATATGTGTATACTATACGTGCTAATCCTACTAAATAATCATGTATAGCAAGTTACATTGTTTCATTTGTATTACCTGCCTATGCAGGATTACTGCGTTCTTTTCAACTTTCTCGTTTTATATTCGCACCAGAACAATTATCAGCTATATGTACTAATACACGTGGTCTTATTAATAACAATGTCTTGGGCTCTGTTCGAAACGCTGTAAAACATTGTCTCGCTCATAGCACAAGAACAGACAAAAGTCAACGGGTTCTTCGAATGTATTGGGATGCTCACATGCCACTCAGTGGTAATCGAATGATTTATGATTTGTTAATTATTTGGCGAAATACACTTGTTCGTATCATTGCTCGATCTGATATGACTACATCATCCTCAGTATCAATACGGTCTTCATTGACTCAAGAAGATAGTAGTAAACGATTTCGGCCAAAGTTTGAAAAATTATATCTAACAACTGAAATCGAAGAAGCGTGGTCAGTTCTAATGGAACATACTCAACGCGAGTACAACAATAATACTGTTGAACAACAAGACAGCAGCGGTCACCTATCACCATCTATGGCATCAGGTCCATATAGTCGACAGCAACAACAAATGAATAATACTATTAAGCACATCGATGATGATATGACTCAAATACTAAGTAATATTTTTATCATGAGTCTGGGATACTATGCAGACGCAAAGCATTATTTTTTAGAGAACCACAAAGCAGGAAAAAAACCAGACAAGGATGGCTATATACATGAAATCATGGGCTTAAGTCTGGTAAAGAAAATTAAGAAGTTTTTTTTTGTCGGTATCATTGTAAGTCAGATAAACAAGAGTTTAATTTTTGCTCTCCCTTATTTACTATTAGCATGTTGCAGCAATAGCGTCAGTCTATCTTGGTCAAGTTGATGACACATTAATTAATCACATTGATGAAGGATTATTTGATCGTATATTGGGGCAAGTAAATAACCCATGGGTGTCTATTGCTGCATTGGATGCATCAGCATTAATTGCCATTAAGTGAGTATGAAACTATGTTAGTATCGTACTGTATTTACATTTATTAATATTCAAATAAACAGTTTTCCACATAAAACATCGATAATGATACAAAAGATTCGACAATTTTTGGTCACTGCAGATTTTACTTTTCTCAATACCATTTACCATGGTAGCTCAAACAAAATAACCATTCGACAGTATGCTATTGTTCGACTTGCTCAATGTATTCAGGTACAAAACAGTGCGTTCATTTTTTCTATTTAATTTTTATATAAGCTTTCAAGTATTAGCATAACTCACAATGGTAGCAATATATATAGTCAAGGCCAGTCACTCAAAGATCACAAGCAGCAACTTCAACCTTATACGCACTATTAAATGAAATGGCAAGATATGATGATGAAACGCAACAGGAGGTTACTACGAATGCAGAAAAACAATCTGGAGAGTCTTTGGCAGAGCGGCAACGACAACAATTGGCTGATATTGTTGGTATTGCAGTCTATTTAAAAGATGATGAAGTAAGTAGTTACCAACGTATATATGAAAAGAGGAAGTTGATATAATAGTGACAGTGATAATTTATAGATTACTGCACAAGCTTTTACTATGGTTCTTTTAAGACGGTCAGTATTGTCGGCACCATCTACATCTTTTATTATGAATCAACTTGTTCAATTGGCATTAGTTAGTCCGCAATCTGTTTTCGTCGATATTATCAACTTGTTTGCGTTACTTCATCGTGAATCATTAACATCATCTAAAAGCATGGAGGTGAACGAATCTTTGCTCAACACGGTATAAAAAATTCAATTTTGACTTGTTATAATCAACATAATATTAATAGTACAAAAATGCACATATATTGCTAGGTTCTAAAATCGCAACTTGATCTTGCAAGAAATCTTAATAAGCGACCTGAATATTATCATATCTACTTATACAACATTCTTACGCTCTTTATAGAGAATGGAATTCTTATTGAACACATGATTGCTGATCAAGCCAAGAAAAAGGATTTGAAAATTAAGAAGGGGGCTATTGAAGAAGATAGTCTCGCTTCGGGTATTCCGCTGAAAGCAAGACTTGGTCGCCTACTTCCAGTGTTAAATGCATTACTATCCCATAGTGATTTTAATCCGCATATAGATCCGGACAAAGAAACAGTTGTACTTTTTCGTAATGCCTGGCTTCAATGTATATATTTTGAATTTACAACCGATTCTTTATGGGAAAAAGAATGGCGTGAGTCCATGATGGGTATTGCCAAAAAATCACCTGCATTATTAATCGAATCGACTACAGATCATCTCGAAAGTGACCTAGAATATAATACGGTGCTTAGTGCGGGCGACATATCACCCTCCCTGGCAGTTAATGCTCGACAAACTTTACAGGGTGTGTTGTTAGGCAGTTTGTATGATATAAAATACATGTCATTTGCTCAAGTCATTTTCACGCTAAGCATTTATCATGTGGAAACAATGCGTGGACAGTCTGGGGATTGTAGTTATATTTTACGATATTTTATGAGTGAAGCTATTATGACGAATACACATTTGGATCATTGTTTACAAACTATTATGGAAAGGGTTGTAGATATCTTTATTCGAGACGCATTACAAAAGTCAGCAGTACAATTACTCGAAGATGAAATCTATTCGCAGATGCGTGAACTGTTGATATGCTGTTGTCATCGCCTTCAACGTGTCCATTTATTGGCACTCAAAATTACCACCAGAGTGATCAATACGTTTCCTCAGATATTTGCTAAAAATAGGCTAGTTACGTTATTACTTGAATTAGTACAATTGACATGGCTTAGCTGTGAAGCTGAATATCGAGATGAGGTAAACGAGGAAAGACGAGGTCTGAGGAAAGAAGAAAGAAAAGTAAACAAAGATTGACAAACAATTTCTTATTTGTTTTTGTTTTATTTTTTTTACCAGTATACACCTGTGTTTTACTTTACATCAAAACGTGCGGGAGTAACGTTGGAATTGGGTGACTCTTACTCGTACCGTAAAGAACTTTGTACCAGTTTATACGATCATGCAAAAAAATGGTTACAAATATCCATGGACCTTTCACCATTAGAGGTTACTAATTTACTTCAAGATTATTTGGCGGAATTTGATCAATTTGATTGTGGTATGCCTATTGATGCCATTCATTTAGGACGATCGTTGGCACTAGATATTGGAAAAAATGCTGCAAAAAACCATTTAACAGTTGGTAAGCTGTTATTTTTATATAGAAGATAAACATTCTATTACCATACATATAATTTAAAAGATTATAAAAGATTTCGTACCCAAGGTACCTAATGTAGAGCCAGATGATGCTTCTGATTTTGTATACGGGTTTACATCAAGACGATATTACACCGGTGAGATTAATGGTATGAGCTATATTGCGGCGCTGGATAGAAATCAAGGTTAGCATCTATTTATATTAAATTTGAGACACGATAAAATGGAACGGATACTCACATTTCTTATCAGATAAACTTCCTGGTACAGGTACACATAGTAATTGCAGCGAGGATCAAGAAATTTTTGGCACGAAAGTACTGCAAGAAATGTTTGAGGACGTCAAGAATAATAAGATAGTTTCTGTCCGCCGATTGCATCAAACAATGCTTCGAACGGCTGCTGCTATTGTGTCTATAAAAATGGTGTGTACAAGAGCTTCTATTATACCTTTTACCATACCGTAGAACTATATAAAAAAACGATATTTATTCAATTTTGTTATATTGTGCAGATTCATCCTGATCTTATAAGCTACCTTGTTCGTATTCCAGCCCAGATATTTACAGCTGAATCAATTGATATTGCAACCAATGTTTGGAATTGGGTTTTGGTACAACGGCCGGATGTTGAAAAACGATTGATGGTCGAGATGTTAAACATGTGGCGCTGGTCGCACCGACATCGTAAAGGATTATTCTCCCCGCTATTAAGGTAAAGATGTGAAAATGCTATAACATGTAGTTACAACTGGCATTGTCATTAGTCACACATAGGTATACCTTTTTTTGTTTACTTGACAGCTATAAGGATCCATTCGACAGTATAATGACATATACACCTACAAAACCATCAGCACGTCAAGAGACTGAAAAAAAGGCAGCAGCACTTTTTGTTCCTCACATCACATGGATACTATTTTTACAAAGCCGTCTGAATTCAATATGTCATTATGACAAACATATTATGTGTCTCTTCGTACGTTTATTAGAAGAAACTTTTCGAAACACTCGATTGATGAGGTAACAACAATAACAACTTGAACCATATAAATAATTTTCTTTTTGGTTTGTAACTAACAACGTACGTGGATATGATTTATGTTAGTACACATTCTCTATCTCGACAGCCAAGATTCTATTTAATCTTGCTTGGATTCCGAATACTTCAATCATATCGTATGGAGGCAGTAGCTGAACATAAATTTCGAACACTTGTTTATGATTCTGCATTTTGTTGGTTTTCTCAATCTCCAAAGTAAGTAGTGCTTTAGAATGTTCTGGTTATTTTATCAATATTACTAAATAGCTTTGATAAATAGATGGCATTATGGATCACGTAAAAGCTATATACTACAAGAATATAAACTTTTGAGCGATGTATACAATGCCGTATCTCGAGACATACCAAGGTTAGCACATGTATTAACAAGCTCCCCGTTACGCGCCAACAACTTACAAATTGCAGCAGGACTTTACAAGTTTGTGGATGGTAACATACTGGCTAAAGGATACCTTAAAAAAGATTCAAAGATAGGTGGCTGCTATTGTGACTAATATATTTATATTTTAATCCATTAGATCAAACCAAAGATGATATCATCAAAAACCATATTTTGAAAAAGAAACTACTTCTTCTATTTCTTGAGAGTGAACTGTCAAGTCTATCTGTTTGGTGTAATCCACTTAATGACATTGGCCATGGTCATCCACCAACTTTTATGGGCACAGTTGAAAAGTCTATGACTAATGATGTAAGCTAAGATATTATCATATTTTTTTTTTGCTATTCTCATACTTTTCTGCTGATAATAAACTGGCTTGGACTTGGTTAATCTTGATAATAATAATTAGGATTTATGGAAAAAGCTAATTCGGTTTGCATGGGTAATATCACCAGAACTGGCAATACAACTTAAGAGAAGATTTATGCAACCGGTTGTTTACAAGGAGTTGCATCAACTCATTGCGAACAATACGCTTGATGTGGTGGGTTTACCTGAAGCATTGGTTTTGCTACTGAGGGATGGTATTCAACCAGATGCAAGGCTTGATCTTAAGGTAAAAAAAATACATCTTCTCATTATAGTAAAGAGATAGGATATCTAAATTTATTTTTATTGTTCTTCCTATCAGCATTTACAGTATTGGGCACCCGTGTCCCCCATTACAGCAGCAAATTATTTTTTGCCTGCGTTCAAAGGGAATTCTAATATTCTACAATATGCTATGCGATCACTCGAGTACTATCCTGTAGATTTGGTGTTTTTTTATGTTCCCCAAATTGTTCAAGCTCTTCGATATGATGAGTACGGTTATGTCGAAAAGTACATCATGGAAGCAGGACAAGAATCACAACTGTTTGCGCATCAGATTATATGGAATATGCAAGCAAATTATTACTTGGATGCTGATAAAGAATGTGAAAAGGTAATATATACCACTTGAACAGTTACGATTAAATAATATACTAAGGCGTTTGATTATTATTTTTGTTTAGCCGGATCCAATAAAATCTACTCTAGAACGTATCGTTGAAAGATTAGTAGACTCTTTCACAGGAGAAGATCGAGAATTTTACGAACGGGAATTTACATTTTTCAATAAAGTTACCGCTATTTCGGGCTATCTAAAGGAGTATATAAAGCTGGGACAAAGCGAAAAGAAACCAAAACAAAAGGTAAAAAGAATAGATCTTTTTGATCTTTTTATTCATTTGTTCATAACCTGTTGGTTACCAATAAGATAAGATTGAACTTTGTGCTATTATGTTCTATATAGGAAAGGCTGGATCAAGAAATGAGTAAAATTAAGGTGGAAAAAGGTGTTTATCTCCCTAGTAATCCGGATGGCGAAGTTGTGGATATCGAACGCAAATCTGGAAAACCGCTCCAAAGTCATGCCAAGGTATATAATACTCTGATAATTGATTGCTAGTAATAATGTATAATATTAAGTTCTTTACTTATTGATTTTGTTTGTGGTGAACTATAAATATTCCAGGCACCATTCATGGCAACATTCAAAATCAAAAAGAAAGAAAAAGAAATCCTTTTAAGCGCTATTTTCAAAGTGGGCGATGACTGCCGACAAGATGTACTTGCATTACAACTGATTGCGATATTTAAAAACATTTTTACCTCCATCGGTTTAGATTTGTATTTATTCCCATATCGTGTTGTAGCTACAGCACCAGGTCAGGGTGTTATTGATGTTATCAAAAATGCAATTTCTCGAGATCAATTGGGTCGAGAAAAAGTAAATAACATGTACGATTATTTTGTGGCAAAATATGGTGAGCCAGATACGGTTAGATTTCAAAAGGCTCGTACAAGCTTTGTACAGAGTCTTGCCGCTTATTCAGTACTTTCTTATTTGCTTCAATTTAAAGATAGACATAATGGTAACATTATGTTGGATGAAGAAGGTCATATCCTTCATATTGGTAAGTCAAATATATTACTATTTCTATTGTGGCTTTTGTTTTGAAAAAAAAAAGACATGTGCAAGATTTAAGAATTTTAAACTTATATAACTATTGTATGCAGATTTTGGATTTATATTTGATATCGCACCGGGCGGTATAACATTTGAAAGTTCTCCATTTAAGCTCACTACAGAAATGATTCAGGTAGCAGAACAACATGATTTACTTTTATATATATTAAAAAGGAGCATGAGTTAACTAAAAAAAATTGATAATTTTGTGGGGTATAAAAAAAAGGTCATGGGAGGAGGTAGCGATGAACAAGCATTTAAACAATTTTCGGAACTGGTGGTCAAAGCGTATCTTGCAAGTAGACCTTTTGCTGATCAAATTTGTCAAACAGTTGCTCTTATGTTGGAATCTGGATTACCCTGTTTTAAAGGTGAAACTATTCGACGAATGAGAATACGTTTTCAATTAGATAAATCTGAGCGAGTAGCAGCCAACTTTATCATGATGAGAATAAGAGATTCATTTGAAAACCAACGTACAGTGATGTATGATTATTTTCAAAAACTTACCAATGGAATTCCATACTAGGATGTCTTTTATTAAATTGTTATATAAGGCCACACAAAGAATATTAAAAATAATAGTTTAGTTCAACTTTGATTATATTGTACACATAATAAACTATAGTACGAAACAAACGTATCATGATACAATGGATGGTTGTTAAATAAAATTGTTTTATTAGCTCAATTAGTGTTACTCGTGCTTTGTGTAACCGTGAGCACATGGCTTACCTTTTTGCGTATTTTGACAACGAACTGAGCAACCGACAATGGTAATATGGCAACAAAATTTTAGAAACTGAGATGACTTTCATGCCAAGTAAAAATTCGGGCCGATGCAAAATAAAGATAAAAACAGTACATACTTTGGCCGATTTTTTTAGCTTTACAACTGCCCCCATCTTCTCAGTCGTAATTGCCAACCAACAAGACCAAATCGACAGGTTTATAGTGTTTTATTTACAGCTTCTTCGTTTTTTCCTTCCTTTTTTTCTTCTTTTCTTTAGTTTGATTTTTTTTTTTTTTGTATTTTATCAGTTTTTTTTTTCTTTTGTTTGGCATACTACCACATTGATGACTGATATAATCTCCTCTCGTGGACCACCACCAGCACCTCCACCTCATGCGCTCTCATTTGCAGAAGATTCGGCAACAGAATATTTCTCAGAAGTGGATACTGCACTTAATACCCCTACAAGTTGGACTACAGAGCACGTTCCAACCCCACAACTTAATAGTCGATGGTCACTTTCATCTTCTTGGTCTTCAACTTTTTCACGACCTACGAGTATACATAATAATAATCACAATACAAATAAACGCAACAGTGAATTTTTTATTCCTCGACGATCACTGAGCCCAAAAAACATGAATGATCGTGCGCATAACCGTACTAGTTTACCACCTAATTCTATCAGTACTCCTGTTCCAACATCTGGAGGAGGTAAATTATTTAGTAAACTTGCTGCTTTTTCCCACATTAGTACTGCTAATAGTACTACTAATGATGTTATACAAGAGGAGGGACAACAAAACCGAAGAGGAAAAAGACAAAAACAACAATCATCACAGCCTCAAATAAATCATAATAACCAACATCACCACCATCACCACCATAATGACCAGCATGATCATCATCACACTAGTAATTACAGTAATCACCATTACGATAATAATAGTAGTAGTAAAATTAATAGTAGTCAACAACAGCAGCACCAGCACCAGCAGCAGCAGCAACAACAACAACAGCAATATCGAATGCATCCTCATGAAAGTATACGCGTTCAACGACTTTTGAGCATGGTATATCAATTTCAACAAACATCACCGTCTTCGTCATCAAAAGCTAATAATAACAATCATTCATCTATAGAAGGACATAACGACGACCAAGCCTTTTCAGCTTTCTGCACGCAGCTGCAGACATATCTTGAATCATGGGCCGATCTGAAACAAGGCAAACGCCATGTGGTTCGGCAAACAAAAACGACAATTTTGCGTAACCAACGAACCTCTTCAATACGGTCAAAGCGGCAAAAACGTAATATCGCCGATCGTCCTTCCTATCGCCAAAATAATTACCAGCAAAAACAAAACAGTCAGCTATCCGATAGTGATAGTGATAGTGATGATAATTATGATAATGACGAGGATGATGAATTCGAATCGGCAAATATACAACAAAAATCAAATACTTCTCATGAAAAATTACTTTCCCGCATTAATGACTTAGAAAAAGCATTAGAAACATCCAAGTATGATAAGAATCAGGTGGAACAGAAACTTAATGCAGTGCAAGACGAATTTCCAGTAGCTCGACAGCAGCCGGAAATCTCCTTACAAGAACAAGATTGTATTGATGATGCCCAGCGACCATTAATAAATGTTGATAATGTTGATGAACTACAAAAAAATGATATCACATCTTCACCTAGCGACAATGATAATATTGAACAACGACGATTAGTTGAAGAAAACAATACTTTAAGAAAAGCAATTGAACAACAAGAACAATCGTATCAAGAAGTGTGTACTATGCTCACCCAAACACAGGCTACTATCACCGAGCTGGAACTCAAACTACAGACTGCCAATAATTCGCTAGCCGAAAAAGAACATATTACATGCGATTGTGAACAAACCATCATTGCTGAGCGAAATATAAAAATACAGGACCTAGAAGCAACTTTACAGCAGTTGTTGGCAGAGCAACAAGGCTGGGAGCAACAAGCAGCCAAGAAATACTTTCATGAAAAAGAAACTTTCAAAGTTCAAATATCCCGTGAAGTCAGAGAATTGGCTGGTACACTGGCAGAACAAGAAAGTCAAATGGACGTATTAGAGAAACGACGACAGCAAGATGCACTAACAATTAATCGAATCGAAGCAAAAAAACGAGCTGCAGAACAAAAATGTCAAAAACGACTTGATGATTGGGAAGCAGAAGAGAAAAAGTTACGAATGACGGTAGCAACCCTGGAGGCAAAAGTCGTCAAACTTGAACAAGATACATTAGTTTTGTATAGTAAAAATCTTAAATTAGCTCATCAATTGGGTCAATGGGCCCCTTAAATTTTCTTTTTTTTCTGACCCTTTCCTTCTTCTCTTTAGAAAAAGGCATTAGATAATTCTTTTTTTATTTCGTACTTGTTTTTTTAATTAACCATACACATTGTTGGTGTGTTTTATACCCTTTACCCTTATAATTTTATTGTTTTTTTTTAGTTCATGTATTTAATCATAATTACCAATAATTTCTAATAATTTCTAATAATAGTAATATATATTTATAATAAAAATAATAATAATAATAATTTAATAACCTCTTCAAAGCGCTACTTATTAAATAGTCGTATTGGATAAGGTAGTAGTTTAGCCCGATGATAGTAATGCTATATATACATTTTATTATTTGCGCTGAACCATATTAATTTTGCTTCATGTGAAAGAGAACTTTGCGTTGTCTAGTTATTTTGCGCCAACAATTTTACACTAAAATATATATGTCCATGCACTTAATACTTTCTATTGCCTCACCAGGGAAGATGATTAACAATATTTCACCAACAATGCTCATAAATAAATTTCACACGAGCCATTCCAATAAAAAAAAATAGTCAAAATGAAGTTAATATTTTGACGCAAAAACAGGAACGCGAATTTATTCCCCTGATAACGCAAAATTCTTTTAGTTCAACGCATATATTTAAATGACATTTTACGAATACATTAAGCAGCACGAATTCATATTTGACGAAGTACTGTCATTTTTGGCATTATTACCAAACATGGAGTAATTCTGAGTAGTATCTTTATATTCAATGAATCGAGTATAAACCATATCAACAAAGTATAAAAAACCGACCATGTGTCTTTAAAAAGGATAAAACCAGATATCATTATTAGAAATAATCAAGATTACAATAGGTATAAAGAATATAATAAGATACATATTTCAGATCTGTCAGGACGAAAAAAAATTATGGAGATTCGAGAACCTTTCTTTAAGAAAAAAACCATAACAATCTGTTAACCAATTTTAGCAATTTACCCAGATAAATGTCAAGGAGCGTTCCTATCGTCATTAGTATTCTTATTACTATTCGGAGAAGGGATTAACTGAAAAGATATTTTTTTAAAAAGTTTCATGTGTGAAAAGTTGCCACTTCAAACATATGACTTAAAAGTTTTTTTTAAAAAAAAAATTTAAACGTATCTACCCTTTATTTATATCAACTTTTTTTATTAAATTCTTTATACTTTATAATTATATTATCTTATCTTTATCATATCTTCTTTCATAATTTATCACAATATCTCATTGAATATCAATATTTATATCATCAATAAATTAATACTATACCAGAAGTCTTACCATAAATAATAACCAATGTAACGTATAAAATTTGGAAGCATTTTATACCAACAATTATTATTGCTATCATGTCACAAATAAGCGTTATACATAATTTTATTGGCTCACACAACGCCATATTACTGGCAGAGCAATACTTTATTTCGGGCATTGCTAACGGTATAAATAGCCCAAAATAATTTCGAATAATTTTTTTCTTCCGTTCTATCTTTACATTTGAATCTTTTAGTCTTTTAACAATCAAATAATTAATCTGACAATAGGTTTCTTTGAGCGTAAAGTCTTTTTGACTCATTATAAAATTTCTGTGTTTGTGTATTCGGACGTAATATTCCTGAATATAAGAATACCCACAACCCAAATTTCTATTACATTTCATACAGTTGTTTATTATTCAAATACAACTACATGGTGTGTTATTTCTTCTTTATTTTATATCTTTATACAAAGTACTTCAATCACACATTGAACGGTCCACTAAGCTAACCTCTCTCAATAAGATGTATTCTTACCCGTAACATACATTCGATTTTACTTGGAACAAGGACTCGGTTCCACTCAATATTAGGTTCATTTTCACCCAAAGTCGGATTTAAATCGAAGAGCTAGATAATAAAATGATTAATATAAAAAGGATAGTTTCTTTTTTTCAGACAAAATAACAACCCATTCACTCTCTTTCATTTTTACTGAAATAAATTGTTTTCCGACTATTCGATTAGTTGAATTTGCTGGTCACAAAAACCGCCTTTTATTTTAATTTTTATTTTGTTGAATAAGTTATTGATATAACTTTCCTTATTCCTTGAGAGTTTTTATCCGAACGGGACCTGACAGTATCTAAAGAGTTGGGACCTTTTTCCATTTTACAACACTTTTATTGAAAATTACCATATAAAGAAAGCAGATCAAACCCATCCGTAACCAAACATAAATATTCAATACCACAAAAATATAAAAATAAAAAAAACAAAAACAACCAAAAACAACCCAAACAACATTAATTCTCCATTAAAACAACTGCAATTTAACATGGGGAAGCAATCCCAGTCTCTGCTGACAGCAGAGGAAGTTATCAAACTCAACAATGATTTCAAGAAACATCGCTTGTCTATTCCGTGTCCTACAGGAACGTGCAAAGCTACTAGCATGGCCCCCAATGGATTCGCACCGCACCAGCAACCAAAGCAACCGAGATTTAAATGTCGTACCTGCTCCAAAGGAAACGTTACCGCCACAACAATGCAAAAGATGATCACAAGAATAACATCGGGAGGCCAACAACAGCAATCACCGCCTGAAGATCTCGAAATGGAACAAGAAACTACTGAACATGATCCCTTCTCTCCACAATTTAGTGACAATACACTCAACTACATAATCAACGAACTCAATTCACAAAAAGAGCAAATACAACGTCACGAATCAGTCTTTGAAGAACTACGTCAAACCAAAGAGAAACTCGAAGAGGCCAACAGAAGAATCAATGAATTGGAACAAATTGAACAAAAATTACGCCAACAACTTGAAGAAAAAGAGCAACAACGAGAACAACATAATACAAACTTCCCGCCTCTGCAACCAACCTTACAAGTAGAAAATAAACAAAATAGTCTAGCTAGCAATTGGGCACATCATATCCGTAGTAAGCACCCTAAACCTTCCCCAGAAACACAAAAAAAACGACTAGAAGCAGCAGCAAGAGTTTTCCAACGTCCTACAGAAACACATGGCTTCCAATATGTTTATCTACCATCTCGAGCACGTATACCGGTGGGTAAAATGAGAGGCACCCTTCGACGATTTGGAATCGATAACAGTCGAATCCTCGATATACAATACCCAGCTCGCCAAACCATAGGCCTTTTAATTCACAATGATTATGCTCCAATTTTATTCGAACAACTAGCAGAACATAACATCCACCCTGTTACCTTTGACCCGTCAGATCCAAAAAATATACACGACCAAAAATATGAAAATGAGCCCTTACTAAAAAGACAAGAAATCGCACATGAACTACAATGCACACGAGCCAAAAGAGCGATCACATTCATTCGGCCTCCAATCAAATTTGCAGTAGCACGCGACTTTCATACCAAAGGATGGATCAGTGTGGATGATCTCAAAGCCATTTTAGCAACCAAATGGGTGCATCGGGATGAGCCTGAAGAGTTAGCAAAGAACTTCCACTCCGACAATGAAATTGATGATTTTATGGAAACTGAACACCAAACCAATGACAAGGGAAAGAACAAACGAACCTACTCGGAAAGGGGCACTTCGCCAACCATCTAATACCACCCCACATATTATATATATATATATATTAATCAACCAAAAAGAACAAAGAAAACTCAAACAAAAAAAAAAAAAAAAAAAAAAAAAAAAAAAACAAAGAAAATATAATTAATCAATCAATATGGATCAAACTGAAATAACACTAACACTTTTCAATACGACAGGTATCAAAAAACAAGCTATCAACTCGATCCTCTCATATACCCCATCTACCTCACTCTTATTCTTAGTAGAAACATGGTTACTTTCTCCAAATCGCTTTTACACTCATTGGACTCAACATCATGTTTATGGTGAACGAGCTTCCATCACATCTTACCGCGGTCATCTCGGCATCTCCCTCTTAATTAATCCTTCATTCCCTTACCATGTACATGTTCTTCCCAAAGATTCCTCATCCCCCTACTACTTATATTCCTTATCATGCATTGTAGCAAATACTCTTATTCATTGTGTCTATCTTCCCCCCGAAACAATCTCAGATGATTTTGCTATAGAAATTTTAGACTCACTTCCCCTCAATCATCCCCAAGCACAGAATACCATTTTATGCAGCGATTTCAATGCACGTATCCCAAGTCTTACCGGAGATCATGCTTCAAATCCACGAGGCTCTAAATTACAAAAATGGATTGAAAGTAACTCCTTGTTCTTTTGGAACCAAGAATGTGCATATGGTAAACCAACCTTTATACGACACAATGGATCAAGTATCATTGATTTCTTCTTAAGCACTTCATATTGCACTAACCCAAAATTACAAATTAGAGATGATATATCAGCAGGGTCAGATCATAAAATTCTAAATTTCAGCTATGTACTCCAACCATCTTCTGCAACCACAACAACAAACCTTACCCCCAGAAGGCGTTTATGGCGCCTCAGTAAACTAAAGGATCCGATAATATATGATAAATATAAAGAACGTATGTCGATCAATCTCTATCCGATTAAAGAGGAATTACATGATTATCTCACCAACCTTAAAGAGGAGGCAATTACAACATCACTACCACAAAATCAGGAGTATATTGAACATATTACTACCAAAATAAACAATACTTTATACACAACTATGGATTCAACCATTGGAGCAACTCCAGGCGGCCAAAAACGAAGGGATGAGTTCTGGACAGCAGAACTACAGCGACTAGTTGATTATAGAGAACGAACTTATAAAAAATGGAAACGCGCGATAGGCATAGATAAGCTTTCATTGTGGCTTAAACACCAAGAAGCAGCAGCACGAGTTCGAAGGGCTCTAAATAAACGAAGACAGGAAACTTGGCGTATTTTCTGTGATAAGCTTGAAAATGATGACTATTGTAAAACAACTGCTACTATAAAACGTATACGACAGCGTCGCACCATACAGCCCACATTTAGCCATATTAATGGTCCAGCAGCAGCAGCACATACTATGGCGCAGCATCTTGAAAACGTATATAATGGTCATCTATTAAACTCGCAACACGCAAACATATCACCCAACCTAGAAATAAACAAGGACCATGAATTTCCAATTACTGAAGAATGTGTCATTACAACCATCCAAAATTTGCCAAGCAAAAAGGCACCAGGGATAGATCATATCAGAAGCGAAATGTTGAAACCTATTGTCAAAATTATCGCACCTTTATTACACCATTTATTCCACATATGCTGGCTGACCACATACACTCCTCGCTCATGGCGCATTGCCCAAGTCACACCGATTTATAAAAAAGGAGCACCTGATAATCCGGCAAACTTTCATCCTATCAGTTTAACATCAGTTTTTCGTAAAATTTTGGAGTACTGTATCAAACCAGAAATTGAACTTTATAGCCCACCACTCGACATAGCTCAAGGGGGTTTTCGACCAGCCCGCAGCACTCTACAACAGGCACTCTGTCTACAAGAACTAAGTCAAATGCATAAAAATCGACATGGAACTTTTCCAACACTTGCATTTTTGGATGTGACCTCTGCTTATGATGCTGTGAACAGAGATGTTATATGGGAGACCATACAAAGCACCATGCCTACTCTTCTTTTTTCCTTTTTAAAACATTTATTTAACAATGTATATATTGAAGTTGTCATCTCTAATGCCACTTCTTATCGCTTTTCTCCAACTACAGGGGTATTGCAAGGTTCCATCCTTTCCCCATTTCTATACTCTCTTTATATCAATAGTTTACCAGGTATGCTCAGAAACGGGGATTCACCACAATCTAGTAACCTACAATTACCAACCGCACCAACAACAGCAGTACCACCGATATTCAACCTAGATCACACACCAGTAACTCCTATACCAACAATTAATTGTCTGTTGTATGCAGATGATGTAGTTCTTATCGGTACACCAGCAAAAATTCAAGATCTATTGTTACAATGCGAAAAACACAGTTACCAATTGGGATATCGATGGAATCCAGCCAAAAGTGTGATAGTTGAACATCCCCAATCCCCTTCAGCAACATACCAATTATACAATTCCACGATACCGAAAGATACCTCCTTCACATATTTAGGGATTCCAATAAACTATAAAGGCCAACTAGATGGAAACCAACTACTTCATCGAAACACCACCTCAGCAGAAAAAGCCATGCGCATGCTATCATCAATAGGAATCAGTCCTTCTGGGGTGTCAAAACTCTTATCTGTACGCCTGTACACGCAATTCATACGACCAAAGCTAGAATATGGATTAGCCATCATCACACCAACTAAAAAACAGCAACAAATTTTAGAAGCCACTCAGAATTATTGCATTCGTCAGATTTATGGTGCCCATTCCCATTCATCCACAAAGGTGATGCGCCACATGCATAAACTACCATCAATGGAAGAAAGAAGCACCATATTACAAACCAAATTTCTTCTCAGCACATATTACTTACCTGATGATGCCCTTCTCACACAAATGATACCACATATGAACCAACATACCAGATCAAAATGGCATCTTTTAAAAAAATCTAAACTGTGGCAACAGCTACCTGAACCAAAGAACAATACAACAACTGCTATATTCAAAGCAACAAAACAGTCATATTTACTGAACGAACTACATCAGAATATGAATGCTCTCATCGGAGCTATTAATCTGGCAGCATGTAGACCAAAACTAGTTATAGACCCAATTCTTTGGCTTCCGATGTCCCGAAAAGAAAGGAGTCGATGCATTAGATGGAGGCTCGGCTGGCTCCCTGGTGGTAAGGTTAAATCTTGCAAAACCTGCGGATTCGCAAATTTCCATAAAAAACATGCACTATCTTGCCTAAACGTCCATGACCGCCTGAACATACAAGACCACAACATTACTGACCCGATCTCTCACCTGCTCAACCAACTACCTCAATCGAAACCTACATCACTAAAGAAAATTGAATTTTGGAAACGCAAATGGCCAACAATTTGCGCACTGCTAGCCATGATTGACGCTCATCAACATCCGACTAGCAATCAGCACCAATACATTGACGAGCATCCTGGTAAAGCCTTTACAACATGGATTGATAACCCTTCCCCTAATCAAAATGAATCGCAAAGAAATCTCTTCCATTAACTTTACCTACCTTTTCCTCCCCCATCCTCTTTTTTTCTTCTTCTTCTTTCTTGTACATTCCCTTTAATATTAGAATCACTCTTTTATTAGTCACCGTTCCTCTTTCTCCATTCTCACACTGTTTCTTTCCCTTCTTTATTACACAGTTCTTCTGTAATACTCCTCTCCACGACCTTTTCCCTATCTCCCAATAGGGTTTTTTATTTTCTAATTTCCTTTCTGAGCCGTCTCAATCAACATGTCTTCATAGACGCTGGATTATAGGAGATAATAAAAACCAAAAACATTTTCAACGTATCTAAAGAGTTAAATAATTTATTATTTTTCCTATTAGTATTTATAGAATTAAAATATAATATAATATATTATATAATGCGATTATGAAATGTTATTAAATAAAGTGTGCTAATAGTGCCAGTGTTATATTTTCAATGGAATAGGACAAATTATCAATAATTTTCAGTTGTCGGTGGATAACAAACTTGTTATATATTCTAAAAACCAGTCGTACATTTTTTTAGTAAATTATCAATTATATAAATAAATTATTTTATACTTCATTATAAAAAAAGTAAAAATTGCTAGCTGTATATATATGTCATTTAAACTCTTCTAAACTTGTGGCATAGAAGAAGGTTTTGGGTATTGCAAGGTACAAGTATGAGTGAGAAACCATCCGCATTAAATATAATAACACTAGTTGAACTGAATAGTGAGTGAGACGGTCATTCAAAAATAGTAATCCAGTAAAACCTGAATCAAAAAAAAACTCTGTTATACTACAGTAAGTTTTTGCACGTTTCTAAAGATATTTGATTGATTTATATTTTTTTGACTAAGTTGCACGAGTTTTGAATCTCTATCAGAATAGCATAGGTATAATAATATAACATTACATGATTTAATCACACATAATGTTTAACACTTTTTCCAATAGTTGCTTTTGTCCTAACAATTCATTTGAGCAGCAGCCATGCTTTCCAAAAGCTAAAGAATTTATTTTGCTACCAGCAATACAGAATAAAATTTTAAACAATCAATAATAGGTAGTAGTTTAATAATAAGGAGTGCTTTTTTATTTATACCCTTTCTTTTCTTCTTCAAGTCTGTAGAATGTTATAATATTATATTAAATTATTGTGTATTATGTGATTGTGAATAAATAAATTATGTTTGCTTGTTATATTTGTATATTGCTATATTATTTGTGTATTTCAAAAGCAACAGATGTGATATTATTTTAGTGTCTTTACATTTAGTTTATATTTGTATTATCTGAGATGAAGGATTGACATGTATGATATATAGGTGAATAATATAATACATAAAGGTAAGTAGTTGAAAAGTATTAAGTAGAATAGAAAAAAATGAATAACAAGAATAAATATTGTGAGAACCTTGTATGTCTTTTATTATAGATTGATTATCAAAGATATGATAAAGAGAATCTAATTAAATGTAAGTCTTTATATATTTACTATCAATCACTATTAACTTGGCCCCATAACTCATAGAATTGAAATCATATAAATACAGGTTGTAAATATTATTTTAAAAGGAATAACTTTATTCTAGTCTCTAAATTATTGTTGTATCCAACGTACAAAGGCTTGATTATAACAGTTATTCAATATTATATATTTAAATACAGCATTTTTCAAATATATTTCACTGATATTTTTGATATTTCACAGTACATTTCAATGACTCTTAATATTAAAGAAGTCTGTCTTCTTTATTGTTACCATTTGACAGCTGCGCTAATACATTATTTTATCAATGGCAAATGTATAAGACTTGGGACATAATGTTCACATATCATATTATCATTATCCATCATCATTAACAAATTGAAAGACTATTATTGTTTCATATACACATATTGCTATACCCATCCATTGATTAGGATTTAATATAAATAGTAGTATTAATAATTTCATTTAATAAACTTCATTTCTTTTGGGTCTTGTTGACTTTTATAATGTCTCTTTTATTTATTAATTTTGATTAATACAACAATTATTATTAAGGATAAATAACAAAGTCTCAAAGGATTTATACCTTGTCTGTTTTTATTTCCTACTCTTATCAAAATAACCAAATATCACAATATATATTTTTATTTTATATTTCCTATCTATTGAGAAAGAATATTATTGTATATTATTATATGAGTAAATAAACATCTTTATGTTTGATGATCTTCTTTATAATGTGTATATATAATTTGTTATAATTATTATTTATATAGCAATGATTATTTGTAGAGCAACCGACGATGTATGTTTATTATTATAAGCTTTACTTATCAGTTTATATCCTAATTAGTAGGTAGTTATCTAGTGTACATTATATACTGCACTGTAACCCTTACATAAACAACTTTTCTTATTTTCTATTTTTATACACAAATATTCAGAATAATTATTCATATAAGAATATTCTCATTTCTATTTCCTTTTACACGAATCAATCTATTGTACAACAACTTAATATAAATATCCCCCTAATTAATTAATTAAACAATCACATGTAATAACTGCGCGACATTAAACAGTTGCTGCGGAGCATTAGAAAGTTACTGCAGAACAATTGTAAAAGATATATAAACCCCAACTTTTTTAAACCAAATAAATATCATCAATTTGTTATTCAATCAATTTAAAGTTATATCAACTTTATTTTAAATTTATTTTCTATTGATCACTCAACACCGTATATTGGGTTGTTTTAATTATTTTATTTATCCAAGAGATTAGCTTAAGATCATTATCTTACTTATTTTATATATTTATTTGTTGACTACTTATTAAACATAGTATTTGAATTTGATAACAACTAAATTCACATTATAAAGACTCAATACATACAGACATAATATCTCTGTACTAGATTTGATTATATTAAAATCATTATCACTTAACATATATTATCTCAAAAGAACTTGAGAAATCTTAATAAACAATTACGTTGTAATATATGATAATATTACTGGTGCTCACTATAAAAATACATAAGCATCTGTTGTAGCTGAATAAATATATCTACTTATAAATTTAATATAAAAACATCCACACCAGCTACATTATATGAATAAATAAATATCTTTATATTTGATGATCTTCTTTATGATGTGTATATATGATTTGTTATAATTATTATTTATATAGTAATGATTTTCTGTAAAGCAATCAATATATGTTTATTATTATTATGAGCTTTACTTATCAGTTTATATCCTAATTAGTAGGTAGTTATGTAGTATAATACATTATATACTATACCAAGAAATAAATTTAAACCCTAGAACCTCTAAAACCCCCCACTAAAATGACTGATATAAAGAGAAAGGATTATATTACTAATACATGGGTCTAAACCCTAAAACTTACCAAATCTCTAATAAAATTGATACATTTCAGGGTAAAATCTCAAGGCATAAAGTGATAGAATCACCGTACTGTACATGTACAAGGGTTGATGGTGTAGTTCAAAAGTTTTTATTAAAAGAGTCCTGCATCGTCGCTTAAGCTTAGCATGATTGATGCACTCTTGGTACGGATGAAATTATGTAACTTATATATAAAAAATAAAATAAAAAAATAAACTAGTAGAATCTCATGCAAACTAACAAGAGGAAAAACTAGGAAAATAAGAGGAGAACGGTAGATAGGAATTGTGGATAAAGAGCTTGATGATGGTGATATGATGGTCCAAAGAAAATTCATGCATAATGACAATTGTAAAAACTTTGGTCGGAAATTGAATGGTGAGGAGAAAACGGGATTTTTGGATGATATGAAAAGAAAATCAAAAAAATAAAAGAATAGAGAAAAATAAAATATAATAAAAGATGGTGGTAAAGGAAGAAAATAATATATACGAAGCAAAGCTGGAAAAGAGTTGGATACAAATATTGACATTAGTACAAAGGGGAAAAATACAATTATTGGGGAGGAGGATCAGGTAAGAGGTTCTGTGAGGCCTCAAGAAGAAGTATACCAGGGGGAGGTTCTGGATCAAATGGAGTGTCGGATGTGATTTCGTCAATGCGAAGAAGAAGAGAGAGAAGAGCCGGCCAAAGTCGTTGCCATTTACCGAGTTTAGCCTTGACTTTGTTGGGCAATAAATTCAGAGCGGCATCAATAGCATCAACACCAGGTGGGGGATTTGGGGTAATTGAAGAAAGTGACCATCGAAATGAACGAAGTTGTTCAGATACAAGTGGACAAATAGCGAAATGATCCCGATTAGCCCGAAGACTACCACACTGGCAAGGTACTGACGGAGTAGGAGGCAACCAAGCAAGACGCCATTTAACCAGTCTATGACGTTCCTTTTTAGTGCACGGCAACAAGAGAGTTGGATCCCATATAGGTTTGTGTAAACTTCGTTTAATCGTGATATTTTTATCAGGACTATTAACTTGTTTATCGATAATACTTTGCATATGCTGCCTGATAGCTTCGTTGAGCGGCTTTCGAGGTGGATCAGATCCAGTAGCAAGTTGTTTGACCAAATTCCAGATTACATTGCGACGTAAGACTGGCCAACGCGCTTCATTCCATGAATTTGCTAGCTGCGGGACAATACAAGTAACAAGGGTGCTCTTTGGAAGTGTGCGTGCACGAAGAATAAATTTGGTTTGTAAAATAAAAACACGGGTATGCATGTTTGGCATGGCAGAAAGATGGGATAAAGTAAGGGTACCAATTGCTTTTTCAAGAGGGTTACGACAGATACACATTCTTAAGCATTGCTTTTGAATATCATCAAGTACTTTCCTTTGAATAGCGTTAAGAAAAGAAATAGCAAGTCCATATTCAATAATTGGGCGAACAAAAATCTTATATGCACGAAGAGAAGAAAGAAGGCCAAAACCATACATATGAACGCCAGAATCACGCAGTGATCTCATTGCTGAAATCGCTTTGCTTTTTGACTGATTCACAAGCATATCACTATCCAACCCATTAGAAGAAAAGGTAAACCAAGGTATCTGAATGTTGAGCAGTGAGGAATTTCTGTACCGTATAATGTAAATGGCTCTGCATTTGGATTGGCATTGAGAATTTCACACTTTGTAGGGCTCCACCGATAACCAAGGAGATTGGAGTGTTGTTCCGCAGCCAAAAGCATCATGTGTACATCTCGAGCATCACCAATAATAGCAATATCATCTGCGTACATCAAACAATTGACAGGGATAAAAGAAAAGGGACGGTTCCCTGCTCCAACGTCATCAGGAATAAGATAAGGGTTATAAGGATCCTGCAACTCATTGATCAAAGATCGTGGAGAAGCATTAGCTGAAGAAAAAGAAAAAGGACGACGAGAGCAAAAATTGAGAGACCGTTCGGAAGGGGGAGTAGGTACACGCACTAATTGGGGATGAGAAGATACAGAACGTAATAAACGAGGTAAAGAATCAATAAAAACAGAATAAAGAAAAGGAGATAAAATACTTCCTTGGAGCACACCATGTCTTGGATATATGTCTCGGGATGCCATATTTGACAAAACTACTTTGACAATAACATCATCAAATAAATTCTGCAATAGCTTGAGCAGCGGTTCAGGTACAAATGGCTGAAGCGTATCCCATATAACAAGCCTGTTGGCAGAGTCATACGCGGCTAGGATATCAAGTAGACAGATGATGGTTGGATGCTGCTCACCATCCACTGATCGGCTGTATGCTTGCATCAATTCATGGAGGCAGAGTGCTTGATCCAAGGTACCACGATGAGCTCGGAAGCCACCTTGTGCGATATCAAGAGTCGGCATGGTCTGCAAAAGCTTTGACATTAGACAGCGTTCCAAAATCTTGCGAAATATGGATGTCAGACTAATTGGTCTATAATTTGCTGGGTCAGTTGAAGAGCCTTTATTCTTGTATATGGGCACAACTTGTGCTGTACGCCACAAGGTAGGAGTCCACGACCATCGCCAACATAAAGTAAAAAGCTTATCCAAGAGAGGAGCAAAATTTGATGCAACAGGCTTAAGCATTTCAGCTTTAATATGATCCATTCCTGGTGCTTTGCGATTTGGTAAATCAGCAATAGCTGACTCGATGTCTATCCAATTCCAACAGTTTTCGGTCTCTCGGGGGAAATTACTTTCAGGTGAGAGTCGAGCTGACACAGAGCCACCAAAAACACGTTCGAGATGATCGGCCATATTATTAGCAGCTTGTTCTGCGCCCTGTGGTGATGTAAGAGTAACATTGGTGCGATTGCGTAAACGGATCCGTTTTACAACTGCTGTCATCTCAGATGGATCAGCATGTAGCTTCTGACAAAAGTCGTTCCAGGATTGCTTCCGAGCAGCTCGTACTGCTTTTTTAAAGGCTGTACATGCCATAATATAATCACGGTGAGCTGTAATGCGTTCAAGGTTATTACGAAGTCGAAGCCATCGTTTATGAAACTTTTGACGACGATCCGCTAACTGCTGAAGGGTATCATTCCAAAACCATTTGTGAGTGTCAGATTGAGGACGTGTTTGCCCAACACTTTTGTCCAAAGCATCATAAATAAGCTCGTTGAGTCTTGTCACATGTGCTTCTACCACATCAGCGCTCGGTTGCAAGTCATTGTCTTGTAAAGTATTTTGGATATCTTCCTTAAGAGGACCTATGGCCTCTCGAATCCTGTCAGTATAGCGTTCTAGTACTTCAGGGTCTTTGAGACGTTGAAGTCGCCAAGTACGTCGAGGGGCTGTGGCAGCCGGAAGCCGTGATAAATTCACAGGCACAAATGATAGCTCACACAAGTGGTGATCCGACAAACCAAGGCCTGTATGGATTTTCATCCGTGGATCTAGCACATGATCTCGCATTGAAATAAAAAAATCAATGACACTCTGATAGAGGCGACCATTATTTTTGACAACTGAGTAGGTAGGTTCCCCAAAAGCCAATTCTGCATTCCACAAGGTTAAATCGTTTGTGCTTATCCAGGTTGACAGTGCATGGTTACGATTATTAGTTCGAGTATCACCTGTAAAACTTCCTAATCGCGAATTCAAGTCTCCAAGAAAAATAGTATATGGATCCACTGACAATGAATTATATCTTTCGGCAGCCACCATATCATCCATACCAGGTGGCAGATATAAACCATGCAAAGTATATGGGCCGACTTTCAGTGACAGTACCTCACCGTTCTGAATTGAAAGGGAATGAACCTCGTAGGGAAAATCTGGATGTATAAGAAAAGAAAGACCAAAATGTTTGAATCCCGGAGAGTCATCTCGCATAATGGCATAATTATGAAATTGTTTCCATTTACAACGTAAATTTCCACGTTTAAAGTAAGTTTCACAGAGAAAAATAATATCAATATTTGCATCCAAACAATTGTCAATAACTCCTACCAAATTACTACGTATATTGCGGATGTTGAGAGTAGCAATCGTTATACGATCATTACTCATTGATTGCTGGTTTCGTTGCTGTTGCTGGAATCGTCATTTTTAGGACTTTCATCCATTTCGACGTCAAGTACAGGTGGTGGTGATGATGGTGCGGTTGTAGTTGTTGTATTTGTTGTTGCTGGTGAATTTTGTTGGTGGCGATATTTAGTTATAAAATCGTTCCACCATTGCTCAGGAAGCTGTAATTCCTTGGCAGCAGGTGAAGAAAAAAATCGGGCAATGCTGATTCCAATTTTTGGTGGTAGGTGTAGTGAGGTTCTTTCAATTTTTTGAGCGAATAATTGTTGAGCTCGTTGTTGTCGTTCTTCCTGGCTATCATTAGCGAATTTAATATCACCAATAACGGTAGGTGAGAGAGGGTCGAAGTTGGTGCGTGGTGTGATGCTTTCAGCTTTAAGCTTACTAACGAGTTCATCCTTGAAGCCGGAATGGATTAAAAAAGCAACAGTGCCTTTTGCTGGAAAATAAATATCCAAGACACGCGATTGTTGAATTTTTAATGTTGAAATCATTTTCCGGACATCATGGTAGCGGAGGTGGTGACGGCAAGGTACATAGACGAAGTCGAATGTGGAGGGTCCATTGCTTTCTTGAAGAGCGCGAATGGCAGTAGTTTTGGTGGTGGTAGGGCGATTTTTTTTATTTTTATTTTTTTTTTTTTGTGGCAAATTTTTGGCGGTAATTGTTGCCCATGAAGTATTATTTTTGTTGTTGTTATTATCGGTCGTAATTACGGTAGGTTTTTGGCCTTTAGTAGCATTGGACTTGGTGGTGGTGCTGGTATTATTTTTGGTGGAGGTCGGGTTTGCTGATTTAGGTGCATGTTGTGATGCCATCAGGGAGGAATCGTTTTTTTTATTTTTATTTTTTGGAGGGGCGTTATTGTTGCTGGTGGTGGTGGCCGTGCGCGTCGCCGTTTTAATTTGCATAAAGGAAAAAATGCGTTCCCTCAGGGCAGCATTTTCTTCCCTCATACTTTTTAAATCCCCTCGCAAGTCAGCAATTGTGCTATTGAGATTAGCTACAATAGCAAGGAGGTCGGATCGGTCGGATGTATTGATGGATGGTTGGATGGATGCGTTAATGGATGGTTGGATAGAAGGAGGTGTTGTAACTCCAAAGTCGATGGTGGGTGGTGAGGTTGCTGATGGTGATTTTACCGATTCAAATGTTGAATCAGCAATTTCGTACGAAATTTGTCTTCGATCGAACTGGAATTTCGGCTTCGTATTATTCGTTTCCATTGTTGGATGGTCGCGCCGTTTACGAATAGTACTGCGTGGAGGGTTGTTATTATTGTTGTTGGTTATACGGTTGGTTTCTGTCACTTTTTCGAATAAACTCTCAAAACTACTTAAAAAGTGATGTGTAGCAGAACAAGAGGGGGTTGATGGTGTAGTGGTTATCATTCTCCGTTTGGGTCGGAGAGGCCCCGGGTTCAAATCCCGGTCGACCCCATGATTAGTTGTTCAATTCAATAGAATTGAGCAAGTATTTTTTTATTTTTTAAAACCGGTTTTTTTTTTTTTTTTAGAAAAAAAAGAATTTTTTTTATGATTCTCTTTATAAGAACATGATGTTTATTTTTAATACATTATACTTCTTTTACTGCGGCTCTCTTTTTACTCATTGCATCTTCAGCAACATTATTATTATTATTTAGTTATGCAGTAGTTTTAGTAAACATATAAATATGGGATTATTTTATTAAATAAGAAGATATCTTTAATCTGCTCTACATTCTACTTATTACTACCTGTGTGGTTATATTATTATCTGTCGTATTTATTTTCTCTCTTTTTGATTATCTCTCTATAGTTTATCAATGGAAAATACGACATTTTTCTTTTAAAAGAATGTTTTTTGTTTTTTTTTTGGTAGTTGATGTTTCTTAGTCGCTGTTGTTACTCTTTATTAGTAAAAGACAACGGTTATCTTTATTCACTATACACTTTATTATTTCGATATATATTCGTATTCTTTTAAGAAATTCTAATCTTTTATAATTTTATAATGGCCTTTCTTTTAAATTTCGCTGGCTATTCCCAAACGCCAATATTTTAGTATCTAATTTGTCACTGGGGTAAATCTATCTAGTATCTAGTCTTTAGAATCGGATCTACTAGTTTTCACTTTAATCTTTCATTTTGATCTAATAAAAAACAAAAAAGATAGATTTACTTAAAACAGTTACCACGCAAAACGAAAAGCAACAACTATTTACTATATTTAGGTTATATTTTCATTTAACAATACCATATCTGCTACTATAACTTTTTCTACCTTTTGCTTTAAAGACCCTGGTTGAGATTTATCAATAAGCAGTAATAGTAGAAAGAATAACAGTGAATAAAGGACAGGATAATTCTTTATTATGTTATTCTTTTATTGTTGCAAGTATGGTTGTTTTTTTCTGTTCTTGTTAGAGAAATAATTGCTTTCAAAATAACGACCGAATCTAGCCTCTAGGTTTCTTACTATCTACCAACCAATTCAACTTGCTACATATAGCAGCACAGTATATCCTGGAACTTATAACTTAGACTACTACCTTCTCTACTTTCTTTTATAACGCTCAAGTGATTATCTGGATAGATATGTTCATTCAAAAGGGAGAGTGGATCTAGTATCGGGAGTACAAAAAATTTCATTTAATAAATATCTTTTACATATGTAATCCTTACTTTCCATACACTTTATCATTTGTACGTTGTTGCAAATGGTATATGAAGACATTGTTTTTGAATGTCAAATAAGAGGATCTATAGTCCACATTCTTTTTTTAGCCCCCCAACATCAATAATAATTATCAATGTAGTAGTTGTCAGGGAGGTATCATAAAATCTATATTTGGCCATACATAGTAAAAGTCTAAAGGCATGGTCACAAAAAAAAGCAATAAAAAGAAATAGAAAATGTATATTTAGTCAATTCAATGTTTAAGATATTAGAAAATAAATTAAATTATCTAGACTCAAGTGAGTAAATCAATGCATAAAAAAGCTTGATTGACAATCTTCAAGCCAGACGAGGAACATTGTCACATTATCCATGGAAATTCTTGTAATTAATTAAATCGTATCCCATACTTTGAATGTTCTTGAAAAAAGTAATCTCAGATTTTAACAATACTTCCTTCTTGATAGCCCGTTTTAATGAAGTTTAATTCGGGGGATCAGGAAGAAATAAAGGTAAAGAGATTGTCCATAACGAGAGAGCAATTTTTTTTTTGGAATTCAATGGGCTTCATCCATATTATTCACTGTATCCTCCAAAGATCTATCTATAATGGTTTATTCTTGTCGTTTCTGTCGCCTTACTCTTTGTTTGACAGTAGATGATTGGAATATAAAACATCATATTATTGTACTCTTCAAAGATAGGTCCACAGCTGAACAATGTAGATTGTCCCATATTGAAATGTTTAAACAAAAACACCAGCACTACAGACCAGATAATTTGTCAAAGTTCGGGATATATATATAGAGAGAGAGAGAGAGAGTTATTGACATATAACGCATTTATAAGGATTATTGACAACTTCTCCCGGATTGTAAGGAAATCCAATATGTGTCCATGTATCAAGCCTTTGAAAAGACAATGCAGACATCAGCAACCGTAAATGTTCGTCTCCAGCCTTACAGCATGAAAACAGCAAGCCATTCACCGACTACTAATCTTCCAGCAACCCCACAATATCATCTATCCTATAAAGTTATTTTTTCAATCCTATAAAGTTACCTTTTTGACCAAGATCTGGTAAAGTGAGTATGAAAGTAGATTTTGAATTTTTCCAGGGTACAAGAGTTATGAGATTAATATAATATTCATAGTTAAAGACTATAACTGTTACATGGGGGTACTACCAAATGCTGCGGGATCATTAGTTTGTTTTATCAGAAGAGAATGCATTTAGAGACTGTTTATTGTTTCATTGCTTTTAAGATGGGTAACTATTTTATTTTCATTCAACTCATTTTCATCAATCCATTTTCTCATACAATACTTTTACTTAATTTCAGCTTTTATAACATTATACAAAAACATGAAATAGATTAAAATGGGGTTCCTAACATTAATGATTTTACATGTACAATCCTAGAAATACAACAACAGATTAACAATCGGTAACAAAGATTCAAGTAAAAATATAAAAAAGACACTATTTTAATATGCTTTCATTTACAAAACATAATTTTTATTGATCATTATTAAAAGTATAATTTACTATTTTTATGCCGTTTACCGAATTTCCAAATGGTGACTATTTCCAGATACCACACTGTTACAACAAGTGGTCAAACTTGCATATAATATGAATATTGGATGAAAACTTTACTGTGATAGCCAGTGATAGTCAGTGCAAGATTGACAAGTATCACGGGTTGAGCGTAAACAAGTGCTGTTTGGGTGAATTGAGATGTGAAGAGTGTAATGGTACATTTAGACCTGCAAGCCGTAAAAGCGTTATCGAATCCAGGGGTTAGCGGGTGTAAAAACAAAAAAGTGTGCTTATGACGAGGCCCTTACATTTAGCAGACATTGGGTTATGACAAATGTTAACCTATTACAAGGAAAAGGCTATTTGAAGCATATTAGAACGCATATTCACGAAGAAATAAAAAAAAAACGCGTAACTTCTATGCTTGGTGATGCTCACTGATGCACAGTTCGAGGTTTTTTGCGTTTAAAAAATATCTTGAAAAATTCGATTGCTTGGACCAACGCTATTGAACTTGACCACATATTTTAGGGCATAGTTAATGCTGACAGTGATTCTAAACAACGGTATAATAATATTCCTACAAAGTAAATGGAAGGCACAATCAAGAAACCTGCATAAATGAAATACAAAACTTGGACAAAATCTGCTGATTATAAAATATACAGGAATTATTGAGCTGAATTAAATATTCTATTGCAAACAAGCAAAGAATATATTGGACTTATTAGATCTGTTACTTGTCAACGGATAAAAAGTCTGGCAGCGAAAGTAAGCACCGTTTCTTAGGCACCAAACAACAATACCATTGACTCAGAAGCAACAAGTAACGATAGGATTGACTCAAAAACAAAAGATACTGCTATTGTTGCTCAAGAGCAAAAGATAATGCTACTGTATATCAAGAACCAACTAACGATGATGCTAATCATAACTCTTGACTTTTCCGTAATAAAAACATCACGCGTTTATTCTATTATCAGTCAAATTTATGATTTCTGGTCAGCAAACACGAAGCACTTTCGCTCGGATCATACATCAACAAATTAGCTGCCTTAACGCATATTTGGCTTTAAACAAGCATCAACAGAGCCCATCGCCAGAAAGGTATTCCCAGATGAATTATGGATGACTTGGCAGAATCTATGGTACCTAAACATCCACAGCGGTGGTTGTTACAAACTGTTAAATTATCATAATTAAAAATCCAGATAACAGTTTTTGACCAAATTATGCAGCGGATGATATGATACTGACGGTGATGGAAAATTTTACAGAGAATTTTCTTTTGAAGTCAAGCAGCTGTAAAAATTAACAGCATTGTAACAGCTACCGCTGCAGAAGCTGGGTGTTAAAGAAGCTGTTAAACATAACATATAGCTCCGCTGCGGACGGTCTGCAGAGTCGATTAATTACAATATCAGCATGAATGAACAAGAGTACATGCCAATTCGCGATCCGGAAAAACTCGTGCTTTTACGTTGGACGAATACGACCCCAAATAAAAGTGGAGAATTACGACCTAATACAGTCATATGCAAAAGACAACAGTTGGAATATGAAGGCAGTATCGGGTACGAAGAAGCCGAGGTAAATCAAGGCAATTCGAACAGATATCTTCTATGCATGGATACTGTTCGTTTGGCGATTTTCAACAAAAATGCTATTGTTGTGAACAAATTGGATGGTGCACTTGCACTTCAAATTATGGTAAGGAATCATCTCTCCCCCAGTTGTGTTGAATTTGACGTGCCTTTTTTTTTTCTTTACTTGGGCTTCTATATTATATTTTTACCTTTCGCTTGGTTATTAAATGTATTTATGTTTTTATCAAGTGGTCAACCTCGACTTCTCTGAATTATTGGGTGACCTTCCTTCCTTTATTAGCTTAAGGAACATTACACTGCTGCTAGGTGTAAACAATGTTTTTGGCGCTTTTGCAAAAAATTAGACAATAGGTACAAGGAAACGGCGGGTTTAGAAGGATTGATTGGCGAGGTAAATACGGGTAGTAAAAATTATAACATCTCCCTTATATCTTTTCTAAACTATGTCTTATAAGAATAGAAAAGAAGATCTACTCTATTTGACTATTATATAAATATTGATTCTAGATTACTCTCTGAAACCGTTTATAGTAGTTATTAATATCTTTTTTATCCAGATTAATAATAAGAACGAATCAAAATAAACATTATTCGTGAAAAAATGGATTGTATGTTTTATTATGGTAGTTCACCACAATTTTCACAAGCCATGACTGCGCAAGAACATATGTATTGCACTATGGAGAATGGAGACCCACCATTAAAAGTACACAAATTGACAACTACAGTAATTGATGCTTTATTACTTTATATTCCCATCTCTTTTATACCAGTCCCATGTTTTACTCCTTGCATATTGAAATTCTTGTCTTCTCATCCTGTATATAATCTCTTATGCAATAAATGCTGTATTGAAACTTATAACCCAAAAGCTACAACCGTTAAGTGTTAACGGTCACCATTTCCCAATTTTTAATGATTATTTTTTAATTTAACAATTTTCACGTACAAAGTTTTTACAGAAATCTATACCTTTAGAACATTTTCTTTTTCCTCCACTGGGGCTAACCTTTTGAGAGTCAACCTGACCACCTTTTTAAGATGCACGAAGTAGCAATATATTGTATCTTTTTTTATATCATGAAATCTTGAAAGAAGTTTATGCTGGGGTAGCCAAAAAAATGTTTGGCAAAAAAATGTTACACTTTCTGCTGGCTAGCATTTTTTGGCTACTTACAAGAATAATGCCATTTTTGTTCTCAACAATTTCAACGGTAGATTGTTTGTAATTTTCTTTTATAATGCTTCTCAAATCATTATCCGTACGCTTATAACCAATACTTCACAAAACACTAATATATATTCTTTTTTGACAATCGACTTTGAAATGTTAAGTGCTCTTGATATTTCTGAAAGTGACTTCAAATAAAGCATGTTTTTTTTTCAATGACTAAATCACCAATAGCGTTAGAGCTCAATTGTAGGCATCATATTCAAGCGAAAGTTAATGATCGATGGTTTAACATCTGGCTTGTGCTTGGGATCAATTCCGAGCTTGATTTTATTAGTAAAATGAACATAGTTTATTGCCTAAAAGTTCTTATATTTTGTTATGATTGGTGGAAGTGTTGTATCTGGAAATCGTGGCTTATTGTTGCTCGTAGTATACTGGAAATGATGAACAATTGATTGATCTTTTTCATTAGTATATACTGCAATCGCAATGTGGACGCGGTTCCCACCTTTGAGGACTTTTTTTCCTTTTCTCTCATCCCATTAAGTATTATAAAAAAGCGTGACCAAACTCTCGTTAAATGATGGTCTATTTACATAAAGTTCATTATTTCTACTCTATATTGGTAATTGATCAACCTTACAATCTTCTGTTTTTTTAGTATGCATAAGATTACCCGAATTCTATAGAAAATCTGACTATCAAACTTTATTTATGTCAAAACGTGCACGACCCAACACTCTGATCTGTTGTTATACAAAGGCCCTGAACTACAATTTGCCCAAATACGAACAATTTTCTCGTCTTTAAGCTTTTTATTTTCTTTTTTCTAATAGTAAACAACTAATCAATTGATAAGCTTTAATGGGCGCCATTATAAAGGCTGGTAATGAAAAGCGGGAAAATGAAAAATAATTTTGAGTTTTGAGTAACTTGAACGTATTGCGCAATAACACACCATATTTCGTCAACCGATTTTTTTTTTTTTTTTTTTTACTTTTCTTCCTTTAAAGAAAAGCATTTACATAAGTGTCACTTCTTAAGAGAAATATGATATCGCTAAAAAGATTTACTTTTTTTTTTCATCTAAGAATATAAATGGAACATTCATTTTTTTTAAAAATCTAGATATAACAATCACATTGATCAACGTGGTGATACTTGAGCTTAATATATCAGATAATTAAATTAGATCATCTAAAAAGTGTACACACGCCAGACATATTCAAACACATGTACAAAAAAAGGTTTGAAATAATTTAGTGAAACAACACTCTGATAACTGTAACCCGTGATCGCAAAAAAAAAAAAAAGTGAAAATTGACTGGCAGCTAATGCTGATCGACAGCATTTTACCAATAGTCTTAAACATTTCTATATTTGGAATTACAAGTAAGTTTTTTTTTGGCTGAACAAATAGGGTATCAAACGAGAGAGAAAAAAAAACGAAAAAATAAGATTTCTTTTCTTAAGGTTGGAGGGGTGGGTAACTATAGATATATATATTACTATCGTTTAAACAAAACAGCAACCAATAAAAGGACCATAGACAAGAAAGTGATTGCTGAAGTAGAAAGGATGATTCCTCTTGAGGCAGGAAAATAACCTTTCGTCATAGTAGTTTGAGAATGGAAATAACGAATAGATGCAAAACATAAAAACACCATAGATATCCCAATAAACATTAATCCTACCGGTCTTCCCCATGTACGTAATTCAGGGTCATGTTCTACTGCTCGATCCAATCGAAATAGTTGAGTAATACCCACACCTACTGAAATAGTAGATAAGCTTGTTCTTACCCATGCGAGGTATGTTCGTTCATTTGCTATATATTTTTGAGTAAAGTTAATCATAAATAAAGATAAAGAGATATTATAAAAGCATGATTTGTACCTAAATGATCTCTTGCAACACTTCCTGAATTTTCTAAATAAAGTGTTGCTGAAATATTACGAACTCCATTAATCAGTGTCTCGAGCCAACTCGTTTGTGCATTTTTTTTCTTATCGCGTCGATGCATGAGCAGGGGTTGCTGTTCATTTATTTCGTTATCTTCGTCTTCAGTTTCATCGCTTTTCTGATATATGATTTGCCTTGAGCATGAACATCGTGGCTGTTCTTGTCCCTGTTGTTCTTGTGTATTTAAAGTATCGCTTGAATTTGTACGAGCTGTTATTTTACTATCAAGGTAGTGTGATTGTTCTTGTCCTACTACTTGGCCCTGTTCTGGCAGGTCACCTGTGTTATCAAGACGAGAAAAAAAATCGTCTTGTTGTGGTCTTAAGTGAGGTGTATCGTTTGGAGTATAAAAAGAGCCGGGTGAGGTTGATAATGCTGAAGTTACCATTGTATGGTAATTGCGATGCTTAATGGAGGAAGGACGTGATGACATTTGTATAGTTTATCACCAAAAAGTGCCAAAAGTAAAAAAAAGAAGAGTGAGAGAGAGAGAGGCCGTGAAAATTCTCGGTGGCGGGGTACTATTGGGAAAAGGGGTATATATAAAGAGGGAAATTAGAAAGAAAGAATTAACTATGTTGTAACACAGTCATATAAATATTGATGCAGATAGCGTCACCCAGGAGGTGTGTTGCGCCTTTCACTGTATCATCGTTCTCTCTCTTTGTTTCTAAAACGTATAACATTATGATGATATATTGACATATTATCATTCTTTCTCTTTTTTTTTTCTAAATTCTTCTGAAACAAATATGTCGTTTACCTCCTTGAAAACAAATCGACTGTACCACAAAAGAAAAATCTATACGTAACAAACATTTACTCTAAATTACTACCTTCAAGAATAAAACTTTATATATTCGAGCATAATGACCTCGTGTGTAACATCTTTTTCTCTGTATAAATATGTATAATAACATGTCTAGTAGATCATCCAGGGGAGAAAAGTACAATAGTGTGCATAAAGAAGTTCTCCCTGAAAAAATGTTATAATAACTCATTGATTTCTATACCTAGCAACCTTCTTATATAAAAATAGTTGTTGTAAGGCTAGTGGTTAGTATTCTTGCGTGATCAGTCGTCATCAGGCGCAAAGTAGTACACCGTTAAGAAGAAAAAAAGAATAATAATAATATTAATAAAACAAACTGTGTTTTAACTTTTTTTTTTAATTGTAACTCGGAGAGTGTAATTGATGATGGAATGATTTTATAAACTTTTTGTGAGTTTATGTTGTCCTTTTTCAGCGCGCGTTTCGCCCGTCATTTTTGCCGTTTTGGCACCAAATTGAATAGCTCGTTTCCAATTCCGACAAGCATGTGTAAGTCCAAGAGAATAAGCTACTTGTCTTAATAACAGTTTTTCTCCAATTCCACGACCATAGCGCATATCCATCTTGATATGAATAGGGAGTCGACATAAATGATTAACTACATTTGTACTAAGGAATGGAAATCGTGCTTCTTTACCATGATCGGATATGATACGATCATCACGACCTAGGAAGAAAGAAATAAAGTATTAGAAGTTTTTAATTTTTGCATTAGATATATGTATAAAGGTGTATATAGAGCGCTCTCTTTCCATTCGTCTATAACTAATATAATATATATTGGCAAGAAGAGGGTGTGAGGAGATAAGTAGACGACTTATGATACTTTACCTAAGTTTCTAAAAGATATCCGATCTACATCTAATTGTGTCTAATATTTTATATTATTTTAGTCCCATTGTATAATCGAATGATAATACTATTTATTACCTCTGAAATTAATCTTTCCCACCCACCATGTCGAAAAGCTTCTCGGTGTCGTGAATATCCACCTAATTGTTCATCAGCACCTAATCCTGATATCAAAACCCTTGCGTGACTTTCATAAGGCACAGATGTACCATTTACATCAATTTCACCTTTTCCTCGAGATGCGAACCAAAGTGCCATTGCAATACTCTAAATTTTTATTTTTATTTTTAGTTTTTTTTGCATAATATTATACTTTTAGCTTTTTTTTTTTGCTGAATTTCAAAAAAGACATAATATGCCGTGTAACTTTTTTTGTTTTTTTTTTCTTGGCTACTTACAAGATCCATTACTGTATCTAAAGGATACATCAAGTCGATAATACGATTACGATGCGTCATTGCTTCCGTATAAGGAACATTTATTTCTACAAAATGCCATGTTCTTTCTGGAGCGATTTTTCTATTTAGATAATTGAGAAAATAAATATATAAATAAAAAGCTCCTTATTGTGTAATGTGTAAAAATAAAAATAAGCCCGTTGAATGTATATTTACCTTAATTCTTCTACACTAGCACGTCCTGTGACCCGGTCAGGCGTATTGTAAATGGGCTGTTGTTGTTGTTGTTGTTGTTTCTTTTGATTTGCATTTTGAGCCCTTGGATTCTCAAACGCCACATTTAGTAAATCAATAGGTTCTGATAAAGGTAGATGGCGATGCGCAAGTGCAGCAAGACAAATGCAATCAAGACCACCTGAAAATAAAACTGCTACTCTTGGCTGAGAATGTATTGAACTGTAGAATAGTAAAATATTGTTATTATTTGTTTTCACTATCTTTTCCTTTTAATTTTTTATCCCGCCCTTGCATATCCCTTTTTTAACCCCATGACAACAATTGTGATGGCGCTTACTCTATAAAAGGTATATCTGCAACACGACGTTTTACAGCATCATCAAGAACTTGGGTAAAGTTACAGATTTCTTGTTCTATTTTCTCATCAGGTTGTGGCAAGTCATCATTATTATTCGTTTCCACTAATTCTGTACTCAAATTGTCAGGTAACTCAGAGTTAAGCCTTGGAAATGGTAATGGCTTTAATGACGGTTTTTTTTATAATTTTTAGAGTTATAAAATTTAAAGTTTAGAATTTTTTAGTTCTTGTTCTTGTTGTGTTACTCTTATTATGTTGGTTATTATATCATCGTTCTTTTCACGCGGGAAAAAGAGAAGGAAAAGAAGAAGTTAATTATATTTACCAAACTTGGATTTTCTTCTTTTTGTAACCATGGATATAATTGAACGAGTGATGATTGATTTATAATAAATACAGGTTCAAATTCTTGTTTATTCTTATTGTCATCTTTATTATCACATAATTGTATAGAATAAATTCCATTAGCAGGTACTTCTTGCCATTCTAATCCATCTTCTGGTTTTGCTGTTGAACTAAGTAGTAATCCGTTTTCGTTTTTACACCATAATAAAGATCTTCTACCAAGACAATCACGTCCAAACCAGATTCGATTACTTTGTTTCTGAAATATATATATTAATGTCACGTTTAAAATGTCTTTTGTTCCCTACCGAAACATTGTAACTTAGGTCATGTGAATATCTTTTTTTTTACCTGATAAAATACAAATGCGAAAGGACCTTCTATTTGTGAAAATATATCAAGTAGTTCTATTGGGTCTTTTGAATCAATCTTTGATAAATGTTGCATAAGTGCTGATGTATCATTTTCTTCTAAAGAAATCTAAACGATTATAGCCCAGAGTTATTATTATTATTTAAATTTGCTAAAAAAGAGTAGTAGTTATTGATATTAGAATACTTACAGATAATCCATCAAATATTTCACCATTCCAACAAAGAATATTATTATTTTCACATACAGGTTGAGGTACATTATTACGTCCTCTCAAGTGTAAAACAGTTGAATAAAACTGTAATACTATGCTATTAACAGTAATTGTCTTTGTCTGTTGTGAATCAGGACCTAAATATAAAATATGATTAGATTAATAACAATTAATAAGAGAGCTCAATTTCTTCAATTAAAGAAATAAAAATATATACCTCGTTTTGTATTAATTTCTTTTAAAGTTTCCCATTGTTCTATATTAACATTATTTGATGTTGTCAGTGAAAATAATATGCCACACATTTTAAGTGAAAAGTGTATCTGTGTATTATTCCCGCTGATTGGGGAAAAATTCACCAAGAAACACGCGATCGCGTATTTTTGTGACTGAAACGCGTACCTGATTTTTTTTTTCTCTTCCAGACATACACTTCTGAACACACTTTCATACAAAAAAAAAAAAAAAGGCGTGTCGCTCTTTCGTTCTTTATCAACCCTTTCTTTATTATTATTACTATTTCTAACAGAGAGTTCCTATGGATAGAGGTGAAAGACTTGCAAAACTTACTCAATTACGAGATAAAAAGGCTGGGAAACGACATCGAGTAATGCTTATTCCTTTTATATTAAGCTTCTTTAAACATTGTAGAAGAGTAAAAAAAAATAGAAATAGTTAATCCTTTCATTATGAATTATGTGCATGTGCGTATATTCCCTTGTGTTTTTTTTCTTATTTAGACGGAAGATCACGATGTATATGAAGAAGTAGACGAACATGATTATAAAGCTGTTTATGACGATGCCAATTTCGTTGAAGACGACGACGAAGGAGGTTATATTGATGATGGTTTAAACAACGATGACGAAAATCAATATTCAGACGAATATGACGATACAGATTCCAAACTTGCCAGTATGTTACTTTTTTTTTTTTTTCTATATATGATTTATTGATAATAATAATGTATCAATAACAATAATAATAATAACTGGGGTATTTACTGGTGTATAGGTAAAAGGAAACGTAAAACAACTGGTTTATCATCTAAAGAGAAAAAACAACAAGAAGTACAACCACAAACATCACAAAATATTGCTAGTATGTTCTCTAAATCAGCTAAAATGTCTGCTGTCAAGGATCGTAAAAAAGCGGATGAGGTAAAAATAAATAAATAATTAGAGTAACTAATACAACAATGTGAAATAATAGAGTATTAATATAAAAAGTATAATAATATTCTATTATAATAATAGAAAACGAAAAAGGAAGATGATGATTTTATGGCTGATATTCTTGCAAGTATTGATGAACCTTCTTCTTCAACTGAACGAAAACGACCTATAGTAAGTACATCATCATCATCACAAAACCATGGATTCTCTCATAGACCACGATCGTCATTACGATATGGAACTGGATTAAGCTCTGGATATATGGTTCGTGGTGGTATGGCACAAAAATCATCATCTGGACAATCACCTATATCATCCATCAAGAAAGAACCTTTGATTGGTAGTAGCAGTAGCATTTTGAAAGGAGCAGAAAGTCTCAAACAAAAGAATCAAAATCGTGTCTCTTTCTCCGCAGAAGAGCATAAGAATGGTGATGATGATGTAAATATGGATGGAGAAGTCTCTACAACTACTAGTCAACAACAACAACAAGAAGCAAATCAAAATAACGAAAATGATGAATTTATCGATGACACAATGATGGCAGCCATGGATGATTATGAAATTAAACAAGAAGAACAACAACAACAAGAAAAGGATATCGAATCACTTAATGTACCAAAAGCAGAACCTAAATCATCATTTACAACTGTTAAAGAAAAGCGTACGGATCTACAAACGTGGGAAAGTGCTGCTGCTATGGTATCAGATTCTATCCCAGCAGATGATTCTATAGAAGATGCCGTACGTTCTATGGAACCACCACGTAATATGGATGCATTGGAAAAAGATGGAAGTTTACATTTGTGGTGGTATGATGCCTACGAAAGACGTGATAAGGGTTATATATATTTATTTGGCAAGGTATGTTTTATCATTCAGAATGAGGGCAAAGGTGAGAAATATCTAATTATTGCTTTGTTGCTGTTCATTTTATAGATTTTGAATAAATCCAATAATCGTTACATCAGTTGCTGTGTTACTGTCAAAAATATTGAACGGACTCTTTTCCTTCTTCCTCGAAAATACAAAGTTGATGCACAAGGAAATCCAACTCAAGAAGAAGTGAATATTCAAGATGTTCATGCAGAATTTACAGCAATTTCCAATATTAGTAAAATTCTTGCAAAACCTGTATCTAGAAAGTATGCTTTTGAATTACCTGATGTACCTGCAGAAGCTGATTATCTTAAAGTCCACTATAGTTATGAAGGTAAGGACAAAGTTTTTTTTTACTCATATTATATGAGTGTTAAAGTAGTTGGGAAAATATTTTCTTTTTTCTTGCTTTGTGATTCTAATTTATTATTTTGTTATATAACGCAGAGCCTCATTTACCTGAAAACTTGACTGGTAGTACATTTAGTCATATCTTTGGCTCTAATACAGGTCCTTTGGAACACTTTTTAGTGAAGCGAGATATTATGGGTCCTTGTTGGTTAAAAATTGAAAATGCGAAACTTAGTGGTAGCAACGTAAGTATCTTGTTGAGGAAACATACTAAAGTGCTATTATGTGTACACACACAGGCATATATATACTGACGTACCGTGATATAATATTACGTAGGAAACATGGTGTAAAGCTGAAGTAGTTATTGAAGACCCAAAACTTGTTAATCCATTACGTGATGCGAATGGAAACGCACCTAGTCATATCCCTCCTCTTGTTATCTTGTCATTAAGTTTACGAACTGTGATGAATCACCAAAAAAATCAAAATGAAATCGTTGCTGCGAGTGGTCTTGTTTGTACTCAAGGTAAAAAAAAAACAGGAATAATTTTATATCTTTTTCTTGCTTTTGGTCATTAGTTTTTTTCTATAAAAAGGTATTGACACTATATTTGTTTTGTATAAAATTAGTTCAAATTGATGAGCCAACACCTATTGAAAAGCAACCCAAAACTCGGTTCACTATTGTTCGTCAATTGAGTAATACACCTTATCCAGCTGGATTCAACGATATTGTTGCTCGTGAAAGAAAAACCGGATTTGCTCTTCAAGTTGAACGAACTGAAAATGCTTTGTTGAATTGTTTAATTGGTAAAATAAGCGGAATGGAGAGATAGAGAGATAGAGAGATATAATGTATAATAGATAAAAAAATAGAACAGAAGCTGATTTTTCTTTATGTGGTACTATTAGCAAAGATTCATGTTGCTGACCCAGACGTGATCGTTGGCCATAACTTTGCTGGTTTTGATTTGGATGTATTATTACATCGTATGAAAAATTTAAATACTCAGCATTGGCATAAATTGGGTCGTTTTAAACGTAAATTGTAATGTATCATATTTATTATCCGTTTGTTACGTAAAACAACAACAAAAGACATAATACCTAATTCATATTTTCCTATCTATATATCTAGCTGGCCTAAACTTCAACAAGGTGCAGGTGGTACAGGTGAAGCAACTTATCAAGAACGAATGTTTATGAGTGGTCGACTTGTTTGTGACACTTATCTTGCTGCTAAAGATTTGATTCGAAGTAAATCCTATCGATTGACCAATTTGGCAGAATCACAACTTAAGATCGATCGTGAAGATCTTGAATATGACAAGACACATGAATATTTTGAAGATCCCAAGACATTAATGCACCTTATCAAACACTGTGCTTTTGATACATTTTTAACTTCAGCTCTTATGTTTAAACTTCAAATTCTTCCATTAACAAAACAATTAACAAATTTGGCTGGTAATTTATGGTAAGTTTATACATAAATTATGAAAGAAAAGGAAAAAGAATGGCAAGAGAAAGGGTGGATTTGTATATATAAATATATACAGTGATTAATTATTTACTTATATTTATATAAAGGTCAAGATCAATGACAGGCGCTCGTGCAGAACGTAACGAATTCCTATTACTTCACGAATTCCATCGACAAAAATATATTTGTCCTGATAAACAATTTGCCAAGACAAGTGCTCCTGAACAATTGGATCCCGAATTTGATGCAGATGAAGGTAATAATAAAAATATTATATACATTGTTTTAGTGAAGTATTAAGTTATTATATGTGTGTGTTTTTTTAGTTGGTGAACAACTTCAAAAGACAAAAGGCAAGAGTGGTCGCAGAAAACCTGCTTATTCTGGTGGTCTCGTTCTTGAACCAAAGAAAGGATTTTATGATAAATATGTCTTATTATTGGATTTCAACAGTTTATATCCTTCTATTATGCAAGAATATAATGTGTGCTTTACTACTGTACAACGTCATAATTTAACCCCCGAAACTGGAGAGGTAAACACATAATAATAATGAATTATTGGGTTGATTAGGATGATTATATATGTTGTAAATATGCTAATATAATTGGATATTCTTTTTATTTATTAATATTCAGGAGCAAACCGAAGATAAAGTACCTGATGTACCTGATCAATCTATATCTCAAGGTTTATTGCCACGTCTTATTAAAACACTTGTTGATCGTCGTCGTCAAGTTAAAAAACTTATGAAAGATCCTAAAAACACCGAAACAGAATTCATGCAGGTAAAAATTACAGATATTTATGTGTGAAACAAAAGGAAAAAAAAGCATATGTTATATGTAGCGTACTAACAGAAAAAAATTTTCCCATAAATGATGATTTTTATTTATTAGTTCAACATTCGACAACAAGCATTGAAACTTACAGCCAACAGTATGTACGGTTGTCTTGGTTTTTCCAATTCACGTTTCTATGCCAAACCATTAGCCATGTTGATTACACATAAGGGTCGTGAAATTCTTCAAAACACCGTGGATTTAGCGGGTACCTTGGATTTAAATGTCATTTATGGTGATACAGATTCCATTATGGTGTACACCAATGAAAATGATATCCAAAAAGTGAAGGAGATTGGTAACATGATGAAAAAGAAGGTCAATGAACGCTATAATTTGATGGAAATCGATATCGATGGTTTTTTTAAACATTTGCTTTTATTGAAAAAGAAAAAGTATGCTGCTTTGTTGGTTGAAGAGAAACCAGATGGAACTCTTTCAGAAACTGTAGAAACAAAAGGTCTTGATCTTGTTCGTAGAGATTGGTGTGATCTTTCACATGATGTATCTTCGTAAGTTATTATTATTCTGATTTGTTATGTTAAAAGTGAGGTAGTGGATTAGAAGTTTTTTCCTTTTTTTTTTTAAAAAAAATTGACTTGTACCCAAAAAAAAACGTATTATTATAGACGAGTATTATCTTTTATTTTATCCGAAAAAGATCGTGAAGAAGTAGTGGATGAAATTCATTCATATCTTGAAACTGTTGGAAAAGAAATCCGCGAAGGATCTATACCACTTGAAAAGTTTGTTATTAATAAGGTAAAATGAAAAAAAAAGTTATATTATCCATAAACCTTTTTTTTTTTCTTTTATTCTTAGCATACAGATTTTAGATAAACAATTTGTTAATTTTTTTTTGTTATGATATTTAGCAATTGACCAAGAACCCTCAAGAATATGCTGATGCTAAATCTCAACCTCATGTTCAAGTAGCATTGCGCATGAGGCAGGCAGGTATCAGTGTAAAATCCGGAGATACCATTCCTTATGTCATCTGTCAAGTTGATGGTGTTGCCAGCGGTACCAAACAAGGATTTGCAGATCGAGCTTATCATCCAGACGACGTTGTTCGTAATGAAATGCAGTTAGATATCGACTGGTATTTAAACCAACAAGTTCATCCACCTATCGGACGTTTATGTTCTCCCATCGATGGTACTGATATTGCTCGCCTAGCCGAATGTTTAGGGTTGGATAGTACCAAATTCAACGTGAGCCGAAGTTATATTGAAGAAAATGATGAAGAATTCACTACTTTGGAGTCACAAATTAGTGATGTGGAACGCTTCAAGGATGCTGAACGACTTGTACTTCAATGTGGTTCTTGTAAAAATGAACAACCTTTTGAAGGTATTGCACGTATGTTGGATGATAATAATACAGTTGTTTCAGGTCTTCAATGTGAAAATTGTCAACGTATGATTGGCGAAACAGTGATTCGTAATGCATTGATTCGTGCTATGCGTCATTTTATTCGACAATATTATCAAGGCTGGTTGGTATGTGATGATAGCACTTGTGATTCTCGAACTCGATCTATGTCTGTCTTTGGCAGACGTTGTTTGAAAGAAAATTGCCACGGTGCAATGAAACGCGAGGTAAGAAATGAATCATTTTATGTGTATATGTGTGCTGTCAAGATAATAACTATTTACTAAATGAATCCGTTCTATTTTATATAGTATACCGATAAACAGCTGTATACACAACTTTTATATTTTACAACCATTCTTGACCCATCTAAAGCCAGAAAAAACGCTCAAGATTCACCATCATCAGGTATTGTTTAAAGACACAGAACGTTACATTTAGTTTGATTATGTTGTTGGAACTAATAACTATTATTATTATTTATTATAGCATCCATTGAATCCATTATTAACAAGCATCATACAACCTTTACAAGACTTAATGCAGTAGCAGATGGTTATTTACGTCGGTCAGGTTACCGTCATGTAGATTTGACCAAATTAATGTCACTCGTCAAAATCTAAAAAATAATACACACGCACACCCATTTATATATACAAATATAATCATAATAATCATAATAAAATGCATATAATATCTCTTCATTATTGATAATAATAATAATAACAAAGGGCCTATATCACTGATTGCTATTTTGTTTGTGTTTTGCAACATTTTTTGTTGGATCATTCACCCTACTAGCCTCTCTGACCCTTTTTTTTTTCTTACCTGAATCAATGACACTGCCTGTGTGGAACAATAAAAAATAAACAAATGATAAAACCTGATACATTGATTTAAGGGATGGTGAATATTCTGATCAATGTTTTTGCTAATAAAAGTAGCACAGACATCATATCCTCTATGTGTACAAAATGTTTATGACCTCATGACTTCTCTTGTAAAGCATGGTAAACGTAAGTAAAAATATAAAATGAGACAAAACAACGTAACAAATGAATTTCTTTTCTTTTTTTTTTTTTTTTGCTTTCTCAAGATATTTTCGTTCATTTATATCTACTTACACATTAAGATTATATCTTACTTTCAAGAATGTCAGAACTTCGAAAGTATATCATTCAATCTTTTTGTGAAGGTAAGATAATTGAACTAGCTTGATAAACAACAGTAGCACATGGTATGATATAAAAATAAACATGTTAACATAATAACATCATATCGTCACTATACGATATTTAGATCCATTGGAAACATCGGATGTTCTTGCACAAGCATTACGTGAACTAAACATATATATAACGCATGATGATAATGAAGAATTGGGACGACACGCAAGATTAGGTGTTTGGCAAAAAGTATTCGTATTTCATATGTATATTTGGCGATGGGTAATGTTTTTGGCTGATCCAGTATTGCTATATTGGCAAGGAAATGGAAAAGATGATGAGTGTAAAGATTATTCTCTGATTATGGAAAGAATGAAATGATTTAGATTTTTATCTCACTTATGCTCGTTTGATTGATTCACTTTCAACATATATAGATTCGCGTAATTCATCTACTATTAATAATGGCGTTGATGACGATAGTGATAACCCTTCTTCTCCCCATCCACATGATGTTGGGAGTAACCGAAGTTAATAATAATCCTAGTTAATTTCATCCATTATGTTATTAATAATGATGATGTTGATCTTATAAAAAACAAACAGAAATGATGTAGTCTTTTTTTTCTCTTTTATTTTATTATTGGTATATACATATATACATATATACGTATATATATTAATAATAATAATAATAATAATAATAATAAACATGATTGCTAATCATTCTTCTTTTTCTTTTCAATTATTATATTATAATATGTTTATTTTGCTTGAGAAGAAACGATATTTGACATCCAAGAATTTAATACAGATACTTCTTGAATCATTTGAACAATTTCACTATCTTGTACACTAAGATGAATACGTCTTGATCGATCTTCTTTACTTTTACCAATAGTTAGAATACCAGCAGTTTCAATATTGGACAACAAATCAACAAGTTCTGTTCCAGATACAGGTGTAATCATACTTGATTTTGCACATAATGTTGTATAGCTTTCTCGGAACTATATATTGAATTATTTTTGCTTAATTTACAGTCTCTTTTATACATTTTTTTTTTTGGCTCCGTACACGAATAGACAACACAATCATCCATCCTCTTCACACCATCATAATCTTACCTTGCCAAGTGTGATTTGTTCTTTCTTTGAATTCCTTGCCATGACCATTAATACACCCATAACAATTTTTTGTTGTAAATTCAATTGCTTTAATTTTTGTACTGCTGGACTGCCGAATACAGATTGCAGTACTTTCATCACATGAGGAATAGACACTTTGACAATTTCTGGATTCTTTATTTGTTGCTGTTGTTGAACTGCATTTTTTTGTTCTCCTAAAACTGGTTTTTGTTGTTGTTGTAATTGTTGATTTTTACGTTTATAATCGGTTTCAGCCAATTCAATAGCACGTCGACAAACATCCAAAGCAGTACGTAAATCACCCATGGAAGCAGCTACTTTACGTGCACATAATTCAACTGCATTGGGTTGCATTAATGGAAGTGGTCTAGTTTCTTTTAGAGCAGAAGTATCCTGTTCTTCTTCAAGTGAATAAAGTCGATCTTTAATGATAGCACTAATTTCTGGAACTTTGTATGGATTGAAATTTAAAAGTTGTGGTTCACCTATTTGATTTTTTTTGTTTGTTTGTATATTAATTTGAAGAGGTAATTATCATCATTATCGTTTCCATAATAAAAATAGCATTAGAATAATATTTACAATTTTTTGTACGTAAACGCGGTAATAAACGATCCGTTAAATCTAACGCATTAGCAATACCAATAAGTACAAGACGTGAAGCAGGAGAAGAAGCCCATTCAAATATTTTATATAATACATCTTGATCTCTTGTAATTAAATGATCAATTTCATCCAAAATAACAACACTAATAATATTTTTACGTTCATTAGTTTTCTTATTTACATTTCTTTCTTTAAAAAAAAGAAACCAAGGTCATTTACTTGAGCACATTTTCCTTTCCATTCAAGATCTGTTCTGCTTGTTTAACAATATCCGTTTGTATTGTTTGTTTTGGTGTTTTTAATTCATTAACTAATTTTGAATAGATACCCTTTGGTTCACGAATACTCATACAATTGATCATAACTTCTTTCACTTGATGTGTATCCAATTCTTCCATAGTGCTTTGAAAGCTACGGATGATTTCTGTTAACATGGCTGTTTTACCAGTTCCTGGTGATCCAGAAACATATAAGCAACCAGGTTTGTTGGATAAAACATGGTTAGTCCAAAATTGAACCATACGTTCACGTTCTTGACTACGTCCGATTAAACGTGAAGGCGCTGCTGTACGTCGAAAAATAGTTTTCGCTCGTTGATAAATATCTTCTTCTTTATTACTGTTTTGTTCTTTTTTCTTTATGTCAATTTTTTTTTCGATGGATTTTGTTATTTTTGTTGCTGTTATTGTGGGTGGTGATACAATAACTACATTTATATATAGATAGAGTGGGTGAGAGTAAAGGAAAAAAAAATTGATTATTAAGGAGTAACAAAAAAAAAAAAAAGGTGACCGCAGACATATAAAGTAGTTTCATGAATTACCTTTTGTACGTTGTAATTCTTTTGTTATATATCGAACATTTTTTGGTGTAGTAGGAGGACTACCTCGTAATCTTTTACTAGGCGTTGTTGAAGGTGGAGAAGGGATATTTTCTTTTGAATCACTATCAGATTCACTATCGTCAATTGTAGGCTTTGAACGATACTTTGTATTACTACTGCTGTTATTATTGCTGTTGCTATCAGAAGCTATATAATAAAAATAAATATAAGTAATGAAATATATAATAATTTGGGGATTAAATGAATTAATAATTACCAAATATTCTGCTTTGTGATCTTGTACGTTTAAGCATTGTTATTTGGTATATATAATATATATAAGTATGAAAGTATTTGTTAAGAAAGAAGCAAAAAAAAAAAAAGAGTGGACCTCCAAAAAAAAATTATTATTCGCGTGACAATAATGTATTGTTTTGCGCGTGTAACGCGACTTTTTACCTTCTTTAATTATTTAATTCCAGTCCAACAATGATAGGATTTCTTCTTTCCAATGCTGTAGATATATATGCTTGTGTGTTATAACAATGGTGTCAGTCAACAAAATAAAAATAAGAGAAGAATAACTATTGTTATTCAATCAAATCCTTTTTTTTTCGGTTTGAATAAATTATACCTTATAAATAAAATGGTTGAGCACTGTTCTTTTAGTCATCAACTCTACTGGCATACATACCTTGTATAGAAAGATAGTTGATATATAAAAGGAAAAATCCGTATTTTTGAGGAGCTACTACGATACTTGGTATTGTGCTCTTGTATTGTGCAATCAAAGATATGGAAAATATGGCTTGAAATACAGCGAAAAAAACCGAATCAATAATCAAGAAAAAGCTATTCTACTAAAAAATATATAAATAGCATGAAGCGAACAGCTGCTGTAAATATTGAATGATTGATATTATAAATATAGCTTTGATGATAATATAATCTGCTTTATGAATTACTCATTGAATAATCAGTTAATTATATCTGTCAATAAACATGAGTGTTTTACAACAAAGCTCAAAGGATAAAGAACAATTGCATCTTATAATTGTCTTAGAGAGAAAAGATTATTACTTATAACTATGATAGTTGACAAATTCTATCTGATTAAATGCTATTACATCAAGAATAAAAATGAATAATATAATATACTGTTGTACTATCATGACCTACAATTGCTATGGTAGCATATTGATGTTGGTGAGTGGTCAGCACAACATGTTGCTTGGCAACAATATATGAAATATGATATAAGTTAATGGTGCCAAAATACTATAGCAGAGTGGTTGTAATCACTGCAACTAAAACATACGCGTATTCAGGAAATAAAAAAAAAGCTATTATCAATTTGATGTAATTGTTTATTTACCAAATGAGATACCTGGAAAGCATTCACAATAACACTATTGCTTACCAAGTTTAAGATTTTGCAACACCGATGGTCTGTCTCTACGCGTTTGTGAGCCAACAAAAAAGTAATTTTTTCTTTCTGTATCCCTTTACCACTCAATTTTTTTTCTTATAACATCAAAACAAAACAAAAACAGCAAAACCATGGAACCAAGTGACACCAACCCATATACTGACTATAGTGACGATGAGCTTATTCGAATACTCGAAAAACAACGACAAGAACATCAACGATTTTTCGAAAATGACTCTGGTGACATTATTGACGACCATGACGACCGTCATCTTGGTGGCATAAAACGACCTCCTGTACCTGATATGCGTTTCGAACCTCAATTTATAAAGTCTGTTGCAGCATTACGTGAACAAGGTGCTTCAAATAGTCAAATATTCATTTCTGCAGTTATTGTCAATCAGTTTATTATGCCTTTTATCAATGGTTTTTCGTGGAGTTTGTTATCTCATGTCTGGCGTTGGTGGCGAGTGCGTGACGCCACAAAGGTACAAAGAGCATCATCTTCAGGTTCATCTTTTATTCGTGGAATGAAATATGGTATCTCTAAATGGTTTCGGTAAGTCTGGTTATTTTTTATTTATTATGCGAAAAAAAGAATAAAAGAAAAGATGATGGATAGTCAATATATAAGATTATAAGAATTATTGTGAAGATCATAAGTTCATATGGCTATATGTAATATATGTGTCAAAACTAAAAATGTGTATGTTCATGTCTAACATAGTAATGCTTATGAAACATTTGTTCACTTACCTACATTGACACAAGAGCCAACTGGATTTGCAAAACCTATCTAGAAAAAAAATATATCCCTCCCTTTTATTTTGCCTTATCACTATTATTATTATCCATTGTTATTTTGTATATTTTCACTTACCATATTGATCTTGCTTTTTTTATAAAAGAAAAAAAAAAGTAAAACCAATTTACTTTATATCGTTACCGTCGTTTCAATTGGATCGGATAAAATCATTTTCCCGACAAACAAGCATATAAGAAGTTGATTGATAAATTCTTTTAGTTATCTTTTACTTTAGTTACTTTTTTTCTTTCGATTTTTCTTTAACATATAACAAAATGGGTAACGATGGAGGATCTATTCCAAGACGAATTGAATTAGTAAAAGAAAAACAAAAACAAGTCAAAATTAATCCTGATCTTGAAAGGATCGCTGCTTGGTTTTATTGTGCCTTATCAAAGGTAATAATAACACACATACAACACATTTACAAAAAAGAAAGCATTTGTTATTAATAATAATCAAAACTAATTCCAATCTCTTTTTTAATAAAATTAGCAACCTTTACAAACACCTATTGTATCATGCGGTCTTGGTAAATTATATAATCAAGATGCTATTATTGAGTACCTTCTTGATAAGAATGCTTATGGTGATGGTGACAAGATCTGTTCACATATTAGTTCACCCAAAGATACCGTTAAACTTACGTTGACACCTAATCCTTCGTTCGATGAAAGCAAATCAATCAAAGATTCAACTACCATGGGTCATTTAGATAAAGAAATAAAGAGTCGATTTATTTGTCCAATCTCAATGAAGGAAATGAACGGTAAACATCGTTTTGTCTACCTTGATACCTGTGGTTGTGTTTTTGCTGAACAATCTTTGAAAGAAGTCAAGTCAAAAGAATGTATATCCGTAAGTTTTTTTTAGAGTAGGTTTTAATTAATGTATATCTGGGAGCTAATTATTTTTTTTAGTGTGGTAAACCTTTTGAACCAGAAAATATGATTGTTATTAATCCTAACAAGGAAGAATTGGATAATATGAAAATTGTTATGAAGGAGAAGAAAGCAAAAGCAAAGGCTGAAAAGGTAAATAAACAACAATAATTTGGGAGAGAAGGGATGTTTGTATGATTCATTTTACAAATATGGATTTATATTAACTTATTACTATAATTATTAGAAAGCTAAGAAGGCAGCCAAACAAAATAGTGGTGAAGTAATTGAAAAAGAAAAGAAGAGAAAGCGAGATAGTCCTCCTCAATCTAATTTGGTCACTCCACCTGCAAAGAAATCTAATATCTCTTCATCCGCAGCAGCTGCAGTCATGGGTAAAGTAGCTCAAGAACTTGCAGAAAAAGAAAAAGGAAAAGAAATGTCAAAAGCAGTGAAAAGTATATATGCTAAGAAGGAAGTCAAGGGCAATTATTTGACTATGGGTACATTTAATCGTTATGCATCATAAAATCATTATTATAATCATTCTTTATTTTATTTTTCTTCTTGTACATAATCACCTAAATAACATACATAATCTTTACATTTTGCGTTGAATGATAACTTTTCCACTTGGAACACCAGTTTTAACATCTGTTGGGAATTCAATAGGGCCACTTGGTTTGAGTGTGTAATCTCGAATAAGTAAGGATACAATTGTTTTAATTTCTTGTAATGCAAACCATCGACCACTGTATAAAATTTGGAAAGAAAAAGTTATCAGTTGTAGGTATCATTGAAGAAAACTCAATATCAATATAGAACACAAATAATATATATATCAAATACTTACGGGCAAGCATGTTTTCCTTCTCCAAATACTAAATAATCATCACCAACCTTTGTACTTGGACGACCCATACCAACGTAGCGGAAGGGCTCAAACTTATCATAGTTTCCAATAGTATCCCTTTGCAACTCTTCATCATGATGGTTTGCCCAAAAGTTCACCAAGACATCATGATCTATAAATATACGTATGTATTGAATTAAATTCAATTCTTAGTAAATACTAAAGCCAATCGTATGAATTTACAAAACCAATTGTTAAAAGAGCTCAGTAAATAACTCACTCGGAGGGATAATAACACCATTACTCAAAGTAATATTTTGTTTACTTATATTAGTATGAGGTAATTGGAAATATTCATTTTTTGAGCGTAATGCTTCTCGACACAAACTATCCAATTTCGTCAATTTTTTGACCGAGTCTGCAGTGAATACATCTTCGCTCTTATTATTTTTGTTAAGAATAATATCATCGCCATATATTTCTTTTTGTTCTTTGATAAGTTCGTCGATTGTTTCAGGATGCTGTAATATTCGGTAAAGAACGATAGTCGCATGTTCTGAAGTTGTGAATACAGACACAAAGACTAAGACAATCATCCAATGAGCAAAATAAGTGTACTTGTCCGTTTTATTATTGGGTGGTAACGGATGATCTTCAATTATATATTGTAAAATATCGTTCTACATGCAAAATAAAGTATCAGTATCGTGTAATTGGTGCTATTATGTACAATGTATCTAGACATAAGTTTTTTATAGTAATATACATACAGGTCTTGTCCAAGTAGTGTCAGAAGAATCCTTTGTAGCAATTCCTTCCATACGTTTATCAATTACAGGTTTCAATGCTTCGATAATTTGAGATTTACGACTTTGAATAAGTGAACTAAACTTGCCAATATACCTTTTTTTGGACGGTGAGATAGATTTACACAGGCATACAATCATTCTAAATTTCGCTCAAGACCAAGATAATGTTACTTACCACATTCGAAACTTGTTGAGAGTTATAAAGCGATCTAACCAAACATTATCCATACGGAAAGATAATCCAACATCAGTAGTAACTTCTCTGAATGCTTCAACCAAATTTTCATTTTCACAGAGTTCCAAACCAACAAATATGGAAGCACTAGCTTTTGCAATCATATGTTGAACCATTGAAAATAAATTGGGAAGTTCTTTGGGCTCTATATATATTAAAAATAATGTTTATTTTTTCAAGTTAACGTATAATAGTTTGTTTGAGGAATTATTGTTTTTTTTTCTTAAAAGAATGATAACATTGTTTTCTTTCTACAGAGCTCAATACATAATGTATCTATTTTGAGCATAATTATATTTAAATATACCTGCCAAGTCTCCTACAGCTTCTCGCAGTCCGACATCAAGCTAAAATAGCATTATAATATAAGTTGTCAATAAGGAAACCGACAATAGAGGATTCTGAGGGAGAACATAAATATTTACTATTATAAATTTAAAATATACTTACATAATGTACAACTCGTGGTGTATATTCTTTCATATGTACAGTTACTGATTTGACAATAACAGTTCTTAGGTCTGCAAGTGTTATACCCTCAGTCTTTGTCATTCCTATCAACAATGCAACGTCAAAACGCTTTGTAAAATATAATATGGCATAGTATTAATAAGTTATTATTCTTACTTTTGTTCTTATTTTATATACATGTATTTGTTATTATCATTTTTGTTTTGTTTTCAATAAATATTTACCTTTGAAGTACCATCTTCAAAACTAAAGTTTTTATTAAAAAGTATTTCGCGGACATAACTACCCGAAACTATAGTATGGAGCTGCATAACATTATGCAGGTTTATATCAACCCCCGAATTCATGGAATAAGTATCTGTCTTTTTTTTGTACACGATTTACCGATACAATAAATAAATAAAGGTTATAATATTTACACTTCCAAATATATGACATCGAAATACTGGACCCATTAAAGCACTATATTTTTCAACGAAGGCTCGTGGATTACGACGGTATTCAAGTGTTGAACCAACAAATGGATTGATATACGGTACAGTTGGACAATCACGTTTTAGTGTCTATTGTTATTGTAATAGATAATGTGTTCATAAAAGAGAAGAGAACAAAACATACGACAGTTTTCATTTTTTATTTTTGAATATATATATAATAATTACCTTACGTTCAATCCATTGTCGATAAAGACTATAAGAAGAAGCAAGTACGACAGTAATTAAAATGCATTCAGAGCGTCGCTGACGCTGATAGTTTAATAAAAAAACAAGCCATTTATAAAAGTTCATAGCTATATTCTTTTTTTTTACCAAGTTTGAAGAAAATAAAGGGAACGAAAGAGAAAAAGGCAATATAACAAAAAGAAAAAAGAAAAACGTTCGAAATTAATGGATTGTTATTCAAATATTTTATATTTGAAGGCATATGATACATCTATCAATGAGGGGGAACAGCGAATTATTTATAACATATATCGTCGATGTAATTGTGATGGAAAGTCCAACCTTGTGGTAAGAGCTTAACTCAGCTATTATCCATAATAAAAAAAAGCAAGTATTACACTTGTTTCTCCTATTTTTTTTCAGTGATTAGAATAGTTGTTCATTTGTTTATACATCTTATGACGGTGTGACACTGATTTTTTTATATTACAGTAACAGCTCGAGATAATTGTTTTAAGTTTATAATATAAGATGCACTCTTAATACTCGGATAAATAAAGAGTAGTAGCTGCATGAACCAACGTATCGGAAATGAGTTGATTGTGCTGCGCATTATCTACAGAGTTTCGCAGCAAAAAATATTCTTATGTAACATTTTGATTGATGTACATAATATTTTTTTTCTATATCTAAAGATCCAAATTAGTTGGCAATAATAAAAAGTAAAGACAATTATTTACATATATTGCTATATACTCAAATACCAAAAAGTATTAAATGTGGTATTTTATCAATTGAGCACCAATTTTAATTTATTTTTTTTAGATTTATATGCGCTCCTGTCCAGAAACGAGCATAGCTATTGCTCATTTATAATGAATATGTAAGTGCAATAAAGTAATAGCATGTTTTCTTTTTCAATAATATATTACGCACGCAATAACTTGTATTGGCAATAGCTAATTATTTTAGACTATATTCACTAAATATAGGTAGTAGTCAAAATCTGTAAGTATTTTTTTTAATTTCTTGATGTATGATATCTAATTTAAATAATATTACTCATAAATGTTGAAAACACAACAGGATGTATAGTCCGAATAAGCACATAAAACACCATTATTTTGATTTCACGCGTTGCGACCGGTTGACTGCTTCTAGTTCTACTATCATCAAATAAATTTATCGGTATTGGTAATATAAGCATTGGTGACAAAGCTTTTGAATAATAATAGCTATTATATAATATATATAATGTTAAAAATGTTTCCTTCGCCAAGTACTAAATAGCAATTATTCAATTCGATTGAAAGGGAATATATTTGTTGATACTTAGATATATATAGAAATAAATGTATCGAAGCTGTAAAATATTCAAAGCAAAGTACAAGAGTTAATTGTCTTATATTTACTGTTCAGATTATATCTGATATGATCTATGTTGATACTTGGTAATAAAAACATTTCTTTTTGTACATTTGAATGCTATGAACATCTCTGTTTACATTTACATCAGTTGTAATTGATTCTTCTTTCTCAAAAAATTCTAGTTATTGAGGCTGTAAGTGAATTTATCGACGATACTCATTATTAAAAAAAAATTTTTTTATTGTACTATTACTACTTTTCTATCTAGTAGCAATGATAATGAATACATTTATCCACGTCGTAAAAAAATAATTCACATCTTTTTTAACAAATGTCGATGTAAAAGTCGACTTAGAATTTTCTTTTCTGGAAAAGAACTTTTCCGCTTGGGATTCGAGTAATGGCATTCATTGGAAATTCAACAGGGCTACTAGCTGTAATTGTGTAGTTTCGAAGAATTAAAGATACCATTGTTTTAATTTCTTGTAACGCAAACCATCGGCCGCTGTAAATAAATAAATAAAAAAGTCATGTAATTAGGGACATAATAGTGAGAGGAGGTAACCAATGAGTTGCGAACACAAAAAAAATACACTCACGGACAAGCATGTTTTCCTTCACCAAACACTAAATAATCGTCACCAATCTTTGTGCTTGGACGATCTATACTAACATAACGGAATGGTATAAATTCATTATAATTTCCTTTACTATCCTTTTGAAAATTACTATCATGTTGATTTGCCCAAGCATTTAACAAAACATCTTGACCTAGTAATAATAGTTTAATAATCACACAAGAAAAGTATATACGTTAGTATTATCCCAACCCAGTAAATAAATAAATTTATATTTGTTCTCTTTTTTTCTTCTTTTCAATTTAACCCCAAAATACGATTCTTTTTTATAGATACACACAGTATATATAATAGTATTTTATGATAACTTACCTGGAGGAATGACAACACCATTACTTAAAACAATATGTTTGTTACTTATATTAGTATGTGGCAATGTGAGAAAATCATTCTTAACACGTAATGTTTCTCGACAAACACTATCTAACTTGACAAGCTTTTTCAAAGATGCAGTAGTAATGTCATTGTAGTCACCGTTACAGGAGTTAAAGTTATCTCCAAACACCTGTTTTTGTTCTTCAATGAGCTCATTAATAATTTCAGGATGCTTTAATAATCTATATAAAATCATAGTGCCATGCTCTGAAGTAGTATGAACTGCTGCAAAAATAAGACCAATCATCCAATGACAATAATAAGTGTAAATGTCGCTACTATAGGTATCTGGAGGAGGGTAATTTTCAAGCATGTCTTGTAAAATATCGCTCTGTATTATCAAAGTGACAACCTTGAAAAGATCAGTAACTAGATATCTTTCAAAAAAGGACCAATAGCAGTGACAATGATAATAGTGAAAAATAACGATAAACTATTCTTACCGGTCTTTCCCCAGATGAATCTTTTGCATTCATTTTTTCTAAACGTTTATTAATGACAGGTATTATTGCTTCTCTTAATCGACGTTTACGTTCTCTGATAGGTGGCATAAATTTACCAATAAACCTATTATTATTTTTTTTCGAAAAAACGGTCAGTTAGTTTTATTTTTCATTCTATACTTTAAAGTTTTAGATTCAAAATTTAATGCTTTATTACCACATTCGAAATCGGTTGAGTTTTGTAAAATATTCCAACCAGGCATTGTTATTTCGAGCAGATCGAGCAATATCAAACACAATGTATTCAAACGCTTCGACTACTTCTTTATTTTCTGCAAGTTCGGTACCAACAAAAACAGATGCGCTGGCCTTTGCCACCATGTGTTGAACCATTGGAAATAGGTTGGGTATTTCTTTTGGTTCTAGTTTATATGTAGTAGAAAAATACAGAGTAATAGATAATTACTAAAAGATTCTACATATATGATATGGAAAATAATATAGTAGTAGCAAAAATACCTGACAGATCTCCTAACGCTTCTTGTAATGCAATATTAATCTAGTAAGCACAAACGAAAAGTTTATATAATTCAACAAACAGTATCATAGTTTTATTTTGTATTCTGAAACTCTAAATGTTTTTGGGTGTTATCTTTTCTCTCAAGAATAAATAGAACCTTACATATTGAACTGCTCTCGGAGCGTACGTTTTCATCTCTCCTGTTAAGGATTTGACAATAACAGCTCGAATATCTTCGCTAGTCATATCTTCATTTCCCATTCCTGCAAATAGTTTAAGATCGAACCGCTATAGTATAATATAGATAGATACATATGAATCAAGTGGTTAAATTTTTTTTTCTGAAAGGGCTACATATAAAAAAGAATATTTTATTTCAACTTACTCTATCAACTCCTGCTCCAAAATTGAAGCTATCATTGAAAAGGATCTGTCGAACAAAAGTACCGGAGACTATAGTATGAAGCTAAATTGATTTGTAGTAATAATATGATAATATGCCGGAGTTGTTATTTTACAATTTTAGTAACTATAAACACAAATATATAGCTACATCTCCTTGTTTCTTCGGGATCAAAACAAAACAAAAAAGATTTGACCCCACTTACGCGTCCATAAACACGAGCTCGAAAAACTGGACCGTATAAAGCCGTGTATTTTTCAACAAAGCCTTGTGGATCTTTTTGATACTCTATATTCGATCCTGTCAATCGGTTACTATAGGGTACAATAGGACAGTCGTCTTCTTCTAAATACTAAAACATGATGTTAATTATACTTATTATCTTCTTTAAATAATATTGTAGAGTATTGTACACGTACTTTATTTGAAGACAATAATAGATAAAGACCATAACTGGAAGCAAGTGCAAGAGCTGTTCCAATAATCCCTAAGCGTTGCTGTTCAACAATTGATAAACTAGCAACAACGACGGACGATACCATTTTATGTGGATTTTTGATTTTATTTTTGCCAAAACGGGTAAAATATTTAAGAGAGGGCAAAAAAAAAGAGAAAAATGATTAGGTTTAAATATTGATTTTTTTTTTTCAAAACCAGTATAACTAAATAAGTAAACAATCCCGCTTTTACTGCGGTAGCTGCGGTAGTGCACTACAATTTATTATTAGGTTCAACAGCCAACGCCCCCATTTTTCAGTCGACCCTTGACATTCATTGTGTAATAATATAGATTAATGATAGTTGAGATCAGATTATTTTTACTTTGTTCTTATATAATACATTTTCTTTCCTAATGGTTGGCAGAGGGCCATTTTCAATTTGGCAGTGTGCTACTGTAATTTTGAGTTGGCAGTGGGGTTTTTTCATTGGGCGTGTGATCAAATCGGGTTGGGAGGTGATGATTTTTACTTCATGATGCATTTTTTTTTTCAGTTTGTAATTTTGAATTTTCGAGTTGATACAGAAAGAATTATGATTTGACAATAAGGAAACATCAACTTGGCAAAAAAGAAATGTTTATAAAACGTCTGGAAAAACTATAGCATTTGTTCATTATTAAGACATCAAGAGAAGAAGGATATACAGTGCCTAATCCATCTTTTACAGTCATTGGGAGTAACATTATAAGCAGAGTTCATAATGCGTGTAGTTAAAGAATGATCTTTTGGTAAAAGCTTCTGGTCGGCACATGCCTCCAATTTAGACCAGATCTATTCAATATATAGGATTTAAAATAGGCGAGTAAGGAGGTAGATAAAACAGTTTGAATCCATGACTTTCCACTTATTCTTTAGCATCGTTGATGTAATATATGCTTGCATTGTCCATTAATAGCGTTTTCCTGGCATACTGTTTCTATCCAAAATATCCATCGCAGTCTCCAAAGCTAAACAAAATAAACTGCCCATGTACCAATCTTGTCAGTAATCTGTTGCTCAACACTTTCGTTAGGTGTACGCTTTTTATCGGATCCAACCACCGGTTGAGGACTTCTCAATGAGAGATTCACAGTTTCGTCGGCAGTAATAGCACCAAGGAATGTTATATTCACCCCACTGTGACTCGGAACAAAGACTTTAGCTGGCTGAACTGTATTGAGAGCCCAAACGTACGTTTTGTATATAAATCAAACCCGGCTTCATCAATAAAACCACACATTGACTTTAAGAACTCGACCATCTGTTCTTATAAGTTTCAGGCTTTAGAAATTCTTGCAAACTTTTTTAGTAATGGGCCACAGTGCTTTACTATATGCTTTTTAAAGCCACTTTGTGTGATTCTTATCTTGTATTCTTCGCAAAGGAAATTTTGGGCTTGAGCAATAGCTGGAGTTGCGTTGTCATCATACATATTCTGATGTTTATTAGCATTCCCGCTTGCCAAAGCAGAATCGGTCCCTCTGGATTCTTTAAACTGGCTTGCAAAATATGGCTTATGGAAGCAGAATCGATTTCAGTAAATATAAGCTGAGTGTTCTGGCATACGGTGGAGGCGAGCTGCTTCTGGGACAGACAATCACAGTAGCAAATCATAGGGTTAAATTAAAGGATTTGACCCCTTTATATGGAAAGAACAAACATTTAGAATACCAACCAAATGCCCAAGCACATGGGGTTGGAATTCAAGAATATATCCTTGAGTTGAGGTTATTTTTCAAGAATGAGTCCTTTAATTCATCCTTTAGTGATCCAGACTTTTTTTACATAAATTTCTTACTACTGTCCAAGAATATATCCACGAATCTATTCTTTGATTTGATCCAATCTTTTTGTACAAAAATAAAAAACCTTTTTTAACAAATCGTTTGAACCAAAATAAGCTCATCCACTTAAAAAGGCTTCTTCGAGTACTTTCTTCAGTTTTATTAATTATAAACAGAGGTATAAACGACAATCGATTAATCAATAATCTATAAATGGTTATCACAATTCGTACAATGATTGTATTAATGTAATTATTAATAACGTTAAAAAGAGATGAAACAAAAATTTAAATTCGAAGCCTTTTTTATGTCATGTTATAATAGTCATTATATAAAAGAATAACAATACTTAGAAAATGATATGTATTACAGTGTTAAAAAATAAAAATGAATATGAATTCAATTGGAATACCAGGTTGGATTTTTTAATGCATACCAATACCCAGCTATGCATCATTATTAATGAAGACAAAGTTTGACTTCAAGAATGTATCATTGAAAGCCATTGCCACAAAAAATTAGAGGAGAAACAAGACTTCACATTGTGAATGTGACATCTTGAATAAAGTTGATAAGTTCAACAATACACTGGTCAGTGTATTTTCTGTAGAGACCTATCATAAAAAAATAGTAAAAATGGACCACTTTAAGTGCATGAATCTGATATGACGAATGTCTATAATACAATACCTCTCGGATTCTAAACTTCTTTTGGAGGGAGTTACGTTGCCTTCCTCTTTTTTTTTTTTTGGTGTCTATTCTTTTGAAATGTAACCCTATTTTGTGTGCTATTTTTCATACTTTGAGATATATTTTTTTCGCTTCATTAGGTATTTTCTTGAGATACAATCTCTTGGATTTCATCAGGAACTTAGTGCTAATGAGAGATACATTGTATTAATACATAATCAATATGACAGTAGATGACAGGATTATCCTTTCGGACGTATATATTTGCTGCTCTAGACATATATGAAACACGGCAATAGATACTATTTTCTCCTTGATCAAACTCATTGATAGTAAGATGCATACATTGGGAATCGACTTCTTCCTTTGCCACTTCTGCTTCTTTTTTGTCAGCTTTACTTATATTATCAGTATCATCATGTTCGAAAAGTAGTTTTATACTTCAATTTACTTCATCCGCATCAACAGTTTTACGGCAAAGCATAGTAATGAAGGTATGTATGTATCTGAAAAGATGATGATAATGGGAATAGAATTCAGAAAGAAGCACCAATAATTCATTTCTTTATATTATACGGAAGAAATAAAAATGCTAAGCGTATCTTAGCATAAGCAAGAATGTTTTTGGATATTGACCCGATCTGTGAAGGTACGTAATATAGATACAAGGTTTTATAGTATTTCAAGTTTTATAAGCATAAAAAATGTTATTTTGTTATTTCTTTTTCTGCCAAGTAAATATTTCCTCATTCCAAAACCATAATTCTTTTCGTTCCAACTCGAAAATTAAAAAAAAGGATCCCCTGCCAACGCGATTTAATCACACGCCCAAACGGAACCTCCCCCATTGCCAACTCAAAATTAGCGCAGACGATTCTTTTTTTTATGGAAGGATCCATATGAGAAAATTTATTAAAACGCCGCATCATGCGTATCACAAGAATATATACGAACGTACTCAAGGGCAACCCCAGCAGAGGAGGTATTGCTGTTTCTACTTTAGATTCCAAATGCATCCGTTTTAGCTATTTAGAAGAGCTAAAAAAATTAAGTAAAAGATGTTGCATTCCCTGAGTGCGGGTATGTAACTTACAAACGATTGTTATTTTTTTTGTAACCCATTCATTTTGCCACCCCGTTTACAACCACTGCGCGAGATACAATGCGGGTTCTACTTTACAAAAAATGTATTTGGCACCACTGCTCAGGTTGCCGTAACAAGCTCTCCAATGGAGCCAAAAAAATTCATTGATGCGTGGAAAAAATCTCAAGCAAGCACAGATTTCTGGCATCGTGAACAATTAAAAATGCCCGATCTACAGCAACAGCACAGTTACAAGAAGCAGTGACAAGAACTATGGGTGATATTAGTGCAGTTGAAGCTGGACGACTTACTGAAATATATGAGGAGATGCATATTTTTGTTGACAAAATGTTCTCTCTATATCTCACAAAACCAATATACTGTTACCTATTATTTTCAATAGCGGATAACTGCTGATGCTCACCTCGAGGATGTATATGATAAATAAGAAGGGCAAGCTAGGATGTATTCTGCCCAGGAAGAACGAGTTATGCGCGAACCTAATGTTGAAACAGAAGGGAATTTTATGATATTGAATGGAGAGGAAATCAGGGCTGACAGTCAATATAAGATTCATAATTGGATGTATAACAAGGTGAATATAGTTTTATTATTTTTATTTTCTGTTGGTTCCGAAGTTACTTTGAAACAACTAGCCAAACATTCTTATACTTTGGTTGTTGAACAGACAGTGCACAATACCAGAAAGTCCAAGAATTATTCCAGGAGACAAAGCTCGATCACTTGAATTGATGGCTTACAATCTGATTATGAGCTTGGATATCAAAAAAAATCAATGATTCTTGCATGTTAAAGTAGGTACATTTATATAAAAAGGATAAGGATGGTCTTATCTATATTATCAAAATAATGACTTCTACACAAAAAAAGGAAACTTTACTAGCGTAAAAAAATGTTATTCTATCATTAACATCTGATATATTTTTTTATTTTAAAAAGTATTATACAGTTTTGAATATTGTTGCTACCAGGCGCGAGGCGCCGTTGGGGGGACAAAGGGAGGAAACCTCTTGCGACACAAACCACTAAATGACCCGAAGCGAAGCAAACTGTTTATTATGATTGAAAGGATCTAAAGAAGAATTCTTGTAATTTACATATTTATCATAAAAGATTATCATTATCATACATTATGAATACCCTTAAATATATTATGCCAAATCATTTTAAACTAGAAATCAATGACGATAGTATTTGGGAAACGTTGAAGGGGCTAGGATTTTTACCCTAGGTTGATGATGAAATGGTGTCAGAATTATTTTAAAGTGTACGTAAGGTAACTGTTAGGGTGAGGATCTTTATTTTATTATTGAACTGCTGGATGATATCTAATTATCAAATTGAATGTGCACTTAGTTTATCATACCCCTGAAGAAGATGGAGAAGATGAAGAAGATGAAGATTATGGCAGTTGGGATGGATTGGAAAGGTAAAAGAAATATGACATTATTTCTATTCGTTGGTTAGCATACAACCGATTACATATAACTAGATCTTAAATTAATTTTATATACATAGAATTTGATGGATATATGTTCACGAGTCGCAAAGTAGATGGTGTATATGAAGCAAACTTGCTGGATCAGTTATCATTATCACAACATCTTGAAACGGTAAAAGACTTTAAAGAAAACCCCAGCAGTGGAGCTATAGCCGTTGCTATTTTAGATTCAAAATACATTCGTTTTAGCAACCCTGATGATTTTTCTCCATTAGTGAGTCGCTATTTGGAGGAGCTAAAAAAATTAAGTAAAAGATGGGGGATTTTTTTGCATTCCCTGAGTGCGGGTATGCAATTTACAAACGATTGTCCAACCCATCCATTTTGCCACCTCGTTTATAACTACTGTTGGAGATACATAGCAAGTTCTATCTTACAAAAAATGTATTTTGGCATCGCTGCTGGGGTTGTCCTAAAAAACCATTGGTGTGACTATTAAGATGGAGGGTATGTATATTTTACTTGTGACTTTTCTTGTATGGCATAATAATATGTACATCAAGGTATTAATTTTATCTGTTTGTAATATGTAGGAGTACTTGATTAAAACCGAGCGTACCATCAGCATCGCCTTGTCAATACATGAATCCTTAAACAGCTTTGAAAAAGTCTTAAAAAAGTTTTAACAAGAGGTTTAAAAAGGCAGCGACCCACCTCCAATCTTGTATATATGAGCCCTAAACGACGCTGAAGTTTGGCGTCAACGACAACCGGTAATGAATATGCCGGTGAAGACGAAGATTAAGAAAGTATAACATATAACATATAACATATAACATATTGAGGTGTACGATAGAATAATAGTTTAGTTCAACAATAAAATATAATAAAACGATGAGTCCTTTGAAACAGTGTTTATTCTTGAAAAATAAGATAAAGATTATTATTCTATGTACGAGTTGGTCTATTAATATGAGCTGTTTATTATGATGGGCTATCTCTGGTATGTCATCTGAAGAATGTCTCTTAAAGAATGCTATCTTAAGGTATGATAACCTTATTCTTAGGAAGATCCTTTTTATCTTTATCAGGTATAGACCTTATAATCTCCGGTATTTTACATTCTTAATTCCAGGACACTACACATATAACATATAACATATAACACATACCGCATGACATGACAAGCATATTTCTTTACACCTATTATTAGCTAGTAGTATATATCTTCAAAACAATCCCTATGATAATTTCCCATCAAACCTTGGGTAATTACATTCCATGAAACCAATAAATACATATAAAAAATTATGATTTGTGACCCGAACACTAAATACACATGTATTTGGGTGTGACTCCGACAAAATTCACTGCCAAAAACTTGTCAGTCATCACGGGTCACACCCAAATACATGTGTATTTAGTGTTCGGGTCACAAATCATAATTTTTTATATGTATTTATTGGTTTCATGGAATGTAATTACCCAAGGTTTGATGGGAAATTATCATAGGGATTGTTTTGAAGATATATATGGGTTATGATAGCTTAAACACTGTCTATCATTAATATACTATAAAACGTAGTTTGAGCGCTCAATACAGGGTCAACCAGCTAAAATCCTTGTTCCGAGCCGCAGTGGCGTGCATATATCATTCCTTGGTGCTATCACTGCGAATCTCTCATTGAGAAAGCCACAACCGGTAGTTGGATCCAAGAAGAAGCGTAAACTTAACGAAGGCGAGCAACAGATTACTGGCAAGATTGGTTTAGTACAAGGATAGTTTATTTTGTTCAGTTTTCATTTGGAGACTGTGAGTGATATTTTGGGTAGAAACAGCATGCCCAGGAAAACGCTATTAATGGACAATGCAAGCATATATTATATCAACAATGCTAAAGAATAAGTGGAAAGTCATGGGATTCAAACTGTTTTATCTACCTCCTTACTCGCCTATTTAAATCCTATATATTGAATAGATCTGGTCTAAATTGGAGGCACGTGCCGACCAGGAACTTTTACCAAAAGATCATTCTTTAACTACACGCATTTTGAACTCTGCTTATAATGTTACTCCCAATGACTGTAAAGAATGGATTAGGCACTGTATGTCCTTCTTCTCTTGATGTCTTAATAATGAACAAATGTTATAGTTTTTCCAGAAGTTTTATAAACATTTCTTTTTTGCCAAGTTGATGTTTCCTTATTGTCAAATCATAATTCTTTCTGTATCAACTCGAAAATTCAAAATTACAAATTGAAAAAAAAAATGCACCGTCAAGTAAAAACCATCACCTCCCAACCCGATTTGATCACACGCCCAATGAAAAAACCCACTGCCAACTCAAAATTAGCACAACTGCCAAACTGAAAATGTCAACTTTGCTAACCATTAGGAAAAATTTTGTAGACAAGATGTAAAAAAAAGATAGAGAGAGTTTTATAACGTGAAAAAAATAAAATGAAAGGAAAACAAATAACTAGTATATGAACTTTATGTATAATTATATATAATAATATTAAATGGTATGAGAGGGAATGATTGAAGAAAAAGCAAAAATATACTACTCTGTACAAACAATTGAATGGGAACTACCACTTAGTAGCAAGAGGATTTTCCAAGTTCTGCGTGACGGCATGATATTGTGTCCGTAACAACGTGTGTGCTCGTTCTGATGCAGGATCACCGATCCATTCACTAGTTCAAGGTTAAAAGAAAACAAAAAAAGATATTTATTTAGAACGACATCTTTCTTTAAAGAAAGAAAAAAAAAGAAAAATATAGTAAGCTTACTTGTATATTTCTTTGAGAACTTCATTTTCTTCAGGAGAAACACCAGGTACAGTTTGGTATACACTTTCCACTCGACTAACCCAATCTTTTGCACTCATTACTTCTTCTGAATTAGGATTGAGAAGTTGTCCACCACCATTGACACAACCTCCTGGACATGCCATCACTTCTACATAATGGTAAGAACATTTGCCAGATTTAACCTTACGTACGATATTTTGAATATTTCGGAATCCAAATGCAGTGGCAAATCGTAAAAGTATCCGTCCATCATCTCCTTGTAAAAAGTATTCTCGAACATCAGCATTTTTTCCAGTCTTCACAATAACACGAGCATTATTAGAGGATTCAGAAGAAGGATCAGCTGGTACATCATGAATATTAAATAATTCCCGTGCAGCTGTACGCAAGATATATTCAAGATAACCACCGGATGAGGAACCTGCCGTACCGAAAGCCATTTGCATTTCTGAATTAGTCACAGTTTTATTGAACCTAAATCATATATAGATATTGTTATAAGTAATCTATATTGCTCATATGTCTTAGACGCACAATTAAACAATGGTTGCTTACATGTCATCGATATCTGCTTCAGGAAGTTGCTCAAACTGTAAATTTTGTTCGCCAAACATTTTCTCAATTTCACCTGTAGTTAAGACACAATCCACTTCACGAGTATTAAATTGTTCCAAAAAGAAATCAGGTCGACTCGCTTCCAATTTCTTATCATAACATGGCATCACTGACACATGATAGATTGCATTTGGTCTACAAATATATATAAGTAAACTATATTGTCTACTTCACTTTTCCCTCCTTTTCTCCTTAAAATAAAAGTTAACTTACGATGTATTTGTTTTTGTTGCCAAGTAATCTTTTACCAACGTCCCCATCATTTGTTGAGGAGATTTAGCAGCACTGATATGAGGAATAATATGACCATGTGTTTTTTCAGCATAACAAACCCATCCAGGACAAGAAGACGCTAACATGGGCATATCTTCCTGAGTTGATGATTCTTCTCCATCCTCATTTTTAGCAGCAGCAGCTCTTCTTCGTGCTCTTGGACGACGTTTTCCATCTTCTGCTTCTTGCTGCTTTTCTATATCTTGTTGTTGTAATGCCGCTTCCATTTTATCTCCACCATTTGCCATATACCGACGGAATCGTTCCACAAACTCCCTTGCTGACTCAACAAGGGATAAATCTCTCGAAAATGATGTATCAAATACATGATGAGCACCCAAGTGATGTTTAAAGAAATAAACGAGACGTTTATGTACTTGAAGTGGTTCCATATTGTACTTTGCTGCTAAAGAAGCTCTAGACTGAGGACTGATGGATATAACAATTGTGCGATGTTGACTTGGATCGTTTTGTTCAATCGCTAATCGATTGGTTTTAAGGATTTCATAAAGCTCTTCTTGGGATTGCATGGTGATCAATACACTTTCAGCCGAAGTAACGCAACCACTAGGGAGGATAATAATAATAATAATAATAATTATTTGTGTGAGCAAAAAGAAGGATCGGGATTAAACTGTCGTTATGTTGTTGTATTCGTTACCTGCATGCCAAACAGTCATTTAAAGTGATGGAAGCCTTTTCAAGTTTTGATTCACCTCCGTCTTTTGAGATTTCATAATAATCGCCTTCATGATCAACTTTGATCTCTGTCTATATTATATGAAACAATAATTTGATTACTAATAATGTTTTTTTTTCTCTAACAGATAGATCTATATGTATATTACTTACAGGTCCTTGGTCTTCACTCTTTTCAATTTCGACAGGTTTTATACAAGCCTGTGAAGGAGCAATGTAATCGTTAAGATCAGTAAGAACAAGTGCTGAAGAGAATGCCATAATAGAAAAAAAAATGAAACAAAAAGAAACTAGTTGAGATTTGTCAGAACTGATAGAAAATGCCTTTATATAAGTAGATCGGAGATGATCCATCTTTCCCGAAGAATAATTGGGTTTTAAGCTTTTTAATAATAAAGGATTGATAACAATGGGTGCTTTTGTTGTTAGGGGATAAAGTTATATAAAGTAATATATACAAACAAATTTTCTTTTTTCTCTTCTCATCTCTCTTCCTATCTCTCTTCAAAAGTCATAATCATCATCTTCCATTGCCTCTCTAGTTCTTTTCGCTCCCGTATCTCCTTGTGATGATAGTGAAGGTGGTTCCAATGAATTACTGGCTGCTGGTGTTGTTTGCATTGGTGTTCCGGTATCTACCGGTGATTGTGTTTGCATTGGATCAGAAGCTGTAGATGATTGTTGTTCAATAATAGGTGGTGGTGGTGGAGGAGCCTAGATATATATATATAATACACATTAATTAATTAATTTATAAGAGATCCTTTTACCTCACTTTATCATTATTTGCACTATTTACTATAGAATACTTACATCAGGGACAATGGAAAAGTTTAAGCCAGTCAAGCAATGTTTTTCAGCAGGAAGACGAACACCATATTTTTCTGGGATTAATGGTAATGGTGTTTTATTCTTTTCTTCAGCAAGTTCAAGTAATAACTATAAAAAAAAACAGTTGGATTTTGTTAGTCTTCTTATTCTTCTTTTCCCAAATATAATAGCAATATATGTATATATTATACCTCTTTTGGTGGTGGATTTGTGAAAGAATGATTTACTCGACCTTGAATGGCAAGTTGTATATCGTCTAAATCTAAATCGTTCTTATTGGCATGTTCAGCATAAATTAACGCGTCTTGTAATACATCTGTCGTATAACCTATTACATTTTCCAGTAATATTATTTACTTTTTTAGTTATACATGTCGTATGTGGATAAAAGAAAAAAAAATCTGGATGTCCTTTTTTATAATAGTTATTATTTCTTACGATGAGCAAATTCGAGTAATTGTGGTACAACTCTTGGATCGTAATTTTCCACGCCCAATGATTGAAGTATTAAAGAAACTATTCGTGCATCGCGTGGTTGTGCTTGTTGTTTTTGGTACTTTGATTCAGCTGGCATCGATGAATATAGTATGTGTATGTATGTATAAAGAAAGAGGAAACAAGAAAAAAGAAAATTTCTGGGCTCAGCCAAAATTGTGCAATTTAATAATTCGGTAAGGCTAATAGTACTTTAAGCAGGAATAACTTTGTTAAAATAAAAAAGAATGGGGGACAGTGAATTTGTATTTTTCTTTTTAAGCAAAGATCAAAAAATGAAGTTTGCATGATTAGTCCATCTAATATAGTTATCCCTAGTTACTTGGTTACCGTAACACCTTCGGTTATTCTCAGGGTTGATTATATTAATCTTTCTCACCCAACTCGTCTCTTTCAACAGTACTACAAAATAGGCTATACGTATAATATGCTAATGTGAATAATAAAGTAACTACGGAAAGGGGGTGAAAATTGACAGAATATACGGAAGCAAGAAATATATAGAACATAGGTGCCAGCTAATTGTTAAACAGTGTCGTTACCTATAAGTTAAGACTTTTTTGGAAAGAAGTAAGCTTTGAAAAGTGAATTATTATGAAATATCTAGCTTTATGTTCAATGACATGGAATTATATAGAGATCAAGACATTTTCTAAATATTTTTTCTGTTTGGTATACAAAGTAGTGAAATAATAACACACAGTTCACTTTTACTAAATTGTTAAGAATTATTACAAGGTGATGATACTATATGGGTTTTTTTCTAATCTTTGTTGAAATATTTGAAGCAAAGACAAATAAGAGGAATCGTATTCGATCAACAACGTATACTTTTTTTTTGCGAGAGGGCGAGGGGAAAAACATTATTGTTAATGAACACTTTCTTTATGTGAATATCAAATTCAAAAAGGAATACAAGTTATATTTACAGCATCTAGTATGCGGTAAAAGTGAGCTCAGTGCAACATTCTTCGATGTATCCGATTAGGGAATCAAGTCTTGAAAAATCAACGAGCCAAAACAAGATCCTTCTCGTTCGTACAATTTATATGGAAGATATGACAGATATAGAGAATGTAAAGACGTTTCCTTGTACTCATCAATTTCGCAATAGTTGTATTTCTCGATGGAAATTGACTGTCCTTTCTGTCAAGATTCATATATATGATGACAGTAATAGTGGTTTTGCTACTCTATTAATGGTGCTCACAAAAACATTTGAAAAATACGTTCTTTACATTATTTACGTATAATTGTGTCTTTTATTCTGTCTGGTTTTATAATCAATATAACTATCAATAATTTAATGTATATATTACGATTAGCAGTAAAATATATACTAGACTTAGATATCAGTAAACAAAATAATTTTAATATATAAACCTTTACATGTAGTATATTATAATATTAATATATTGTATAGAAGTGATCGACAATTATGTAATAACAAATAAAGCTTTATGTTTTTTGAAAAAAGGTTACACCGTTTTACTAATCTATGGTGTTTTTTAAAGGTCAAGGAAGCGGTTCGGCCATACTGATATGCGAAAACTGTATAGTGTTTAATAATAAAGTTAATATAACCGCCTTTATTTTTATTTTTTTTCCCTCATAACTGAGGAGCTTAGAAACGCAAACGTAAGTTTTTAACCGCCTGCCAATGTCCTTTTTATTTTCCTAACCCAAAGTTTCTCTATATTTAATAGTTGCTCTCAAGGTGCAAATTGATTCACAAAAAAAATGGGTAACCTTTTAAAATATATCTATTTTATGGTATATAAGATGAAGAGCTCTTAAATTACCCAATGAACGGGTGAACGCGTTTTCACTTGTTGACCGATTACAAATAATCTACAGCAACACCACTAAAAGTAATACCACTAATAATAACAGCAGATCGGCAGTAGTAATATGGACAAGAACTAAACTTCCTTCTCAAGTTGAATATAATGAAGGCATTATTCTGTTTTCACCAGGATAAAATCAACTTCGTGGTTATAAAAGTAGCGACAACAGAAGAGAACAGTAGCGATTTTCAAGCAGAAACAAGAAGAGGATGATAAACTTTTAGAACGTGAAGATAGACAAGACGTGCTCAAAATTATGGGGCTCAATTTTTCGCGCACCTTGAGAGCAAATGGTGAAATATCTTATCGGTTATCAAACACGTTTGACAATTCATTTCGAATGTTTACAATGTAGATATTGGAAAAGTTGAATTTGAAAGAAAAGATAATATGATGGCTGCGGCATAAAATATAAATGTTCCCATTATGTACAATGGATGGAAGAAGAAAATACATCATCAAGAAAACTTTCGATTCAACAGCCAATACCGTACGAGTAAACAAGTACCTTTATAATAACCCATCACCAATTATTGTATATTTACAGTTCAGTTCAATCGGTTGATTTGAATGAAAAAGCAGAATAGGTATTAAAGTAGGTAGAGAAAAAGCGTTCAAGTATATATGATAATAAATGCAATCATGGTTTCCCAGATGCCAGAAAACTTTCATCTATATATCCCAATATTAGGGAATGATTAATGTCTAACTAATATATATCTAATATAAAAAATGTTTAACATTTCTACATAGCATATTTATTCTGATATTCTATATCCAACCGTATGCTCAACAAATGCTATCGTTTATCCTTAGTATACCGCGGATAAGGATGATTATTAACAGCCTTATGGTTGATCATAACACCGTAAGCAGAGTCTTACAACATTATATTCACGATTCGCAACGTAGATGTTGTGTATGCAGAAAACTTGCTGAATCAATTAACCACCTATGGCCAGAAAGCGATTTTCTTCACATTTTGATAGCTTTTTTGGACATGGGTATATAATAATGCTATTCAATACACAAAAAATATTGGAAACACCCGCAAAGAATACTTTTTTACACGATCTCTTGGATACAGTTATTTCTAAGCTGCTGAAAAACTTTTTGCCCGTTTGTTAGAAAAAATCCAGTTACAGGATTCATTGGGTCGACCTGCCGATGTATATTGTCTTGAAAAACCTCGGTATTCATGCTACCACGACATCTTGAAACAGTGAAGGACTTTGTAAGAAATACATTGGTTGTTAAAATGCTGAAGGGATGTACATTTTACTTGTCAGTTCATGTGTAGCATAATGATATGTACTGCGATATATTGATTTGATTTGCTTGTGATATATAGAGGTACTTAATAAAAAGAAAGCACATCTTCAACATCCCCATGTCAAAAGATGAACCCTTAAGTAGATTTGAAGAAGTTTTAACAAAAGGTTTTTAGAAATAGCGATCAACCTCTGTCCTTGTATATATGAGTCCCAAACGACGCGGAAGTTTGGCATCAACGACAACCGATAATGAAGATGAAAACGAAGCTGAAGACGGATATACCATGACAAATGACGGACAATTCATAACACATGACATGGCAAACTTCCTCCTTTACAGATATATTATTAACTAGTAACAGATATCCTTAAAAAACAATCCTTACCATTGTTTGAAGATATTTACACCCTATGAAATTAATTGCATATATACATTTTTACATTATATATACTCTATGAATGGTTCAAACGAATGTGGGCAAAACTTGAATTTTGCGTCCGATATACCCAAGAATAAACTAGATTTTACCACCCCAAGAAGAGTTGAATACTAGACCTTTATGTAAATGCTCTACGTCTCAATATAAATACCTCATTTTTTATTATAAATGTTTATTGGAGAAAAGGTCAAAGAAGACTTGGTTAAAACAGTTCTCTTCATCGATGTACATTTTTGCTTCAGATGGTACTTTTTTATCATGTCCACATAATGTCAGATGTAAATAAAGATGAATGGAAAAAGCAAAGAGTAATATTTTCATAATCAGATCTTGTTTCTTTTTTTTTTAAAAAAAAAAGCATAAATGAATTAATCTACGCATAAATACGTATAATCCATTGTGTAGGTAATAGTTGTCTAGCACGTAGCTACTAATTAGCAGAGTAGACTTTATGACGATGAATTTTAATTGATCCGAAAAAGTGGCCAAGCTTTCTAGATAACTAAATACTCATAATAAATATATATGATCTACTTTTTAGAAACATGGGTTATGTTGCCTATCATACGGGTTGAATTGATATAATGTCAAATCGAAAATGACCGAATGCCAAATTAAAAAAACATTGTAACCATTCTAACTTGCTAAGTTAAAACTCCTTTATCACCCAATGGAAATTAGTGTCACGCAGAGTATCTTAGTCAAAGATTGAGTTTGTCTTTGATCTGTGGGAATCTCTTTGTTTGCTGCACAATTTCTGCAAACCTAAAAGCCTGTAAATTGTATATTAGCAAATATATCTTGCTTTAAATATCATCTGTTATACACCATGTATTGGACTTTTTTTTCTCAAACTACTTCTTTCACTGATTCCGTATTCATCCGCTCTCAAATAATTTATTAGCTGAAAGGAAAAACAAGTTAGAACCATGTTCTAGAAATGAAATTTATCCCTGTATCTTAAAACCTGGATTAAAGGTTAGCTTATGAACATACACTCATCTAATTCAAAAAAAGTAAAAAAACGTGACAGTTTTTTCTATTTTTGCTTATTACGACATTGTAAATAGAAAAAAAAGGAGATGTATTACTACTTGGATTAATCATCAATGTACGAGAAAAAGTTGTTTTATGCGTTAATTAAAGTTTGCTTCCTAAATGCTGAAGATCCCTATCGGAAGAAAAACTTAATCGGGCTTGTGATAATTACCTGGGTTTCTTTTTCTTTTTTTTTTCAAATCTCTTGCGCTTCACACCAGAGTTTGTTTTAATTTGATCTATAATTTGATAATGATAAGTTTTATGGGGTTTATCTTATTTTCCTGCTTGTAACGTGGTAGATTTCTTTCATCAACTAGTTATGATCGTCATCACGTGAACTTGGGGATGCCTTTTTGAATTGTTTTTTTATGTTATAATTAAGGGGATGAATAAGACTCCAAGTAATTAAAGCATGGTCTTTTCCATCAAATTTTTAGTTGTCAAGGCTATTGTAATAACCGTAACTCAAGTGCTTGAGTCATCAAACATGGTTAGAGCATGATAGCTTATACCGTATAAGGAACATCCTTCTATAATAGTGCAATAATATTATATCATCACTCCCACGTTTTTCTATTTGTTATCTATCATAGTGATACGGAAAATATGAGTTTAGAAAAAAATACGTTTGTGGCATACAATCTTTGGTGTCAGTAAGCCTTTCTTTCTATGTCGTGTAGTATAACTCATTTTCTTGGTAGTATCGTTCATCATATAATTGCTCCCTCTGTATAGATTTACATTTTATTGTTACAGATAAAAGAAAAGACCTAAAAATTAGCGTGATTATGGCTAAAAATCAACAGTTGAGAATCAAAACGAAAAAAAATATTAATCTGAGTGTATTTTTTTTTCTTTGTACTTTTTTTTTTCTGGATGAGGAATCTAGATAAAAAAAATACGTAAGTAAAATTGCCTTAACAAGCTGTGTGGCTTCAAATCCTTATTCTCTCTTTAAATTGTTATTAATTTTTACAAATATGAGGGTATAAGTATGATATACATCATGCTCAACTTTTTTATAGATGCACGTTTTTGTCTTTGCCATATTAATATATTTGATATAGAATACCGGAAAGTATTATGTATATAATGGGAAGTGTCAGGAACCAACAGGGGGTTTTTCTTTTTAGGGAAAATAGCGAGTTGAGTTGGTTCGGGCAAAGGCATTTCTAACTCAGCAGAAAGCGAATTTTCACAAGGAAACACAGCATGAAAAGGCATTTTAGACTTAAGAATCTATTACCGAAAGCTTGCTAAGGAGAGAGGATGAGAGAGATGGGGGTACAGATTATAAACGCCATTGACATGCTGATGGGTTCAGGTGACACAATGATGAATTGTTGTTATGACAATTGTATCAACCACAATATTTTCATATGTTCACGTTACAACCCGAGTCCTATTCTATGATTGGTGTGGCCCTTTTACTTCAGCAACAATAATAATTGAACCCGATTCGGCGCGCACATTTTTTTTTTTGATTCAAAATAATTTTTCCTCCTTCCGTTATGGAGCACATCACACCTAACAATTTATTTTTCCTCTATCTCCTCTCCTAAATAACATACATCTCGTTATAACAATAACAAGTTTATTAATCATAATAATAACTAGGGGTTACAGATATTTAATTTTTCAAACATAATCCTCTTTTCTTCTCCGTTGGTCTGAAAAAAAAACTAAGGCAGTGTGGGGTATACACGTATATTAGTAAATTCAAACTTCAACCTAAGACAATAATCTGGGAAGCCGGGAATGGCAGCCATAATTTTTTCCCGTCTATAGTCTATCCAAAATCGGCTTACGTACACATCTGGTATTGCACTTGCGACCATAAGTAAAGCATTTTATAGTTTCATTTTTTAATAACAACTTTATAATAATAGTGAGATGTTGGTAATAGTAGGATGTAATGAATATTAACATCATATGAAAAATAACAACAGTAATAAAATGAAGGACTGTAAAGGTATAATATACTTGATATATTATAGTACAGTAATGATTTATATTATAGTCTGATTATTTCAGCATTATTTGTTGCTAAATATTATACACCTCAACATCTTAGGGATCTAGTATATTCAGGAAAAAAAAATTAGGATGGGGGTTGAGTGAGGAAAAGTAGAGGGGAGGGTGAAGAATGGTGAGGGGGGGGTGGGATGAAAGCAAAACAGCGGTAATAAAATGATCCTTCCGATTGCTCCGGATGATAGAAAACATACTGAAAACCAATGAATTTAATTGGATAACGCTTATTGATTAAGCAAACACGGTTCGACCCTGAGCTTGTGACCGGCGGAATCAATTTTACGAAAAAAGACATTTTTTTTTCGTTGTTGCTTAATCTTTTTTTTTTTTTAAGTTATCTTTTGTTTTTTATTGTTGTAGTTTGTCTCTCTTTTTTCTTTTTACCTTTTTTTTTTTTACTTGTTATCTAAATTATACACTCTCAATAACGAAGCAACAGCTATCAGAACCACCAAACTACCACAGTAATAAAAATAAATTAGAATATCAACGGTGCCATGATGCAACCAGAACTTCCATACTTTCCAGACCGTACTCTTTCTATGTCTGCTCCAGCCTCACCTACTTCTCTTTTACAAGCATCTCCCGATGACAGCAAACGACGAAGCTTGAAATATATTTTCGCTCCTTTGAGTCAAAAAGCACCACAAGCATCTGCACCTTCAACCAGCAAAATTATTCTTGATTATCTTTTGTACTTGTCAATTCAATCGCGTCTTAAGCAAGCAACTGTTGAACTTATGGAGTTAGCAATACCATTACCAGACAGTGACAACACCGACTCACTTGAAGCACGTAAAAAGCGTTGGATGGAAACTGCTTCAAAAGCTGAACAAGATAAACATGCTGTTGAAGCTATTGTAGCAGGTAAATAAGGTTTTTTCTTTTGGATCAATTGTCAAGAGAGGAAAAAAAAGAAAAAAATATATGGAAAAATAACCCATATACACACAAAACAAAACAAAAACCCTTAAAAGATAATAAAACACTTACTCATCGGAACAAACAAACAATAACATTTAGGCATTTTGTCAGCGGGCTCGCAGATCAAAGGCCCATCTTTTCTCAGGGACGATGATTTTGAACAGCGGTTACATCTCTGTCAACTGACAAATCTCGTATTTGGAAGATTTGATGCAACTTCTACGGGACAACACGTGATTGCTCATAACTCTGCCCGTCGACGACGTCATGAAGCACAAATGATGGCTACTGTTATGGAACAACAGCAAACCCCAGGTGGTAGTACAGATACGGAGTCAACTGAAGGAAACAAGGATAATAATGATGATCTTACTCAACAACGACAAGAATTATTTACCAAAGCAATTATACCTCCCTTTTGCAGACGTCATCGTCGTGAAAACTGTTATGGCTGTCGATCACCTCAGTTAAATTCCAACAAACAACAACAAAAACAAGATGGTAAAGAGTCATCATCAATCCCACCTGCTGGATTGATCGAAGCTATACCTGTATTCCTTAAAACAAGTGCCGATATGTTACGGCGTACGCTTGAAAGAACAAATGAAAGTGACGATGAAGAAGATAACCAAAAACGAGAAGAAACAAGACCCATGATTTTTGCAGGACAACGAGTAATGGGAGGTGGTATGCCTCCACGCTGGTACGATCTGTTCCTAAGCCTTTTAAGTCAAGCAGCAATTGAATGCTATATGTGCGACGGCCAAGCTGGACTCGAGTCAATTTTTGAAATATTTTCGTATGGTGATGTGGAAGATGAAGACGAGCCGGAAGAGGCTGACGATGAAGACGACAATGATGATGAAGAACAACAGGATGACGAATGGGGAGTGCGTGCCGCCGATCATCATTTGCTATTTCCCAAAACGAGAACAATGTATCTCTTCAAAACTCAAGTTCGAGAACGAGAAAAAGAAGTAAGCTTATCATTTCATATCTTGGACACTTTTTTCGCATTTCTTTCACACGCGGCCAATTTCGGAATGACTAATTCTAACGAATTACTATTATTTTCCCCTCTAAAAGTTTTTGTTTGTAGAAGATAATGATTTGAAGACCCATTTTGAAAAATTAGCACAACGGTATCCTCTTGAACAATTCGAGAAGAGTATGGCTGAATTTATTCAAATGATTCTTAGCACTACTGATACTCCCGCTTTGGATAAGGTAAAATTTTTTTTCTTACAGCAGCAGTTTCAAAATGACCGGGTTTTTAAGTTCTATACATTTTACTCATAATAATATTATTATAATAGTATGACAACCCATCATCTTCCACCCATTCATCACCAGAATTATGTTCAAGCGCACATACATCCGATATTAGTGCCGGGACAGCATTACCACCTGTTTACAAATACCCCGGTGATGGTTCACTTTTAATGCCTGAGATTCCTGACGTTGACGTTGATGATGATGAACAACTTGAGCAACCTCAATCAGCATCTCATAGTAATAAGCGACGATCATCCATGTCTAACGCACCAGAAGCTAAACGTTCTCGATAAGAAATATTTAGCTATATAAAACAACAAATAACCATAGCAACTCCAATCTAAATTTTAGCATTATTTCCCACTGTCAACTGTTCCATGCAACCTACTCACACACTTTCACATTTAATAATCGTGAATTAATCAAGCAAGAAATCTGTCACTCTATTCTCACGTATATACACACTCACTAGCTTTTTTTTTATCTCACTTTTTTCGTATAGTAACCTTCTCTTAATTTCGCATTTTGTATAGTACTTGTTCATTTATCACTCAACCAACCCTTTCCCATTTTGTTTTGTATCTTTTTTTTTTGTTTCGCCCATCTCTTTTTAAATAATATACTGCACTACCTTTTTTTTTTTATTTCAATGATCATTTTCCGAGACAATATATAATAATTTGGTTGTATAATTTTTGGCTACTGGAAAACAAATCCAAAAACTTTCATGCATAAAATACATCAGATGAAAGATGTGTATGAATATATTACGCACACAGTATGTGTCATTCATGCATAATAACACCATATCATTGAACGAGAGTCATGTGATGATATATATTATATCTCAAAAAATTGTTTAAGCTTAACAAAGAAACAAAATGTAATACAGATATGTAAACCAAAAAAAAAAATCATCTCCTGTTTATCATTTTTTTTTCATGGGTCCAACCATAAATTTATTAACAATTGATAGCCATATAAATTGTGGATTGCATAGAGATAAAATACCCAAACATTTAAATATGATAGAGTATGGCAATTTTTCAACTATAATGTCTAGGTTTACTTTCTGCAGAATTATGCATATACTACGTACTTATCAAACAAAGTATGTTAATCTCATTATTGTACGTTTCTATGACGAAATCGAACCGCATGACCTTCGCCTATAAAAGTAAAAAAAAAAAAAAAAACTGAGCGGAAAGTAATGTTAATTACCAGTTGCATTTGCAGGATAGCAACTGGATAAGTGTGGGTTTTTTTTTTCCATTTTCTTATCAACTCCACGACACGCATATAATTATTTTCTTTTACTCTTTACTCCTTAACTCTCTTCTTTTACTTCCTCACTCTCTCTTTTTATCATACCTATTTAAGCAAAAAAAATAAATAAACAAAAAATATGCCAGCAGCGCCAGTACACACAACGACCACACTGTTATTGGTCGTTGGTATGCTTGTATCAGGTAAATTATAAATTACTGTTTTTGACATTTAGAATTTTTTTAGTAGATTCTTATCATGAAGAAATGCTGACGAATACCATTTTTTTTCGTCTAATGATAAGGTGTATGTAATACCATCCTGAACAAATACCAAGACATGCAATGTGTTGAATTCTGTGATGATCCTGATCCAACAAAGCGGCGGTACTTTGAACAGCCAGTATGGCAAACGTAGGCTTATTACTTTTTTTTTTTTTCGCTGTTGATAAATTGTAAACGAATATTGTGTGTGAAGATAAAAGTGGAAATGATATGAAAAATAAAGGGGGAAGGTGAAAATTACTTAAGGCATAACGGTTAATAAGTTGTTTCTGGGCGAAATTTAAGTCTTAACATGTTTGTGGGTGAAACTGCTGTCCTGTTCGTACATTTATACCAAGTATATCGGCATCGACGTCAATCTTATGAAGCCATCCCCCCTTCTGCCAATAATCAGTTGGATGCCGCACAATTAATTGATGATGTAGATCACGAAGTAGATAAGCAAAAACATCGTGAACCATTAGTAGGACGCAAAACACTACTCTTTTGGATACCCACACTCTGTGATATGACCGCTACTACGGTAAATATTTATCTATTCGGATATAAACATATATTTCATACAAGCTAACTAACTAATACTCTTTTTTTTATCCTCCGTTACATATAATAATGATATTCAAAGATTATGAATGTTGGTTTATTATTTACTTCAGCAAGTATATATCAAATGCTCCGTGGTGCAGTTGTCATCTTTACGGGTATTTTTAGCTACTTTTTCCTCAATAGACGCTTGCGATTATTTGAATGGGTTGCACTTGGTATGGTTGTCACTGGTGTCGCTATTGTCGGTCTTTCCTCATTGATTTTCCCTCAGAAAAAACCATCCGAAACCAATGGTGGCATTGATAGTACTGATGAAGCATTTGATATTATGTCTCTTGTGGGTGTTGTTCTCGTTCTTGGAGCACAATTATTTACTGCCTCTCAATTTGTCATTGAAGAAAAGATTTTGCGAAGATACCATGTTACTCCTGTAAAGGCTGTTGGACTGGAGGGTTCATTCGGTCTTGTGTCGGTCCTGGGTGCTTTACCATTATTGCACGTGTTTTTTGGTAAACATCATGAATCATTTGATATGGAACAGGGTTTCCACGACTTTTTTGATGTTCCTACTGTTTGGAAAACAGGTATTGCCATTGCAATATCCATTGCCTTTTTCAATTGGTTTGGTCTTGCAATTACAAGCCGTATTTCTGCTACTGCTAGAAGCACCATTGATACCTGCAGGTAAATATATACATGTTGATCAATATTTTTTGGATGGTAAAAGCGTTTGTGTACAGGACTATATTACGAGTTATAGCAAGGTATTAATTAAAAAAAACAATGGTTTCCAATAATAGAACATTATTTATTTGGATGGTATCATTATACCTTGGTTGGGAACAGTTCTCATGGATCCAGGTGATTGGGTTTGCTGTCTTGGTCACAGGCACATTTTACTTTAATGGCGTCATCCGTTATCCTTTTGCATCGGATGAAGAGTTAGAACGAGCTGAAACTGAACACGCACCTTTGTTACAAGACGATCGCAATTCTTTTAATGAATCTCGTGATTAGAATTTTTTGTTTCTTCTCTTTCAATTTGTTCTTATTTCCCCCTCATTGGTTTGTGTGTTGTTATTTTCTTCTTCCATTCGGTTAATGCTTGGGGTGTTTTTTTTTTAACTTTATAATTCACTCTTACTCCTCCAATTTTAATAATGATTTGTTTTAGTTTATAATTGATACGCTTTGTTTGCTTTGTTATTACATAAATAAAAATCTAGAAATATATCACAAATTGATAAACAAATAAACAAAAACATCTATGTTTTTACATTTTTATTCACTAAAAAAAGTATTTGATAATGATAAAATGAATTTCAGTCTTACAAATTTATGTAGCAGGGTATCCTACACACGTACTACTTTGATAAGTAAATAAATTGTCAAAAAAAAAAAGAGAACCAACAAAAAAAATTGTTGAAAGTAATAACTCTAATTCATTCTTGGTTCCTTTCAATCATACGATGCTTTTTCGCTCAATAAAAATAAAGTTTTAATTTAATAGCAAGAGAAGTGAATGACATTTGATTGCAAATGCCAGCTTGCCAAGGTCGGAACGATTTACTGGCGATATGATTATCCGACGACTTCCGTAATGAAATCAAATTCAATGTATTCCAAGTATATTACATAATATTCATAGCGATGAAGCAAATAGTGTAACTATTGTTCCAAAAACCGCGCTACCTTATATATCGAAACCATTTCTACTATTATTGAACCTTAATAACTGTTTTCTCATACGTATAATGTACACTCAGAAAATAAATATTTAAGGTTTGTTACATAAGACGCGCCAGTAATTCTTATGTTTATAGTTCTTTGTTTCTAGTTTAAAAGTTTATTTCAAAATAGTACGTGTTTCAGATCACTTCTTGAAGAATCACTTTTTAATTAATCTTTTAATACTTGTAAATTTCGTTAGTCATATTGTTTTCTTTTTCCTTTATTATTAACGTAAAATATAACAATACTTTTAGCTGTTTAGGTTATAAATAAGCATATACGTTAGCACCATTTATAGCATGATCTTCATTGTTTAAAAAAATAAGTAAAAGCTCAGAGATTATTCTATCCACAAAGCATTCGAGTCAAACGGCGATATACTATAGTAATTTTTTTTTGTTTTATGATAATTTGTTTTTCTGTTTTTCATCTTGGGTAACAACTGTATGTTTACTCACATATTGATACGCCATTTCTATCAATGTATATTATTCGTACGTATCAGTTATTGTAAATACCTGTTCACCCGTGATTAGAATGTATATATTGTCTTCATCACCCTTCCAGTTATGACTTTAAAGGAAGAATTCGAATAATGTTATTATCTCACCGTAAATGATATTCTTCAATTAAAATGACAAGTCATACTCTGAATAGACCTCCTTGTGGTAGTAGTAGTAGTAGTAAATGTTTCATTCTCACCTTGTAATTAGTAGAAGAGGAACTTTCAGAATAACAAACACTCTGATATCCATTTTGGTCAACAGGCCATAAAATTGAAACTGTCAAATCCAGAAACTGAGTGCTTATGATTTATTTATGGTCATAATACTTATGACTTTTGGAAATACAAGTTAATATACACTCGTCTTTGTAAACTATACACATTATATGTGTTCTAAGAATCGTTTTATCTTTTTACAGTCCAATTCGTCTATAACACTGCCAAAGGCATTAATGAGGCTAAAAATAATTTTCTTACAAAAAGAAAAAATAAAATCAAGATGCAATTATTATTTTCAGGAGTGTGAGATATACGAACTTAATTAATGGATTATAACTGAAATTTAGATCGAGCTACAAAAGCAAACATACGGAGATCTCAGTTACTGGCAACACTTATTATGTATAATACAGCATAATATAAAAGTTGCCAAGACCATTGAAAGCCGCCACTACAAAGCCTGTTAATAAGTTGAACACCATGAGATTATTAAAACGGAACTGTATCATAATAACAGAACGAAAACGGATATGTAGGTAAATTTAAATCGAGACTCTTGGTCTTATTTGTCCAACAATAAAATTGAAGACACCATATACAATAAACTAAGTCGTACTTCTGAGAATACCTGATGAAAAAAAAAACGATTGCTATATATTGACTTTGAACAAATAGTGTAAAAGTAGTATATAATAATTATTGGAGAATAAAAAGAAGAAAAGGTAGTACGATAGTGCACGAAAGAAATATTAACGGAAAAGTGCAAGTAAAATGAAAAATATAAAAATGAGAACAATAACAATACATATGGACCCTAATAAAAAAAAGGACACAAGTTATTTACCAGATTTTCGTATACTATTTATTATATATACTTACTGTTTTCTTTAACTTTACGGCCAACATAATCAAGTTTCTTTTTGGCTCTTTTTAATCGAGCATCTGTTCGATCTACCATTTCACCCGTTTCATCAAGAAGTTGAACATGTGTTTCCAATTCATCTCCAATCATTAATCCAAGTTCTCGCTGCCGTCGAATGGCGTCAGATAAATCATCCAAGTTATCATCTTGTTCTGGGGACATATTTGTTTAATATAATTTATGCACGTCATGCATATAAATATAAATTCAATGTTGAGTCACATGAACAATAAATAATAACAACTTGATAACAATAACAATTATTTATTCACCTTCAATGAGTCGTTGTTGGAGTTGTAAAATTTGTCCGTTCTCAAGATCACTTGGATTTACTTCTTGTGCTGGATTAAACCTTACCGATCTACCTCGTCTATTACCTAGCAAGATATCTCTATAAATGTTATATAAGTATTTATTACCACTCTTCATTTCTGTTTGATCCACTATTTTTTATTACCTAGCCCGTTCATCATCACTATTTCCTAATAATGCTTCTAATTTATCCACTTTAACTTGTAATTGAATCAGCTTATCTTCATGTGTTCTGGTATCTCTAAATACAATAATTATAATATAATAATGATACTCTTTAATTTGAATGAGTTGGATGAGTGGGAGTTTCCCCACGTTTGCATAGACGACAATATTAAAGTAGAGTAATATTATTTACGTTACACCCGATTCTTCTTCTTCTGCTAGTTGTTGTTCCAATGTTTTTAATCCATCTCGAAGCTGTGTTAAATTTTTTTGAATCGTTGTTTCATATTTATCGTAATTTAATCTAGAGCCAAAAAAAAAGCATATGTGCATGAACGCATGTACATATATATTTATAAATACGAAGATTGAATTCTTGGCAATTGCAAAAAAAGGAAGGATCAGTTGGCGATGATTCTTATTTTTAGTTTTCTTACTTTAATTGTTTTAAACGATTACGTTCATAAACTGTTGGTAAGGTATTATCTGCTAGTATTTCTAGTCGAGTGGCAAGTTTAGTATCCATATTATTATTGTATCACGCTATATAGTGGAAAAGGAGGTAAAAAGAAAGAATAAAGAAAGTGATTAGCGATTTCTTTCCATGCAAAAACAAATTCTCCTCCAGCCAAATTTGACTGAGCTAAAGCGATATTTTTGAGTAAATAAGGCTCACACAAAGTTACTTGGCTTTTTTTTTTATAAATTTTAATTAACACAATGTTATATGCTTTATAGTTATTATTATTTTTGGTTCGAGACGTAGCTTAATTGTTAGCATAGCTCGTCAATAATATAGCCACTAATTTAAAACCAAAGTATGTTTTTTTCTTACTATTTCAGTCTTGATATCCGCATTCTTATAAATAAACAAGAATTTGTCATAGTAACATGTGATACTTGTTGCTTGGCATTAAACAAATTCCTTAGAACAATGAAGAAGTCGTTGCAGTAACAAACCTTTCTGCTATATATTTCCAAAAAATACGTAGCCATGGAAACTGAAATAGCAACAAGTTTATGTTGTATAGTGTATAGTGTATGTACGTTGAGTGAGTACTTGTGAATGCGTGAAAGGAAGACATCTGATAAATACAGCTTCTTTTTGAAGGAGCCAAACAAGTAAAGCAGTTAATTGTACCTGGTTCTATTTAGACACATGATGCGAACTCTATAGTTAAAAATTTCAACACTGTAAATATAGGTTTCGGGATATGATAATATAAAGAAAAAAATAAGAGAGCTAGGCTTTACAGACCAAGGCGTTCTTTTTCATTGGCTCGACTCAGAGGAAACTAAGTAGAGTCAACAGGATACCCCGCAAGGTTTGTTCCGTCAATTATTAACCAACCTTTTTTTCTTATTCTTTCCCTTCTTCTTCTCCTTTTTCTCTCTCTCATTTTCTTTACAACAACAACAACAACAACAACAAAAGTCAATATGAATTCTTGGAAATTGCCTGGCACGAAAAGTAAAATACGATAATTTCTATTTTATTTTATTTTATTTACTCTTTGTTTAGAAGGAGAAAAAAGTACTCACAACCTTTTCTAGAAAATAAGGACCAGTCGTCATCTTCGCAACTACAATCTGCAACATCGTCTTCTCTTTCTTCTCAATCATCAACACCAGCAACATCTGTTGCAACATCTGTTTCTTCATCACAACATCCTGATCCTAAATCCGGCGTTTTACTTATACGAGTATGCGATGCCCGAGGCATTTCATTACCTCCGGGTGTCAATGTTCCTTCCGTTCCTCCACAACAACCTACACCAGCTAACCGCAGTAATCGTGATTCTTTAACTCGTAAGCAGAACTGGTGGTTACCTTATGTTGTACTGGAGTTTGATAAGAATGAAATTCTCGTTGATGCCCTGGCAGGTGATACAACCAATCCCATTTATCATTATCGAGCACATTTGTAAGTTCTGTTTTTCCTTCTTTTGTTAGGAGGGAGTTGTAAAGTGTATTATATTTGTGTATGTGTGTGTGAATATATGTGTTTTACACACATACGTTACAGAGGATAAAACAACACCCCTTAACCCTATCTATATATTATAATTATTCATTGTTATATTTATTATAACAATTGTTATAAAAATATTGAATTGTTAATATTATTATTACTATTTATTTTTCTGGACTTCTATTATTATTATTATTATTATTATTATAATTTCCTTTTTACTTTATTAATTAACCCCTATTATCCTTTCCCCCCCAAAAAAAATAGTGATGTGTCACGTAGTTCAGAAGTATCGATATCTATTTATTTACGCCAACCACCTAAATCTCAAGGTTCTCAAGCGCGTAACACTAATGATTATTTCCTCGGTGCTGCAAAGGTTCAACCCAATTTTGACACCAGGGTTGAGGATCAAGTACTCAACATCACTGGAGGTACAGGTGTCATGCATGTCCAGCTTTGCTATAAACCATCACAGGTAAACTAAAAAATTCAATTGGATACACATAAAAAGGAGAAAGAGAGTACTATAAAATCGACATCAAATTTATTTCGGATGTATGATGGCTAGTATTTTTTTTTGGGGGGAGAGAGAGGGGGACTATTTGGTATGGATGAAGAAATAATAGGGATGAAAACTTGGATACTGACTTTGTATTATTTTAAAAAAACGAATGGTATACATAGCAAAGTCAACCTATCGCATTTGATTCATTCGATTTACTTCGTGTTGTTGGTAAAGGAAGCTTCGGGAAAGTATATGTTGTACGTAAAAAGGATACCAACCGTATATATGCCATGAAAGTATTGCGTAAATCAAGAATTATTTCAAGATCAGAAGTAACACACACAATGGCAGAAAAGACAGTGTTAGCCAAAGTGAGCAACCCATTTATCGTTCCACTTAAATTTGCGTTCCAAAGTCCTGATAAGCTTTATTTGGTTTTGGCATTTATTAATGGTGGTGAATTGTTTCATCATCTTCAAGTGGAAGGCAAATTTAGTGAAGAACGATCACGTTTTTATACTGCTGAATTGTTGAGTGCTTTAGAGTGTCTTCATGGTTTCAATGTCATTTATCGGTAAATTATTTATTTAAGGAGTATGGAGGGGATTTTGGGTGTGTAATGTACTATAATTAGTTCATTTTTCTCACAGTAATTTTTTTTTTTAGTGATTTGAAACCTGAGAATATCTTGATTGATTATAACGGTCATATTGCTTTATGTGATTTCGGTTTATGTAAACTCAACATGACGGAAAATGAACGAACAAATACATTTTGCGGTACACCAGAATATCTTGCACCTGAATTGTTATTAGGTCAAGGTTATTCTAAAGTGGTTGATTGGTAAATTTGTTGATTTAATTTTTATATTGTGATTTTTATATGTGTAAATTATTAATGTACGCTAAATTTGTTGTTGACATATATGTGTGTGTATGTGATATTAGGTGGACACTTGGTGTATTATTGTATGAAATGATGACAGGATTGCCTCCGTTCTATGATGAAAATACAAATGAGATGTATCGAAAGATTCTTCAAGATGAATTGCGTTTCCCTGACGACATGTCCTCTGACGCCAAGAATTTATTGCGAGGCGTAAGTTTTTACAATTATAACTGTTATTGACGTAGAAATAAAAAGAAAATAATCAGAGCACTAACATGATGGGTGATGGATGATATATTAGTTGCTTACTCGTGATCCAAACGAGCGATTGGGTAATAACGGACCCGAAGATATCAAGAATCATCCATTCTTTGCCAGTATTGATTGGCGTAAATTGTTACAAAAGAAAATGCAACCGCCATTTAAGCCATCGGTTGAAAGTGCATATGATACATCCAACTTTGATGAAGAATTCACATCAGAAGAACCTCTTGAATCTTTAGTGGATGAATCACAAATTTCTAGGACAATGCAAGAACAATTTGCTGGATTTACTTATAATCCTGCCAATGATGGTGTAATGAGTGAAAGTTTTAATGGTTCAGCTTCTGGTAGTGTTGGTGTAAGTGTTGGACATTCACAACAGAGTGGACCAAGATGGTAGATATCCAATAACCGTTTTCCCTCCTTTTTTTTTCTCTTTCTCTTCTCGTCATTACATTTTATTCTTCTTTCAAACACAACTCACAAGTATTCATTCCATTCACTCCATCCTTCCTTTTGATTTTTTATTATTTTTATTATTTTTATCATTCATATTATTTTGTTGCTTTCCCAAAATAAATATACATACACACATACACAAACAAATATACGAGAGAAAAGGAATTTTTTATTTATTATAAAAGTATATCTAATTGATTACAACTAGGACAAGTCCATGTAAGGTAAATATTATCATCAGGTAATGTGATAGGGATAACTTTATTCGTACTGGTATTCATAATAGTAGTGGTAATAGCATCGCCGCAGTTTCTAAAGCAAGTAGTATACAAGAAGTAAATACAATATATATCCGAAAAGTAAAAGTGGAAAGAAAAAATAAATAAACTTACTTGTGTTGGGATTGAACCATTTGTAAAATCCTCTCAATAGCATTACGAGTTAGATCAGAACAATCCAAAGTAATGGTTAAATTGCAGTTTTGACAACAAACACCAGTATGACAAGGGGTGAGTGGACACACACGACACTCTGGACATGTAAAATAAATCGAGTCTAAACGGGGTCGTTTGTTGTGATTTGTAGAGCTGATAGGCTCATCAATATGATCACATATCTGTTCAAATAACCTCTTTTTATGGATATTATTATTACTATTGAAAGTGTTCATTATAATATAATAATATTTGCTATATAAATGATATTATTATAGATCTAAACTGATGATATAAAGAAAACAAATAATAAAGAAAAAGAGTGCGATAAGCTTGTTGAAAGAGAGGAAGAAAAAGAAAGTTATATAATTTTTTTTCCGTTATTCTCTTTTGTTGCTATTTTGTAAATCAACTTTTTTTTTTTTTTTCTTTTTTGTAATTATAATGCGATCGCTTTCATCTTACGATTATCAAGATGATCTTTTGTCAATTTCTTCTTCAAGTTCTAGTTCTTGTCGGCGATTCTATCGTCTAACCAGTTTAGGTCGACCCCCAGGTTTACCAAAACTGGCAACGTTTCCTACCTCCCCATCTAATCCAGGGAGTTACGACCAACAGCAACAGTCATTATCAACGTATAGTAATTCTAGCAATCATAATAATCATAATAAAACTGCACCATTCAAAGAAGTTGAAAAGGTAAGCAATTATGTATGTGGATTATAATTTTGTTATTTTGGGGGGAGGTTGCTATTAAAGAGGAGAAAAGATGGGTGGATGTGTTTATGTATGTTCGAAGGAGTTTTGAAAAAAAAGGGAGTTTATAGGAAGAGAAAGAAGAATTCGTAATTACATGTTTTATATACATATAAATGGACTTGTTTCTCCTTTTCTCTCTATATTTTTCTCCTGTTTTATTTTATTTTATTATTATTATGATTATTGTGGGTGGTCGGTATGATGATGAGATGCTAGACATAAAGGTTCAGGGACGTGCGAGGCAGCCAAGTTACACCAAAACGTTATACTATATATGTTTTATAGATGATTGCGGATCTGAAAAAGGAAAACTTCGATCTCAAATTAAGACTTTTTCATATGAACTGGTTAGAGCAGGAGGTGAATATGTTTGTTGCTAAATCTACATAAAAGAGACACGTATATGCTGATTGCTTTACACATACTTGTACATTTAATAATCGGTAAAATACACAAATTTTATAATAGAATGAACGGTTGTCATTAGCATTAGAAGAAATAGGTTATGACAACCAAGAACAACAAGAAGAAAAAACACCATCAATATCTGCAAGATCAATAGGTACTCAGACATTATTTGTGGATGTATCCCATTCTACTCCAGCTGAAACATTACCCGAAGCAATCGAACTGACACCGTATCGAACCACGCGGCTGTTGTCCTCAGTTGATAACGAATGTAGTAATAATAACAATAGTGTCGAACATGTGGCGGATGCATTTTCAAACGTGCGCATCGACATTCCCTCCCCCGATAATCCTATCCGTGGCTGGTTAGAAAATACTCAATCACCTACAAATACCATCTCCAGCAATGTATCTTTTCATCATAGTCATTCTGATAATGTTAGTCCATTATCATATTATCAACAAGAATAAGAAAATGGGAGTGGATCCTTGTAAATTTTCTTTTCTAATTAAATAATAATAGAAATTCAAAAAATAGTGTTTTTTTTTTAACCACGTGGGGGATGGAAATGGATGCATCACTTGAGATAATGGTCTTTTTTATCCTCCTCATTAAAACAAAAGCTCCTCCCACTTTTTTTTTCGCACATCACTAAAAACTTTGTTTAGACCAATAGAATCACATCCTTTTCTTTTGTACAACCTTAAAGCTTTAAGGTAGTAAGTGTGTGCGGGTGGCCCTTTAGTTTCTTGTCTTCTTTAATTCTCTCTTTTTTTTCTTGTTATTATTCTTTCTCTCTACTCTCTCTTTCTTTCTCGCTCGCTCCACCTTTTTTTTATTCTTATAAAAAAACAAATATCTCTTCTCTTTGGCGTGGTGTAGCGTGTAGTGTGGAATAATATATATACAAAAAAAGAAAACCAACTCCTTTTGAAATATTAATATCATTATTATTTTGAAAACCTTTTGTGTGAGTAAACGAGTGTGTTTTCTTCATTTCCTCCTTTAACTCCATTCCCCTTTTTCTTTTAAACACATCCCTCTTTTATTTCTTTATTTTTTTTTCTCCATTTGAAAAAGAAGAGAGGAGCAATTTTTTTCAAAAAAATATATACAAATATACACTTTTATAATAACCTTTCTCTCTCTCTTTTTTTTTTCCTATTAATTGACTTTACGCTATAAAAACAATTTAATTTCCTTTATATATTTTACACATTGGAAAAAACAACAACAAAAAAGAGGCCTGTATTTTTTTTGCATGAGAGAAGAGAGAGCGAGCGAGGCCGACGAAAAAGAAGAATCAGTTGATCATGGACCCTTCGCATTGCTCCATTGTTGTATTATACAAACCAACGACAACTAATACTGCAACTACAACGAAAACAGCAACACCTTATCGAATACAACTTGACATTGAAGATAATGACGATGACTTTAATCACCAAGACAACGAAAATAGCAAACTTGACGACAGTTACTCTGGCGACGATCGCCCGCACTATATGACTATCCTTCAAAGCGTTTTTGGTCACGGTATAGAATTATATAACAATTTGATTTGGAGAAATAAAAGTATCTTTTGGTTTTTCTTTAATATATGGCTGTATTTATATTTATGTATATATTTCTGTAGTGTACATACAATCGGATCCTGCAGATGCAATACGACAAATTCAGTATCAACAACAGCCAACTTTATGCTTGATCGACATTGGCGACGACATGAGCGGTCAAAACGTGGTTGCTAGCATGGCCGCCGATCTGTTAAATCATCATGTCACCATTGCCGGTACGCATAAAATATTAAAATATATTGATTATATTCGAATAGTCTTATAGTATCATCACACCCAATACACCCGATACACATTGTAACGTGTTTTAAAAAGGATATATGCTTTTTTTCTTTGGTTTCTTGCAAATCGAAAGAAAAAGCATCCTTCTTTTTTCTAAACTAGCTCTCATAATCAGATTTCAACTTTTTAATCCTTTTTTTATATCTTTATTGTTCTCTTTTTATTTTATTTTACTATTTACTACATTGAAATTTTGACCGACTCTGTTTTTTCTTCCTATAACAGTGTGCTCGTCCATTGACGATTTTGGGTTTATGCTCGGGTGCATCAATGCAGGTGCAGCAGAATACTTACTAAAACCCCTGCGTATGGATGTGGTCAAGACGTTATTTCTGGTAAATAATAATAATAACCCCAAGAATAGTAATAGATGATGAATGAATAATGCTGAATGATAATAAAATTTCGTACACCAACGCGTGTAGAGATATGCAATACGTGCGGCTTTGTATTCGGTAAATGTATTAAAATTCATTATATTCATATGTATGTATATATTTAATTATAGAAATTGCACAATAGTCATTCAATCGGAACTACTCATGGTGGATTACATCATCGTATCAAGAATACAACATCGAAAGATTCTGCGTAAGATTTATTTGTTTGATTTATTGAGAATTTGGGATTTTTGGATAATAAGATGAAGCGAAGGAGGAAAGTTGATCCAGTAGTAATATCATATACATATAGACTTGCAAAAGCCATGATGGATATTTATGCACCTCCTATTTCCGTCAAACGATCCATTGCACCATTATCTGGGTAAAATTTTATGCACCGATGAAGATAAATTTAATGAAGTGAAAAGCATATATGATAGGAAAAGTAGTTAACTGGTAAAGAATATGCTGTGCTTGATTTTCTATTATAGACATCGAGCTACATTTTTGCGACGAAAAATCGCAAGTTGGGATTTTTGTCCATTTGATGTCGATCACGATGATTTAATTCATTGTTCGTATCTTATAATTGAGCAAGTTCTGACATGTCCCGAAATGTCGCATATTTCAATAAATAAAGGTAAATTCCCCGCTCTCCCCTTTTTTTTTTATTCTTTATTCGAAAAATAATAGGGATGAAAATAAGATGTATATTAATCCAACCTTTTTTTCGATTTACATCGTGTTTTATATGTATATAACGTATAGATCAATTATACGATTTTATTTTTGAATTGTCTATTTCATACTACAATGGTAATTCATATCATAATTTTGCCCACGCGGTTGACGTTCTACAGTGTTTGTATCACTTTTTGTGCAAACTCGGGCTCCTGCCGTATCCTGGTAACGTGACCCGACCACAAGATCTATTGAGACCCAACGATATATTTGCACTTTTGATTGCAGCATTAGGTCACGATGCTGCTCACCCAGGTGTCAATAATATGTTTATGGTAAATTTGGAAAATAAATAAATAAATATTTATCGCGTGGGAAACTTTAATTACGAAAAAAAAAAATTGTTAAATCTAAACAAATAGTAAAATGAAATTAATAATGAAATTAATAATAGATTAAATCTGGTGCTCCACTTGCATTACTCTTTAATGATCGTTCTGTTCTTGAAAGTTTTCATTCAATGACATTATTTCAAATCATCAAAAAGCATAAAATCGATCAGTGTTTAGGGTCTACTGAAAGTTATCAAGGTAACAAAAAAAAACTTTTTGTTGTACATACATGTTTGGAGATATGTGAATTACACAAAAAAGTGGGGTTTATTTACATGCCAAGATAAAATGGATATATTTATAGAATTTCGGAAGACGGTTATCGCAAGTATTTTAGCTACAGATATGTCACTTCATAATGATTACGTTACTAAAATCAAAAACCAAGCAGAACGATTAAGGGATTTAAGTGCGTTGGATGAATCGTCTCGAGAAGAAGAACGAATGTTACTTTGTAGCGCACTTATCAAGTGTGCTGATATTAGCAATGTGGTATGTGCTGGTTTGACTCTTTTTTTTTTTTTTGTTACACAGTGATAGTAGAGAAGGGCAGGAGGAACATAAGATGTGTGATTTTGTCTGTCTGTTGTGTGTGTGTGTGTGTAGTGAATTTATTTTAAGTTATTGGTGTTGGGACCCATTCTTCCCGCTTCCCGTTTCCCCTGATTGTACTCAAATTATATATGTATTCTCAGACACGACCATTTCGACGTGCAGTCAAATGGGCAGAATTGCTTGCCCAAGAGTTTATGTGCCAAGGAGACCTTGAGCGTAAACTTGGTATGCCTGTTCAACCAATGAATGATCGAGATAAAATGGTGTTAGAAGATATGCAAATTGGATTCATACGATTCGTTGCTGCCAGTTTATTTGAAAGTGTTTCGAATGTTACACACGGTAAGAGAAAATCCCAGTCCTACTTTTCGTTTTGTATTATATATAGAGATAGAGTGTGTTCCTGTACATTATGTGTGTGTGAAAGTCATGCTTTATTCTGTATATTCATATATTATTTTATACTTTGATTCTAGAAATGACTTTTACGGTCGAATCAATGCAACAAAATTTAAAACTGTGGGAAACGCGGAAAAAAGAAGAAAGTAGCCAAAGAAAAGATTGGAATAATGAAACAATGATTGAAGAAAAACACCAGCTACCGCGGAAAAGCGAATCAGAAGGATACAGGCTATCACTGGACGCATCAGCCACAAATAAAACAATTACAACAGGTACAGCAACCACCAACACTACAAGCACCACTGTAAGCACCACACCTACTACACCCACCAGTAATAATAATAGTAATAATTCAGATAAAATTTTTAATGGATTACCTCAAATGCCTGCTGTTGCCATGGCAAGTTATGGTAATAACCCAAACAATGAATGGTTGTCAGCCAACGGTACGACTCCAGCTCATAGTGGTGCTTATTGTCAATGCTCCATTATGTAAACCCTCCACATACTCACTACTAATACACGCATGACATTTAAACATTTCCTCTTTTTCTTAACATATAACAACATCAGAAACTTTACCATCCACCAACAAATCCACTTCATTTATCACTATATGAAAAATATTACTTAATGTGTACTTTTTTTCTCTTTTATTATATTTTGATTTACCGGTTGATCCTTCTTTTTATCTTCTATACAAAACCTTTCACATCCTCCGATATCAAAAACAAACCTTCTCAATTTTTTTTTTACTCTCTCTGCGTTCCATTTTTTTTTACCTCCTGCCCTTCCTACTACTATTACTTCCATAGGTACTTTTTTTTTTCTTTTTTTTTCTAAAAAAAAAAGCTTTTATTGATGTATAGAAAAACTCCTTGTAGATTGTACATTTTTTTTTCATTTACTTATTTCCCGTCTTTTTATTATTACTATTATTTTTATTATTATACAAATGGAGCAAGGAAGTTTGGATCCATGTTCTTTATTTTTTTCTTCAAACAAATTATTTTTATTATTACTATTATTATATTACAATTATATAGAAAAAAGAATGGTATTTATTTAATCTGATAATATGGATGAGATAAACTATATAAAGGAAAAAAAATGACTTTTAATGTATTAATAAAGCAAATAAAGATATTCCACAAAACTCTTAGAATACATAGATAGTCTTACGTAGAAGATGACGAAGTGGCCAAAAAAAAAAGAAAGAAAAAACTCTACGTACGAAATGAATAAAATTCAATATATCTTTGGATTACTTATATATATTTAGTGATAAGAAATATACGAGTTGAATCATCATAAAATGTATCATATACATTTATAGATTAACGTACGTAACATGATTAGTCTTCTTATCTTTCTAAGAATGATATATCATTACATTCTACGAGAAATTTACATTTAAGAAAATAATAATCATACTAATAAAACTATTAATGATATAACTGTAAGTTATTATATAATTCGCTTCTTCTAAAAAGCTTTTTTTATATAATGTATATCTTTGAATTGTTATATTGAAGTGCTATTTCATAATGGGATATGACCTTTTTGGTTAATGTAAATGAGAAAGATGAATTGAATATAATAGTAATATTTGTGTATAATGTTCAAAAAATAAAGAGAATGGCTGATACGTATACAATCAACAAGAGTATATATATAAAGAGCGTGTATATCGCGGTAATAATACTGGCACATATGACATTAGTCAGAATACGTGTAGGTATAGTGGTGTCGATAGTGATTATGCTAGATACTCAACCTGTACTAGCACTACGTTATTATTATTATTATTACTGTTGTTGTTGTTGTTGCTGTTGTTGATTATTATTATTTATATTACTACTACTGTTGCCTTGATGTACAAATTCAAGTGTTGACATGATGGTGCGCATATCATTTTCCATGACGGTTGCCCAGTTCTTCACATCTCCCAATTCCTTAAGTGCAGTATTGAACTCGTCCACTAAAGTTAGCCACTGTTTTGTCTGTTTTGTATATTTTGTTGTTTGCGTTGATAATTTGCGTGATGCTTGCTCTAATTCTTTTTGTCGTACGAATACTTCAGAAACTCTAATATATACATATATTAGAACAAAAGAAAAAAAAAGAGCGAACAAATAAGGTTCATCTTACCCTTCATTTAGATGATCATTCAAACTATCTGTTAATTCATTAACGGTTGTAACAGCTTCTTTACGTAATTGTTCTAAAGAAGTTAAAATCAGAGCAGAAAAACTGTATTTAGATTATAGTCTCCTCCTTTTTATTTTGTTTCTTGGTGTGAATCACGTAGAATCGACAATTCGTCTTCCTTTTTTTTTTATTTGCTCCTACATGTGTATGTACCATTTTCACGTTTTCTTTCCGATTGTCGTTGTTGATGTGACTTTAATAATTGCGCTAATGATTGTTCAGACATATTATTGTATAAAAAGCTATATATGAAAATCTAGGTAAAAAAATTGTGTTTCAGGGGAAAAAGAAATAGTATTCCTGCAACACTCTTGTACCAGTCTGTTTCTCTCCGCCTTGACACTTATTTCAAGAACGCGAAATGTTACATAGTTACATTATTAATGTTTTTTGATAAGGGGCATCAAGTACAGAACTTTCTTATTTCGCTTAGCTACTCCTATTATCAATTGCTGTCTAGAAAATAAGAGTGCGCGCACACCTCTGAATTTATTGCAACTAAGATAATGATTTTGTTTTGTTTATGTTATTAGTAATGTTGTTGACATTAGGAGGCGATTTGTGCTCTACGGATAGTTTTATTACCTAGTCATTTTTTTTTATCCTTCCTGGCACTTTGCGCTCAAATGCTTTCTCCCTCAATTTGCATCCGAACCAAGAAACAATATATCACGAGTGAAAAGACTTTCGGTTACCTGACAATCAGCAAAAACAAAAATAAAGAACCTGCATGCATAGCGACAAATACAGAAGAACTCCCAAAGTGTGAGATACGTACATCTTATATAAGGAGTCGTCTCTTTTTTTTTTATTTATTATAAACAAACAATAGTTCTGATGTTTTCTACATACATGTTCTAGCTTTCTGCAATACAGTAGTGCGACCGCTTAATTTTTTTCGGATTTTAGCGCATATTCAAATACTTTATCATAGTTATATGTATAGAAGGAAAGTTGTTGGAACTCACATAATAAAAAGTAATAATGTCAATAAGAATATTGCACAAGGTTGTGCCATAAGAAAAGGCTTATTATTATTTTTAATATACAGCACCCAGTAAAAAGAGACCATCACAGGTGATAGCTGTGTAATACCCTGATAGACGCCTTGCACCTATTCAATAAAAAGTGCATATCAATCTCATTGATGATTGGTATCGATTTATACAGCATTATATAGTAGTAGTAAATGGTAAACGGTCATATATATTAGCCAGTAATAATAAATAAATAGCGACGGATGTAGTATATAAAATCTAAATAATATGCATGTACCCTGCTGAATATGTTTTATCGCATGCACTACGCCCAGATTACATATAATCAAACAAGCACGTAATGGTGTTTTTTTAACTAATACATATAGTTTACCAGTACTACAGAAGACTTAAAGAAATATATTTGTTTTTGAGAAGATTGTTCACGTCGCTTGGCACTTTTTTTTTTTTGATTGATTATCGTGGTTTTTATAATTTATTTACTGTTTCTTTTTTTTTTTTTTGTTTCTTTCTGTATTTAATTTTTTTTTTGACGACGATCTCCACTTTTGTTAAATATTTTCAACAACGTCTATATGTAACAGAAAAAAATGTTATTTTTATTGTACTGCGCAAGACTTCTGGTTTGTTTATATGCCTATTTTCAACAATTATCATTATCATCATTCATTACCAACAATTATTTATTATACAACAGTAAACAATCGTCATCACCCCTACGACGAGGACAACAAAAAGAACAAATAATCACAGTCAATATTATGTCGTACAATAACTTAACCTCTCTAGTGTTAACAACAATACTCGTATGTTTTATTATTAGTTTCCCAACCCTTGTTCGTGGTGAGTATGATGTAGGGGAAGAACAACTCGCGCGTATTCCTTACCGATATGCTTCAGCAAGTTTTTCTCGTGACGGGGTTCTATATAGCTATGGTGGTGCTACACGTAATGCAAGTGCTTCAACACTATTTACATCTATTTCATTTGATCAAACTGATGGAGAAGTTATTTATTCGGATGTACCACAACGCCATTCACCAGGTGCTGCTTATAGTGAAGCTGTGTTACTTCCAGATAATAATCGAGTGTTATTGTTCGGTGGCCGAAATTTGACAGACACTTTTGTTGCTGACAGTAACACATTACTCACTACCAATGAACAAAATAATAATATTATTCATAGTGGTACCACTGGCTCAGGTGTATTACGACTTTACGAATATCGTTTCGATACTCAAAATTGGACAGCAATTCCCATTAAAACAACTAATGAAGACGACATACTACCGAGAAATCGTAAAGATTTTACTGCCATAATTTCTCCTACCAATGGTAAAATTTATATTCATGGAGGACAAGATTTTCAAGCTGAAGGAACTCGTACGCCGATCAATGATAGTTGGGTGTTTGATCCATTAACAAATTTATTTACGCGGTTAAATTCCATACCTCTTTCTGCTCAGCCTGGCTCCGAACTTTTTGGACATTCTGCCGTAGCGCTTGAGTAAGTGTATATCTATATATTAAATAAAAAAAACAATCATGTAGTTATATAATTTCAATATGACCTACATAATAATGTCATATGTACATTTTAACAATGCAAAAGAAAGGAGCAAAGTACGTAGAAGTAAACTCACATGATTTACTTTTTTTGGCTTTATGTTTACTATTTAATAATTTTAGTAATGGTATTATCATTCATATAATGGGAAATGGATATTATGGTATTAACTATTATGATAGCAGTCATAATGATACACTTTGTGACCGAGGATTGATTCTTGATACCAATACGGACACATGGTCGATTCAAATATTGACAGGAAGTCCACCACAACAAATTATTAGTGGTTTTGCAGTACTAGGTATAAATGATATCGACATCTCTTTCGTTTGTTAGAAACATACTAGCCACATGATCTTGAATACAAAATATATCTTCGCTGGATCTAACTTTATATGTATAACACATCTTTTTTTCCATCCGTTTTCTTCGGAAAAAAGGGCCCGATAAACAAACTATTTTTATGAGTGGAGGTAAAAAAGTAAAACAAACAAACAAATAATTTCAATGTAGAATATAAAAGATAAGGAGAAAAAAAAAGCTGATTATTACATTTCTATCTATTATATTAGGATTTGGTGCTAGTAGAACGTTACAGAATATTAGTGTATCTTCCAACGATTTAAATTCATTAGATATAACAACATGGAGATGGTCGTCTTTAGATCTTGATACAATTGGTGATCCTCCAAAACCACGGTTTTACACAAGTGCACAACTACTTTATAATACATATATAGTGGTTGCTTTTGGTAAAGTTTATTTACTATAATTTCAACAAGAGTTATTTAATAACAAGATGAATGTTGGGATTTTTTATACACACTTTATACTCACCAAATTACCTTAACACAAAATCTATTATATTCATGGCGAAAAAATAATAGGTGTATCTGAATATTTTTGGTATAATGATATAAATGTTTTACGATTCCGTACATCTAAAAATAGAACCTATATAGCCGAATGGACAGCTCGTTTGGATATGGCTCCTCGCTCGGAACAAGTTGGATTTTTTACTGATCTATCACTAAGTACTGAGGCAAAAATGGCTATTGCAGTCGGCGTGTTAGCTGCTGTCGTCGTTACTGTAGCTTACATTTCTTGGTATTACCGCGACAGTGCCAAGGAAATGCTTGGGCGATCTTACCGTTGCCTTATTTGGACTTCTAGGTATTCATCGTTTTAATACTTACGTATTGAAAATTCAACATAGCATTATATTGTACATGTGACCAAAACTCTTTGCTTATTTATTATTATGTTTGTATAGAATTGGGGAGCCCGTGTGGACAGGCTTGGCACATATATTATCCAAAGTAATTTTATCTTGCATATTTTTGGCTTATTTAGTCTACACTATTTTTCAAGTGGCCAATAGTTCAGTTGCTACATTGACAATCCAAAAATCAACTCCAAGTGTGAGCCTGCCAGGTAAGCAATTTATATAAGATACAGTGACATTATTATTATTATTATTATCACGAAAATTATACTTCAAGATATGTTATATAGAAATAAAGAAAAAACAAATACTGTATACTTTTTTCTACAATAGCATAATTAACTAATTATTATCTTTATGTTATATTTTTTTTCTCAGACATTCGCTTTTGTTTCGATGGTTGGAGCAACCCAAGCATTGGCTGTCAAACAGAAACACTTTCCATTGATGACTGTATTTCACTTAATTATCTATCTAAATTAGACATGGGTATTCATCAACCTTATTTTGGTTATACTGGCACTGTCGAGTGTTACTTATTCCATCCAAAGGACTACTTTAAGCTTAGTGGATCACCTGTGATTGCTAATTACAATGGGTCTCGAATCCAATTCAGTTTTTATGGTACATCTATTGACGAAAACAGTCCTGGACTTGTTCATGTCACTCTTTATCCTCACGACATGGATCCCAATCTTTCTTATTATTTTAACGTTACACAATACGGTTACGACGATGGTACAGTTGATATTGATGACTGGCTCCATGACGAAAGCAATAATTTGGTTTCAGAAAATACGTATACCATCAATTCCAATACTTCATCTGCTGTCAGTTATCAACTCAGTACTCATCGCTATTTGGAAGAAAGTGCTTGGAACAATTTTGGTTTGTTAGATTTGATTTTCTTTATATTTATTTATTATATGTGATAAGTGAGACAAACAATAATAATAATATTATTCTATTTATTTTTATGTATATATCAATATTCAAATTTAAAAAAGGTATTTGGTATGTTTATAATAATACCCCATCAATAGAAACAAGATCATCACAAGGTCCACATTCAGCATCTCCAAGACCTCTCAATATGACAGGAAACAACTTCTTGGATGTGTATCCAGCAAGTTATATAGACGTGAGCTTGCTAGATCAACGTATTTACACGATTTTGTCCAGCGTGGGTCCTTGTGGTGGTTTATTGGCTTTATTAATTACATTGAATTCTTGGATATTTGGCGCTCGACCCAGGTCTCCTTGGGGTATTATACATCGTATCATATGGACCGACAGAAGTCGAAATTCTCTTTTGCGAGGGCTTCGAGAGAAATTCGGTAGAGTCACAACGGAAGGCAATATTGCTTTTATTAATCCGGTGAATAAACAATTTTTTTCAAATAATGATATAGAGGCAGATTGGCATGATATTGTTGTAAATCCATATTTGAGTAAACAACAAGAATCAACAAGAACAACTGCATCATTAGCATCAGTGAAAACATATAATCAAAAACAGCAACAACAACAACAAACAAACCCTGCAATTCAGTGTTCTACAGTATCACGTCGACTCAATGAAAAATCAAGTTTTTATACCAATAACATAACTACTGCTGGACCTAGTCCATCTTATAATAGTAACGATTGCAATGATGTTGAATACAATCAGCATCACTATAAAAAAGAAGAAGACGAAGAAGAAGAAAAAAAGAAGAGTGAATCAACCACTTTGAAAAGAGCATTGCAGCAGATTGATCAATTACAAAGACGTGTTCAGCTCACCGAATTAGTGCTCAAGGCATATTATATTGACGAAGAAGTTTTTCGAAATTTACATATTGCCCTTGCGCAACAGCATCAAGAGGAGCAACAGGAACAATCTAATAATAAATTAACAACATTTACCGATGAAAATGAGGCTTCGTCCTCAATATCTTCTTCTCTATCGTCAGCACATCAGAACTATCTCAACGACCCAACTAAAACTGGAAGGCAAAACAAAGCTGACAATATTAGTAGCGAGAACAGCAAGGGCAATAAAAGTCTGACACCTCCACCCTCTGATTGTTGTTATAATAATAATATTAATAATAACTTGTTGACAAAAGACACACACAACGACGATAAAGATGAATATGTCAGAACACCACCAGAAACACCTACTACCCCTCCTCCTACTTTTCAACTTCATTGCAATTGCAGTTTAAGTGTTGATTCTCTCCCTTCTTCGTCTCGAGATCTACTCCAACCACATCGATTTTCATCCTTATCTTCAATTGACTATAACATGAATAGTGATATAACTCGGGTCCCTTCACAAAAATTATCTTCTTTTCCACTTCATTATCTGTAATATAAAAAAAAAAATCTCTTTTTTATTTCTTATTCATATGAATCGTAATAATATTAATAATAATTTTGATAATATAAATAATTTATTTTTAACCATTCAAGTAAAAAAAAAAAAATCTAAAACGCGCTGTTGTGCATGGTAACGAATTAGACGCGTTTGTGCGTGTGTATTTTGTAGACAGGGCGGAGTTGACTCTTTTACCAACTTTAATAGTTGACGCTTGAGAAGTAAGCGTTTTCTTTTTTTTTGCTGCTCGTCTTGTATATACACACACACACAAGAATAATAAAAATGTCAGAAGTACCACCAAGAAAGAAGCGTCATATTGAGGAAGTAAAAGAAGAAAACAACTTGGAAGATATGGATTCAGCGCCTTTGACCCAAGAAAAAGAAGAAGAGGAGGAAGAACAACTGTCTGCAACAACAAGCAATGTACCCAACGATCTACAACAACCTGAACATCAACCAGATAAACCTGATGCTGCTGTACTTGATAATGCGACTACTAATAGTAGCTTTAGTAATAGATCTTCACCGGATTCATCACAACAACCACCGACAAAGAAAGCTCGTCCATCCAGGATGACTCCCGATCGACGTGTTTCATTTGCTCCTAACTTGAATTCACAGGAACAACAGCAACAACCACAACAGCGACAACCATCACAAACATCCATGTCTGATTCTTTTTCACCACCACCAACAGAACATAAACCTAGACTTGTTATTACAAAAATGGTCCTTAATAATTTCAAATCATATGCCGGTCGACAAGTTATTGGACCTTTTCAAAAGGTAATGACAAAAAACTGAATAAGAAACGTGTTCCTAGTTTTTATATATAGCCTAATATATATACTTCTAATACATATATATTATAAATTATATAGTCTTTTAGTGCAAGTATGTTTATCATTTGATCAGGGTTTTTTTTCATTTCCTGAAAATAATGTTTCAATATACTAATATTATATATCTGAATATCTACATAATTAGTCGTAGGTCCTAACGGTTCGGGCAAATCCAATGTAATTGATGCATTATTATTCGTCTTCGGTTATCGTGCCAATAAAATGCGTCAAGGCAAATTATCAGAATTAATTCATAATTCTGCCAAACATCCTAATTGTTCCAGTTGTTCTGTTGAAATACATTTTCAAGAAATTGTTGATGGCGTAAATTTTCTTTTCTTCCTTATTAATATATACTTCATTATCATCATTGTCATTTTATACTAACTCAACAAAACATTTATACTATAGAATACGCCTACAGAATATGAAAAGGTACCTAATTCAAGGTTAACAATTTCAAGACATGCTTTTCGAAATAATAGTAGCAAATATCAAATTAATGAAAGAACAAGTTCATATACTGAAGTAACAACATTATTACGAAAACGTGGTATTGATTTGGATCATAAGCGTTTCTTGATTTTGCAAGTATGTTTTTATATAAATATAAATAAGAGGAGAGAAATAAAAAAAAAAGGTCGAAGCGATTTCTTACTTGTTTTATATATTTTTACTATATCTTAGGGTGAAGTTGAATCAATTGCTTTAATGAAACCGAAAGCTAAAGATGAGCATGATGATGGATTATTGGAATATCTTGAAGATATTATTGGTACTTCAAAATATAAAGATCCTATTGAGTCTGCTAACAAACGATTGGAAGAATTAAATGAAGATCGAGTCGAGAAATTAAATCGAGCACGTTATGTTGGAAAAGAAAAAGATAGCTTGGAGGTTAGTTTATATAATTTATTTGAAAATAACATCGTATCAATAAAGAAATCGAGGATTCTAATAACTAAATCAAAAAATTATTGTTGTTAAAAGGGGAAAAAACGAGAGGCTGAAATGTTTTTAGAAAATGAAAATGAATTGGCTCGGAAAAAGAATGAATTATATCAAGTATATATTTATGAAGCAAAAGATAATATTTCAGTAGCTAATACAGCAGTGGTAAATCATCATTATTTTACTTCTTCACTATAAGCAGAATAATGACAGTAATTTAATCATGTTGTACATATTAATAGGAAGAGCTTAAACGAAAACTGGAAGAAGAAAAAACCAGTTATGGTGAAATTGAAAAAGAACAAGCTGATATGTCAAAACAATATCAAGGTTCAGTTAAAGAATATGATGTAAGCTATTGTACAAATATATATAGCTTTTATTCAAATGAGATTATCTATATGTTTCGACTTTTTTTTTGATTATGCTAAATAATAAAAATAAAAATTGGTTCGTCATTCTTCAATTTTAGGCTTTTGCGGTAAAAATATCTCAAGTGAAAAAGAAACAAAACAAATTTGAAAAAGATGAAGTTCAACTACGTGAACGTAAAGAACATTTACTCACTAAGAAAGAAAAATCTAAAGCAGCATTGGAAAAGGTATATTTATATATCTTTATTTTCTTTCTGTCTTTTCATTAACAACTCTTTCTATAAAATTCATATATTAAACTGTTACCCCTTCCTTTCTTTTCTATAATATATGTAGGATCAAGAAGCAAGTACTGCTGCACGTGATGCTATCAAAAAGAATGGAGAAGAACTCATCAAAAGACGAAAAGATCTTAAACAACTTGAAAAACAATTAAAAGAAGAAGAAGCCAAAATGGAAGAAATTAATAAAGAATTAACTGGAAAAACCGATGAATACAAGGGTCAAATCGAAGAACTTCAAAAGAAACGTGCTCCTTGGACTGAAAAAATCAATAAGAAAAAGAAGGATATTGATATTCGTAAATCCGAAAAAGAGATTCTTGAAGAAAAAATGTCATCAGGAGCAAAAGCGGTTCAAGAAGCTGAAGCTCAAGTGGATCGAATCGAAAAGACTCGTACTTCCAAGGTAAAAAAAAAAAAAAAAAAGGCAACCATCAAAAGATAGAAAAAATAATGAAGTTCTTTATTTAGCATGCGGAAAGTGAAGCTTTACCGAAACAAATTGAAGCACTTCGAAATGAAATTGAAGAATTAGAACAAAGTATCAAGGTAATAAAAGAGTTACCATGTCAACCTACTTTTTTTTATATGATAAATCATTGTGAAATCTAAAAAAATGTATACATATTATGTAGAATATGGACGAACGTGAAGGTGCTTGTAGAAAAGAAGTAAGTCTTGCTCGACATAAAGCAGATGAAGCAAGATCTTCTTTACAACAATCTCAAAGTCGTGGTAAAGTATTGGATAGTTTACTTCGTATGCGTGATTCAGGTCGTATCAAGGGTATTTATGTAAGCTTAAATTTTCAAATTCTTTCCACCACGCCCAATATAATATATAAAAGAGCCAGCTTTATTAAACAATTTTTCAATTTTTTTTTGATTTAGGATCGTTTGGGTAATTTGGGTGTCATTGATGACAAATACGATGTCGCCGTTTCAACAGCATGTCCTGCCTTGGACAATATCGTTGTGGAAACTGTGGAAGCGGGTCAAGCATGTATTGAATATTTACGTAAAAACAACTTGGGTCGAGCTTCGTTTATCATTCTTGACAAACTTGGAAGACAAGATACTCGATCGATTGATACACCTGAAAATGTACCTCGTCTATTTGATTTGATTAAACCCAAACATGATCGATTTAATCCAGCCTTTTATAGCGTACTGCGTGATACGCTGGTTGCTCAAAATTTGAAACAAGCCAATCATATCGCATATGGACGACAACGATGGCGTGTAGTAACTCTGGATGGTAAATTGATTGAAAGATCAGGTGCAATGACAGGTGGTGGTAATCGACAACTTCGTGGTGCTATGGGTTCTCGTTTCAAAGATGACGAAGTGAGTGCTGATACAGTAGCACAATTGGAACGTGAACGTGATAAACTAGAAGAAGAATTGCGTAATATCGTGGAGCAGAGAAGAGCAGCTGAATTGGGATTGCGTTCAAAGAAGGAAAGCTTACCAAGAAAAGAAATGTCCTTGGAGAAATTACAAATGGATATGCGTAGTTTGGATCAACAATTGGAAGATGCACGTCAACGTCGTGATACTTTAAAGTAATTTCTTTTTCGACCATCATGTTTAAGGAAACATAATTTCAAAACCACGAAAATGTTTATATAACTCATTTTTCTTGTAATAAAATATAGGACTCAAATGGAACCAAAACCAGAAGATGTTGAACGATATGGAGAAATTGGCGAAGAAATTGAAAATTTAGAAGAAGAAATGGCCGAATTAGAAGAAAAACCAAAGGATATTGATGCACAAATTGAATCATTACAAGATGATATCATGGATGCAGGTGGTATGGATCTTCGCTTACAAAAGATTGTTGTGGATGATGTTAATAAGCGAATCGAAAATTTGAATACCCGAATCACCAAGGCGATGGTTGCTAAAGCTAAAGCGGAAAAGGATATTATAAAATTGGAATCTACTATTAAAAAATATGAACAAGAAGATGGTAAAATTGAAGAAGATATAAAAAAACTGGAAGCTGAATCGGCAGAAAAGGCAAAGGAAGCTACTGAAATTACAAAGCAAATGGATGATTTAACAAAGGTAAAGAAAGTAAAACTAGAAGGAACGTGAAAGCTCAAAGAACAAAAGAGATTATATCCATTCTGTATGGTTATACTAACATTTTTTTAAAACAAAAACAATGATATAATCCTATTTAGAATATGGAAGAGAAACAAAAGGAGATTGATGGCTTCAAGAATGATTTAGATAAAAAGACAAAGCAAATAAATGAACTTCGGAAATCTGAGATTGAAATTAAAAATAAATTGGAAAATTATCAAAGAAGCTTGGCTGATAATCAACGTAAAGTAGTACATTGGAATGAACAACGTGCTAAGCTTTCACTACACAATTACAGGTAATAATAATGCACACATACATAAAAAGGCATCATTTTTCTTTTTTTTATATATATGATATTAAAACTTTATTATTATTATTATTATTATTAGAAATCAAAGTGAAGAAGAATTGATCTTACCAGAATTTGATGATGAAGCACTTAAAGAACTACAAAATAATGTACAAGAAACAAAAACTGATATTGCCGAAATTGAAGGTTCGTAAAATAATATTCTATCAAATAATAAATAAACCAAAAACTGACTAACAAAATCGAATTATATTATAGCACTTGTTGAAAATGCAAAACCAAATTTATCTGTACTGGAAGAATACCGCCGCCGAGAAGAAGAATATAATGGTCGTGTAGAAGAATTAAATGGAGTGACAGAAAAACGTGATGAAGTTAAAAATGAAGTAGAACGATTACGTAAACAACGATTGGATGAATTTATGCAAGGGTTCAATGTTATTTCACAAAAACTTAAAGAAATGTATCAGGTAAACTATATATGTAAATATATATAATAACTCAACATTTGTCTATACAAGCTATATATGATATTTATTATATAATTCTTAATATCATATTCAAATTAGATGATTACAATGGGTGGTAATGCTGAACTTGAATTAGTTGATAGTTTGGATCCATTCTCTGAAGGCATTGTATTCAGTGTAATGCCACCTAAAAAGAGTTGGAAAAACATTTCAAATTTATCTGGTGGAGAAAAGACCCTGAGTTCTTTAGCATTGGTATTTGCATTGCATCATTTCAAACCTACACCTTTATACGTTATGGATGAAATTGATGCAGCACTGGATTTCCGTAATGTATCAATTGTTGCGAATTATATCGCAGAACGTACCAAGAATGCTCAATTTGTCATTATCAGCTTACGAAATAATATGTTTGAATTGGCAGATCGATTAGTTGGTATTTATAAGACAAACGATTGTACAAAGAGTATTGCGATTAATCCTTCTATGATTGCTATGCTTGCCGAATTACATCAACCTGCAACAAATACCAGTAATACGGGTAATACTAATAATAGTATAAATAATAATAATAATAATAATAATAATAATAATAATAACTCCTCTTCCTCACAGCAACAACCATTAGTAGCAACTAGTCGAAATCCAACTCCTTCCTAAGATAATAACAATAATAACCACACACACACACATTTTTTTTTATAATTTCGCATGTATCACATTTGTACATTTTATAGTTTTGCTCAACTTATATTACGTATATTTTCAATAAATTCCTCCATCTCATTTTTTTTTCAAACTATTTCATACATTTGTTTTTTTGACAAGTTCAAAATGAAAATGAAAATGACAATATCTTGACATGAGCACATGACCATTTTCCTGAACATATTATTTGTGTTACAATGGAAAGATATCATAAACAAATATATACTCGTTCACTATCCTAAGCAGACATATATATACAGATATATGTATATGCATATGTATATATATTACATATATATAGGATAATGTCGATTATCTTATTATTTATTATGCATAGACGGAAGAAAAAAAAAGATAATTGTTTAGCAAAATTTCCAATAGATGGCGACTGTATCCTGTAACGAATTTTTACAATCAAAAAAACTTTGTTTTTTGGCTGATTCTTAGTGTTATTATTTTCTCCAAATATAATACTGAGCATATATACATTTTTTAAGCCCACACCCACGTTATGACCCACATATGAATGCCCATATTATGACGTATATTACACATATATAGTATAAAAAGATCAATCATTATTTCTGCATTCTTTGTACTTTTATTATATACACGCAACTCTTTCTATCCTTCGTAATAATTGCCTTCCATAATAAGTTACTTTAAAAACATAAAAAAAAAATATAAAATAAAGAGGTTGATCGATGGCGTAACTAATAATAAGAATAAAATATAGGCTAGACAGAAAGGAGGAGTCCATTTTTTGCACACTCTTTCTCTTCCTCTCCTCCCCCCCAAAAAAATACTTTAAATTAAACCTGAGAAATAAGCAAAGTATGTTTAAGCTTTTATATTATTGTATCTATGCAACAAATAAATAGATGTTGCTATGTTTCCTTTAAGTATTATTATTATTATTATTATCATAACAACAAGTACAGCATACAATATAAATAAAAGAAAGCTTTTGATTATAAAAAAGATATTATGATCCAAAATCTAGACATTTTTTTTTGGGGGGTGGGGATTATTCCATCACTCCGCTTATTAGTTGTTTTATAAAAAGAAATTGTTTTATAGTTTTTTATTATTTTTTATTATTACTTTTTATTCATTTGAACGATTCCTTTATTTCTTTATTTCTGTTTTTCATTATAAAAAATAGCACGAACATATAAAAGTAAATAATAGGAGGGGCGCGACGCGAGGCTATAAGGCAAATAAAAAAGAAATAACAACCCTTCCTTTTTTTTTTTTTGGTGAGACGACTCAAAAATAATAAAATATAACAACACACAGACAGACATATATATAACGCACACGCAAAACAGATAACATAAATTACAATAAAATCATGAATGCCTCGCCGTCGCCTCCATCATCGCCAGACAGTACAGACGATGAACCACCATTGTCAAGCCGAGAAAAACATTTATATAATTTAACTCCTCATTTACGTATCGATCAATCACCTTCACTACGACCCATCTCGACAACAACAGCAACTGCAACAGCAACACACAATAATAGTAATAATAGTAATAATAGTACTGGTCGAACATGCTCTCCTACATCAAATACACCATCACCTCCTTCATCCCCTACACATGCACACCATTCCTCGAGCATTCCAAAAGCTTATAGAATCACACGTTTTAGTCGCTATTTTATAGTATTTTCAATATTTTTATCTTTCATATCAATTTTTGTCATGTTAGACTCTTTTCAACATCATCAAAGAGATATGGATGGATGTCAAGATAGTTTTATGCAACCTATTTATATACGACAAACTGGTTTCGATAGTGAAATGACGAGATTTGCTAGTAAATACGCGCTTTATCTATATCGTGAAAAAGATGTAGATCTTTCGGATCAGGTAAATGAAAAAAAAAATACAAATATATATATATATATATATAAGAGTTAGAGAGAACTCATGGAAAATATATATATATATATAGCCGACAGGTGTTCCAGTCTTATTTATTCCTGGTCATGCAGGAAGCTATAAGCAAGTACGATCCATATCTGCTGAAACAGCTTATGCTTATTATCAACATTACACCACACATCCAGAAATTTTAAAGCAAGGTGTTAGAAATCTTGATTTTTTCACAGGTTAGCAAAACGAACGAATAATGAGCTTTTTTAGAAATGAAAGAAAAAAAAAACCAACTTTCTTTTTTTTTTATTATGCATATATGCATATATATTGCCCAAATAAATAAACTATATAATTTTTAGTGGATTTTCATGAAGAATTTTCAGCACTTCATGGTCAATCCTTATTAGAACAAGCTGAATACCTGAACGATGCTATCGATTATATCCTTAAATTGTATCCAAGAACACGTAAATCCAGACAATATCCTGATCCAACATCTGTATTAATCATTGGTCATTCTATGGGTGGAGTAGTAGCACGTAGCATGTTTTTAATTAGTAACTATCAACCAGGATCCATCAATACCATAATTACATTATCCACACCTCATATTTTACCGCCAGCACCTTTTGATTGGAAAATATCTAAAATATATGATGATATGCATCGATTTTGGATTAATGGTTATGCTCCAGCAACCACCTCTCTTGAGAGTACAGCAGCAACAGACACGTATTGGACTTCCTTAAAAGATGTGATGCTTATTTCGATTGCAGGTGGTACATTGGACAATATTGTATGCTCTGATTCAGCGAACGTCGGTGCATTTTTACCACCTTCAAATGGATTTACTGTATTTACAACCGCAATTCCCAATGTATGGACTGGAACGGATCATTTATCCATTTATTCGTGTAAACAACTTGTACGTGTCTTGGCAAAAAGTATGTTGGATATTGTTGATACGAGACGACCATCCCAAACGAAACCGTTGAATGAACGTATGATGGTTATGAAAAAAGCATTTTTAAGTGGATTAGAAGATCGCACGCAAGATTTATCTTTAGGTAAGATCAATTTTTTTTTCTTTGTTTTCTCTCCCAACATCAACCCCACGTTTTCCTTTCTACATACCCAACATGCATAATCTCATAATAGTAATAATAAAAATCCATCCTTCCCTCCTTTTTTTTTTTTTTACTATCCTCCCTTCCCTCTACTTCTTATTTATTAAAATTGATTTTTTTTTTGTTTTGTGAAATATTAGGACGACCAAATCATAGTGAAATATCAGACCGAGATTTACGACCATTAAAAGTTGGAGAACGTCTTGTTATTAAAAATAATAATGTTGGTGACGATAATAACAACAATCCTATTGTACGACTTTCCTTATTACCACGATCTAAAGATATAACGGCATTTTCGGTATTAACAGACCAACCCATCGGTAATGACGGGTCTCGATTTTCTCTTGTTTTTTGTAACATGATGGATCGCGTTTCCAGTGATACTACACGAATTATTTGTCAATCTGCTGATGAAGCCGCTATTCCCGTACCAGCTTCTACCGAACGTGATAATTATCCATTTTCCGGTCGAACTTTTTCATTTGCCAGTTATCGAGTTGAAGAAATGAAAGAATATCAATGGTTTGGTGTAATTGACAATTTTGATTTTTCAATGACTGGTAGTACGAGTAGTAGTAATAGTAATAGTGGCGGTACCTGGACGCATGGTGGGTTTTTGATTGCAGAACCCATGAATGATAAAGAACATAATCAACAGCGTATCGAAAAGTCCATGTCAACAATTGCAATGGAAGGTGTTCATGTCAAAGTATCTTCCCACCTCTTTTCAACGATCCACATTCCAGCCATTGAAAGTCCCATGTTGGCTTATCATCTCAAAGTATCAAGACAAAGTTGTAGTAATATGTTTGCGCCCTTTTTACGACAATCGATATCAACCATGCATGAATCTAAATTTTATGTTAACTTGGCCAATAATGAAGATGAAACAGATGTATCATTACATGGAAGAGCAGCATTTTCTTCTTATGCTTCTATACAAAGCATGCGGACGATGGATACGAAGTATTTAGATCAGCATCGTGGATTATCATTACAAGTTTGGATGGATCCTACATGTGAAGAACCACTTAAGATTGATCTTACCATTGATTGGTATGGTAGTGCTGGAAGGATTGGATTTAGAAATGGGATCATGTTATTAGCTTATGCATTTATTATGGTGATGTTGGTTCTTGCAGGACAAATTTATTGTTATAATAAAACAGGTAAAGTGGAGGGTGTGTGTGAGAGAGAGAGAGAGAGAGAGCGGAGAAAGGTTTTATAATAAAAAACGCATAACAAACACGAATAATTTTTGTTTTACCTATTTTAGGAATATTTCCGCATTTTGGACAAGGACTTAGTTTTTGTATCCGACGCACGTTACCTGTCATTATACCCATTGTAGCACTTTGTAGCATCTATCAGTGCACATATCAACAAGGACAAAGACATTATTTAAATCCTGCATATAATGTACTTGATGATTTAAATGTATTGTCTATTACTTGGCATGATTTATTAATTGGAAACTCAGATCCATTTTTTTGGTGGTTACCACTAGTGGGTCTTTTCATGAGTCTTGGCGTTATATCATTTGTATGGTTGGTAGTTGAAATACTATTGCATTTTTTAGCTAGTATTTCCTCATTTCTTATTGGTCGACGGATCCATACTTGGCATTGGTGTAACCGTGATGGAGAAACGAGAAATCAAAGATTTCAAAGAAGAGCCATAACGACAATAATATTATTTGTTTTAGTAGCAACATGTATTCCATATCAATTTGTTTTTGTGGTTGCATTTTTAGTACATATTATAAGTTGTATTCGATCATTAACAAGAACTTGGTCAGCAGTAAGTTTTTTTTTATTATTTTAAGCTTTTAATCATTTTCTTTTTCGGGGTTATTCTAGAAAGAAAACAGATACTCCTGCTTATTGTTTCTATCACTTACTAATCAAAGTTCAATTTGTAATTTTAGCCATCATTACAAGGATATAAACGAGCTAACCGATATTATTATATACAATCTTTATTATTACTAATGATGACTCTATTGCCTTTCAATTTACCTATTTTGGTTGTTTGGATACGTAATTTATCAGTCCATTGGTTTGTTCCTTTTTCATCCGATCATAATATATTCGCCATTGCACCATTCATAATTTATGTCGAATTATTGACAGGAAGTCGTAAAATGTTACCACGAACTAAAGGGTAAACTCTTTTTTATTTTATTTGTTTTGATTATTATTTGTATCATTTGAAGGAGATTATAACAAATAAGGGAATTTATATAATAATTCCTTTTTACTCTATCTTTATTATTATTATAGACCTTGGCATTGGGGAACCTGTATTTTAATTTATGGCATAGTTGCATATACATTTCTATATGGAATTAAGTATACACATTCAATTTACTTTTTATCAAATCATATGATAGCTTGGTTTCTTTTATTACATGTTAGAGATTCTCATTATGGTAGGATGACGTATCGTTATATAGCCGATCATTTGTATCCATTCCGCAGCAAAAAACATTCTTGACATTATTATTCATCTTATTTCATAACAACAATTATAATTATTATATTTATATTCACCCATCATTTTTTACATACTGCTATTACCATCAACCTCCACAATTCAACATTATAACCCCCGTCCCCTTTCACTCTCAAATCATTTCACTCGTTTTCTTATAATTATTTTAACTACTACTATCATTATTATTAATACTTCATTTATTTTTTTCTTTTGTACTTATTCATTATATATGTACTTTTGTTCTGTTTTTTTTTCTCCAAGGAGATAAATAATATATATTATATATCATATTTTTTTTTTAGAAAACAAAGAAAAAGACAAAGGCAATATGATTTTAGATATATAGAATTGATTGTTTATTACAAAAATCCTTAATGATATTCTCCCCCACAACCCGCCCCCCAAATGATAATAAAATTATGCTGCGTAGAAAAGGAGGTATTTATTAAAAAAAACCTAGGTCTTCTATACAGCATGTGATAAAAAAAAACTACCCTAAATAATACATGTAAAAAGAAAATGTGTTTGTTATAGTTAATAATTGTTTTTTGGCCCGTGGGCCTTTTTTTTTTTTTTTTTTGCTCACAGACACTTTTAAAAAAAAATTGATTTGTTGTTTCAAAAAAAAAAAAGTTATAATTTCTCTCTCTTTCTTCGTTTTTCTTCTTTTCCTTTCTTCTTTTTCTTCTTCTTCTTCTTCTTAACACTTTTTTTTTTCTTTTATAATATATATATATTTTTTTATATAACATTTATGTCTTTTTCATTAGACTTTAGTACAACAACTTCAACAATTTCAACCAAAAGTCCAACTTCACCAACCCAGTTTTCATTCCCCATGGTCTTAACTGAAACTAAAAAGACCACCTTATGGTATAGATATATTTTTAAAACTTTGTACCCCTTAACTATATAACCAGCCAAACCAACCTCCCCCCCCCTTTTTATTTTATTTTCATTCTGACACAATTTATTATTTTTAGGATGGGTGATCTCGAACCTTGGATGGATGAACAATATATTCAACAACTTTGGTATAATCTTCAGGAAAAAGTCATGGTAAAAGTCATTCGAGATAAAGTGACCTCGTAAGTTATTATTTTTCTATTGCTGCATAATCTCGGGAAAAAATAATAATAATAAAAAAAAAAGAGTGTTGTCCTTTTTTTTTTATTAATGTCCTTTTTCTTTTTATAATAATAATTAGTGCTAGTGCAGGTTATGCTTTTGTTGATTTTGGATCTACTGCAAGTGCAGCTGCTGCGCTTAATGCTTTCAATGGAGCAGCCATTCCAAAAACTCACAAGACGTTTAAGCTCAATTGGGCGTCAGGTGGTGGTCTGATTGACCGACGGTAAGTCAGCCGTTTTTTTTTTATTACTTTTCTTTTTTATTAAATAGAAATAATAATAAAAAAAACCAGCTCATAAAAACAAAAGACTCATTATGTTTTTTTTTTTTTTTTTTTTTTTATAAATGTCATTTTTAGTGAGGATCGTCAACCTGAATATTCAATCTTTGCTGGAGACCTTAGTCCCGATTGCACCGAACCGATTCTCTTGGTAAGCTTTTCTATTTTCGGACTTTATAAAAAAAGAAGTGGAGTTTTTTTTTTTTTTTTGAGTCAGAGAGTGTTGTAAAAAAAAAAAAGACAATAAGGAAAAAAACTAACTAAAATAACAATGGAAACTAAACTTTATTTTTCTTGTTATAATAGTCGGCCTTTACAAACCGTTATATTTCATGCAAATCAGCAAAAATCATGACAGATCCTCGTACAGGTTTATCTCGTGGTTATGGTTTTGTACGATTTTCTGATCCTATTGAACAACGGCGAGCTTTAATTGAAATGCAGGGAATGTATATTTGCCATCGTCCTATTCGTGTTTCAATGGCAACACCGAAACATCATCAGCAACAAATTCAACAACAGCAACAACAACAACAATTACCACCTGCTTCACCGACATCTAATATTTCACCTCAATCAAAATCACCTATTATGCAAGCAAATGATCCTAATAACACAACTGTTTTTGTTGGTGGATTATCAGCACCTATTCGTGAAGATGAATTACGACAATATTTCAGTCCTTTTGGTGAAATTGTTTATACAAAAATTCCTCCGGGAAAAGGCTGCGGATTTGTTCAATTTATATCAAGATTATCAGCTGAAACTGCGATTCAACAAATGAATGGATATCAAATTGGTAATTCTAGAATTCGCCTTTCTTGGGGAAGGTCTCAAAATGATAAATCCGCTGCTGCGGCTGCTGCGGCTGCGGCTGCCGCAACAGCTGCTAATGCTGCTGCTCAAGCTCAAAAACAACAACAATTACAAATGCAAGAATTACAACAACTGAAAATTAAATTGGAAGAACAGCAAGAGCAACAACAAAGGTAATTTCTTTTTTATTTTTACTGTGATAATAGCAGCTATAATAACAGCTATAATATTAATGATTACTATTAATATACAAGTTATGACTCACACATCACAATAATAATTTTTCTTTTCTTAGAACGTCACTTGTCAGCAATTATAGTGGATTTTCGTCAGTACATCAAAACCAACCGTCATATGAACAGTCATCAGTATTTCCGTCATCGCTACTTCAACGAACGTATGAAAACAGATCTTCGTCATTGGATTGGCTCATGCGTGATGATAGTTTGTTTTCATCAACGTCAAAACTTTTCAATAACCCTGTGACACAATCGACAAATACTTCAACATCTGTTGTGACAAGCAACACATCACCATGGAATTCATTCAATCACATTTATGCTCAATAAGGAAATTTAACTCATATTTCTTCCTATTATTCCAATTCATAATATCAAAAAAAAAAACACATACACACACATTCCTCCCTTCTCTTCTTTTTGTCTTTATTTTTTTTTTGTCTGCCTTTTTATCTACTCTTTTTTGTTTTGCTTATTCCTTTCAGTTTTATTTTTATTTTTATTACTCATATCAGCATGCCTTTTTTTCCCCCCTCTTCCCCACCCCAAACAACATATATTTTCTTCTTTTGTTATAGTATAATTTCATTTTACTGACTTACTAGTTTGTTTTATTTTTCTTTTGTTTTTTTTCCCTTCTCTATCTCACTCATATTACATACATATCTTTATTATACAACATCTTATATATATATATATATATATATATATGATATCATATACTTATTATCTACTACAAATCACTACAAACATAGCACATCCATTTCCATAGCAACAACTACAACAACATATTGAATAGCTTATATATTTTTTTTTTACTTATCCCAATCTCTTTTGCATATTTTATTTTATTTTCCTGTACAGTTTTGAATTGTTATTGTAACTTCTTTTTTCTTTCTTTCTTTTTCATGTGCTAGCTTTTTTTTTTCACATACTATTATTAAAGTTTGTTTTTCTTTTCAAAAATTCATAATACAATTCATTCAAAATGAAGGACTGAAAAAAAAAAGAATTTCTTTAAATGTTAATCTCTATCAAATTGTAGATAGTATGCATAAAAAAACAGAGAGAAGAGGGTTGATTTTTCTTCTATTTTTCTCGAACAGTTATGTATAATAGAGGGTAGTGACACATAGTAAAAGAAATTGTTACATATTATTTATTAAAAAAAAAGTGCTTTGTATGATAATATAAATTAAATGTACTTATGACAAATAAGAAAAAAAAAAGGGTCTTGTTCTTTAAATTATATTTATATATGTATAGATTTTCTTGCAATTGTTTGTTATAAGAGATCGAGGATGAAGAAAGGAAAAAAAAAGGAGGGAATTATTAATAATAATATTCATTATTAGGATAAAACACAATACTATTTGGATCTGGTACATTAGGTTGATAGTTACTATCATTAGTACCTCCATGTAAACTTGCTGCTGGGTTCAGGAAAAAGATCGTCAAATTAAAGGTAATACCAGCAACAATAACAAGTATCCATAAAACAATGGGTAATGCTTCTTTGATTTGTAAACACAAGACATTTTCCAGTTTTCGTTCAGCTGCTGATCTTGCACTCGTGCCCCATCCAACATCCCATAATGAGACAAGGGCCCACATTTTGGCCGGTACCAGTCCCATTAAATAATAAATAGAATAGAGTGGGAAAGCCAAGAATCGAATGGACCGTGATACAATCATGGAATAAATGGTTTTGATACAAGCGATGGCTATTAAAGAAACAAGCCAGACTGCCAAGACCAAAGGAGCATGTGCCCAAAGAATATAAAAGATGGAAAATAAAAGGACGAATGGATAAACACCTTGATAAAATAATTCAGCGGCCATCCATGGACTATGTTTATGTAAACTTCGAGCATTCCAAATGAGTTCACGATAGAAACTCTTGGACCATCGCGTTTGTTGTTTGAACCAACGTAAGAATTGTGTAGGTGTTTCAGTTTCACAATAAGCATAATGTGTATACACAACTCGATGACCACGCAATAATACTCGATTAGTAAGATGTCTATAGTATATATATATAAATATATTTGTTAATACCTATTCTATTTGTAATGATAAAAAAATAGGAAACCATTTCTTGTGGGTGTGAGCATTTTTTTCTTTTTTTTTTACCTATCATCTCCATAAGTACATTCCATACCAAGAAAACGTTGTTTAATCCAATCATCCAATACTTCAGCTAATACACTCGTTCGATAAAGTCCCATGGGTCCCGAAACACATGTTACACATCTGTTAAAACTTTGGGCAGCTCGTTCAATATTGAATGCCATCCAATATCTTAATGAGGACATAAAACTTAATAATCCATCCCCCGAATTCCAAATTCGAACATCCCCAGCAGCTGCTCCTATATCTTCATGCCAGTAAAGTGCCCGTTCCAATTCAATTAACGCTTGAGGATCAAATCTGGTATCCGAATCTGTGGACATCACCGCATCACATCCTGCTGCCATTAAAACTCGAAATGCAGTATACATGGCATGCCGTTTACCACGATGAGGTTGTAGATAACATACTGCTCGGGTATCAGTTGGTAAAATAATCCCTTGTTGTTTTTTGATTTGAAGTGTACTATCGCTACTACTGCTACTTGTGCTGTCAACAACTGATTCTAAGGGTAGTGATTGGTTTTGATTATGCTTTTCATTCTTGAGCATATTGTTGACTTCTTCCCCTTCTGGATCAGAAAGTAAATGAGGTAATACTACGACAGGATTATTTCCAGGAAAAGCTTTTTCAAAAATAGTTGCCATTTCATGATCTTGAGCATCTTTACCATCGACTACAACGACAATCTTGATGGGATCAGGATATTCTAACCGCTGAATAGATTCCAAACATTGTGCAAATAACATTGGTTCTTCACGATAGCCAACAACAGCCAATCCAACCTTGGTTGCTTTACGTCTCTTTTGTTGATCATCTTGTTGACTATTATTATTATTACTATTATAGAGTTTCGGATGTTGATGATCTTGTTCTTGTTTGATATTGTTGTCATTATTATTATTATTATTATTATCACTTCTTGCAGATATCGGTGGTGGTTCTCGTTTTCGGAATCGCCATAATAAATATCGATTCAAGGAAGCAAATGTCAATTGTAATAAAATAAAACAGAATACAACAGTACCATAAACACCTAATGCCCAAAAGGAGTATCGTGTCACGTGTAAATGTAATGCATAACCGACGATGGCTGGGACTACAAACAAGCACGATATCGTAATGGAATATATGATTTTTAAGGGAAGCGTCCAAATCATTTCATTAGGAAATAATAATAACAAATTAGAGAGGGATAAAAAATAAAAAATAAAAACACAAAAAAAAAGAGAATAAAAAAAAAGAGAGAGAGAGAGAGTATAGTGTGTTTAAACGACAAACAAAGTAAATGTTTTGTTTTACATAATAGTTTAACTATGTAGATAAAGTCAATCTTATTCACCTCGCCCGTTTTTTCGCTTTATATATAATAAATCATTTCATTTAAACATTTATATATATATATATATATATATACTTTTGGGATTCAGAAATATATTATGCCACTTATTAGAAAGCTGAACACTTATTGAGTTGAACACTTCTTTACTTTACATTTATAGAACTAATTCCTCACCAAAAACTTTAAGTGAAAAGACTACTACCCAGTCTTTTGTAACTGATTTATTTAATAAAGTCTATTTTATTTTCTTTCAAAACACGTAAATAGATAAAAGTGCCAGTAATTTTATTTGTCATGGCAATATCGCATCATTATGAATAATATGTTTCATGGCTTGATATATTGGATAATCGTATGCTGTTATCAAAACGACTTAAGAAAGAATCTCTTATCTTGATTATTGACTACAAAACCTTGAAGATTGCTTTTTTACATATATATCCTTTTAAAGCTCTTTTGATTAATAGTTCAACAATCTATGAAAAAAAGGGGGATTAAGGATTTTCCAACATAAGTAAAGCTTAAACTCAACTTGATAAATTCTACTTGGAAAAAAAAATGCTTGTATTGTATAGAAAGAACCATTACTTCTATCTCTTTTACATACGATAATTCAATGTTATTGTACATTTTTATATCGTGATCCATTTCTCATAATATTTTGTCTCTCTAGTTAATCAAAAAAAAAAAACATTGTTATAAAAAGTTATTTGATCGTTCAGTTTTAACTGGTAGTACGACAAATTTTAGCTACCTTGTGTGTTTACTAAATAATTTATTGATATAAACTTGCTTTTTTGCTTTCTCAAAACTTACTATCTTATTTAGTTTTAGTTTCTATAGTAAACTATACGGAAAAAACATAAGGCTGGGAAAAAAAAACGAGGTTAAAATACATGTAGCAAATATGGAAAAAAAAAGTTACAGAAACTTTGAAAAAAGCGAGGAGTAAAAAAAAACCTGGGGGAAGAGGGGGGGTACTTTGTTTATTTGTTTGTTATTTTAAATGTCAAGAAAACATTACGATATCTTATTAAACTAACTTTACTTGAAGCACACTATTATAATACAAAATATTTAAAAGGAAACAAACAAATAATAAATTTGAATCTGTTAATATTTCTTTTTAACCATGAATAGATTTTATATTAACTACGACTTTCTTTTATATATCTATATATATTTATATATCATAGGATATTTCCCAAGTATTTATATTGTACTTATTAGATGGATCTAAAATTATTCACCAAATGAAAATAGTTCAGTAATAAAAAGAAAAGAAAATGCTATTTTATTTTTTCTAAAAAAAAAATAGCCCTCGGGTTATTATTCAAGTTTTTCACATGTTATTGCTCCCTGTGCCGTTGTCGTTCTTCGCGACGTATATAGGCTCGGCTATCCAAATCGGCTCGTCTGATGGGTTCTGGTATACGAAATTGACAACACGCAAGTGTTATTTTTAGCGCTGTTTTCAAGCTAACACGATGTCCCTGACTTATAAAAATTGGATTTGGCGCCGCATCCGTTGTTCTTAAAGCTGCGCCGTAGATCATTTCTTTTGTTTGAAGCAATAAATGATCACCGCGTTTCAAAAGTTGTGTACGAGCTTGTTGTTTGACTTGACTCATAGAAATCAGTGGCTGGCCACTATCATTGTCTTGATCTTTGATGACCAAAAAGTTTTTAGCTACACCGATGGTAGGTAGGTTGGACAATACGCCTAAATGACATGCAATACCACATGTACGAGGATGTAATCGACCGTTGCCGTCAACAAGAATGACTTGTGGATAAAATTCAGGATGTTCTTGCTTTAATTTGTTCAATAGTTTTAAAAGTGGTTCAACTTCTCGAAAAGCAAGAAATCCAGCAATATATGGTAAATGAAGTTCGGTTTCTAAATAGGAGGTATGGACGACCTATTATATAAAAATATAAAGTAAGATTTTCTTCTTTCTCTTTTTTGTTTTTTTTTCGTATTGTAATACTATTTACCTCGAGACTTGGCCATGAAAGAATGGAAAGACATGCAAGCGCATGTTCAAAATCATTCTCTGGGAAACTTAAATCAACACCTCCAATATATTTTAATCCATTCAATGTTTCTGGATCAAAATCAAGTTGATCGTCATGCCAACTAATGCGTTCACTTAACTCAATCTGTTCACTAATAAATGAGTATTTATAGAAAACGCATATATGTTAATAAAATTATATAATTTTTTTTATTTCAATGTGTGGTTGAATATATATATATATATATATATATATATATATATATTGGTACTTACTTTTTCCATAACTCGCGTTGAGCGTCTGAAGGATGATGATCAAAGGTGGATACCATAGTAATAGTAATAAAAAGCAATAACCCCTCAACTTCTTTCGTTCTGCGCCTCTTTATATTTTATATGCATTATACAAAATAAGAATTATATTCTGGCTGCGCCGCATCATTCGGAAGGGCAGAAAGACGCTCATGTAGGAGAATGTATGGTTATTTGCTTCATATAGGTATATGGAAAGGTTCGAGAAATTATGCCACCTACGAGGAGGTAATACTTATTCATCGCAACAACTTTTAATCTAATATACACTATTCACACTCCACGAATATGCTCAGTTTTTTGTTTTGTTGTATATTCATGATTTGAGTAAAGACAAAAAAAAAATTAACAGTTATTATTAAGTGAGGTTATATGTGATTTTTGTGTAATAAGTGTGAGTGTACTTTGTAATGATAATGTTGTTTGAAAATAAAAAATGAATTGTGAATGAGTGTGAGTTTTTTTTATGTGTGTAATGTGTGTGTGTGTGTTGTGTGTGTAATATAAAGTTAAGTGAATAAGTTGAGTGCGAAAGGGAGGTTAATATATATGTATATATAATATGTGTGATTTGAATAATGTGTAGTGTCACGATTCATGTTTGTTATTTGGAGGAGTGAGGAGATTAAAAGAGCTAATAAGAAAGGATGAAAGAATACATATGCAAAAAGAAAAGAGTGGGTGGGTGAGTAAAAAAAAAAAAGATTAGTATAATGGTATATAATAAAAAAAAGTAATAAGCTTGTTTTTTGTTTTAATAGGTTTTGTTCAATTATCAGCAATGGCAAGATCTTGTACAGTGGCGTCTACATCATCATCATCATCATCATCATCATTTTCTTCGTCTTCATTGTCATCGTCGTCTTTTTCTTGACGTTGTAATTCCAATTTTCGAGTTTCTTCAATCAATGTTACCATTTCTTCAGTATTTGCGACATTCGATAAGAACGGATGCTATATTATTATCATTTTTTTTAGCATTTATCCCGCAAGTATATCTGATCAAGGAAGACGTAAAAAAAAACCTAACAATCTACTAACCTTAAGTAATCCATCAGCATCCGGTCGCTCAGAAGGTTCTGTCATGGTACATAATTGTACAAATTCTTTAAGTTCAGTAGACCATTGATCTGGATTAGGTAATGAAGGTAATCCATTGGATGCAATCAAAAATACAGCACGTAAGGGAGGATATTCAACATAAGGAGGATCACCTTGCATCATTTCCATTATTAATACACCTAAACTCCAAATATCTGCCTTGGCATCATATTCTTGTCCTTTGATCACTTCAGGTGCCATCCAATAAGGTGTACCAATAATTGAATTACGTTTAGGTTGTTGTTTGGTTAATTGAGCACAATGACTAAAATCAGCTATATATATAGTAAAACAAAATGATATTGTCCCCACATTAGTCAGCAAAATAGTTTCAAAGAAAAGACAAAAAAAAACCATTACATTCTATAAAAAAGACCGAACAAAAAAAAAACTTACAAAGTTTGACTTCACCACGTAAATTAAGTAATACATTGTCACTACGAATATCACGATGAATTCGATGTAATCGATGAATCCGACATAATGCTCGTAATAAATCTCGAGCAATACGTGCCATGATAGATTCTCGTACAATATGATCTGTACTTTCATCTTCCATATTAACAGCAATAATATCCGCTAATGGAACATCCATACATTCCATGACAACCCAAATTTCATCTTCTGTTGAATAACAACCAATAAATTCAACGACATTTGGATGACGGCTCATTTTCATGGTAGTTAATTCATTTCGGATTTTACTTAGTTTTTCTTTTGCAGATTTGTTGATTTTTTTAATTGCCACCTATTATTAGTATGAAATTAGGAAATAAGTCATGTGGCTTTAATGTGTATGGAAGAAAGAAAAAAAAAGGGAAGGAGGGGGGGGAGTAAACAATACTTTACCAATCGATTTGTAGCGATATGTTTAGCAGCATACAAAGGACCTGATTCACCTTCGGCAATCAATATAAATTCGTTATAAACAGCACTTGGATCTGCATTTTCGATAATATCATCTAAAAAGGCAAGTGTTACATCATGCATGAGCTTTTTTTTTTATTCTTTACTGTTTTTGATTCTTTTGCATAATATATGCAACAATAATAATAAAAAATCTATACAATAAAAAATATTCCTTTACCAATAAAACTGGAATCTAAAGAAAGATGACTTTCTGACGCAGCTAATGCCATTGGTGGTACATCATCTAAAAATAAAAAAAAGAGCTAGTTAGTTTACATCCTCTCTTTTTTTTTTTTGTGTAAACTCAAAAACCCAAATAAACAAACAAAAATTATCCCATCACTTTTATTACTACTTTACCAAGAGGATCATCATTAATAAGTGGAGGTGGTGTTGTACTTCTTGTTGTGGTAGTATTTATTTGATTATTAATAGAAGTATTTCGTGATAAATTGGATAATTGTAATAACTTTGAAGACCTTGCTCGAGTAGGTGGCGCATATCCCACAGGTAATTGCTCCTTATTATCACGATGGTTAGGATCTGGACTATTTCGACTTTCATGGGGCGAATGAGGTGAATCGGGTAATAAGATTTGTTTTGCTTGTAAAGAATCCGGCATGCGTACTTGCATCATACTTTTTACAGTTTTTGGATGTGCGATCACAACTTCATCAGGAATACCTGATGCTGTTAAAATACGTTGCCATTCGTCTGGTAATCCAATAAAACCTTTTCCTTCTGTATTGACTTGAACATGAACATTATGTTGTATATTATAAGGTTTTCCAATGACTGAAGGTGATCTTTTTAGTGGATTATTGCTATTATTATTACTATTATTTGTTTTGTTGCTATGGTGACTATTATGCTGATTATGCTTATTATGATGATGATGAGATTGTTGATGATGATTGTGTCGTTGTGAATGTGTTTGTGATTGGTGAGGTGGTGAAGTAGCTAATGAGAATTATTGTTATTTTATATGTGAAATCAAAAAAAAAAGTTAGTTTTCATCAGCTCATAAAAAAGACCACGTTTATGCAATATTACAAGAATAAACCCTCTCCCCTTCCCCCCCAAAAAAAAATGATAATTACGTCTAGTATGATCCACGGGTTGAGGTACAAGATGTGGTGTAATATAGTTTGTATCCAAAATATCATCACTTGGTAACGATGTTTGTTGCCATACATCCGGTAATCCCTATAACAAACCATAAATAAATAAATAAAAAACCATATTTTAAACAGGTGAGTCTATTTTTGTTGCTGTTGTTTCTTCTATATATAATATAGTTTATATTTACCATAAATCTTCCATTATCTTTATTGTATTCTACATGAATACCATGTTCAAACTGTGTTGGCTTTCCAATATCAAGAATTTTTTCTTGTGCTGCCGCTGCCGCTGCTGCTGCTTGTTGTTTTCGCCACCCACTTGATTTACTCAGTTTAGAAGACATGGAAGTACCGGAATGATTATTATGACTATAAAATCGTGCAACACTAGATAATGTGGAAGATGATTCCATTTTCCTTAAACTACTTTGACCTGATGGCGAAAGCCCAGCAGTAGATGGTCGTGAATCGGATTGATGATGGAAGGTACGTTTCGTTGCACTGGGTGTTGTAATATTATTCGTATTTGATGGTGCTGGATGCGTTGAAGCTTGTGTAGTTAATGTGTTTCCCATGTGCTTGTTGAATATATATGAATGAGTTTCGTTAACTGAATTTTGTGGTTACTAGTTAAATTACAAAATGAAAGAAATATAGACTGGGTGGTGAAAAAAAAGGGGGTAGGGGGAGAGAGAGAAGTATATGAATGAATGAGTGAGTGAGTGAGTGTATGAAAGGGGGCGGAATAAATAGAAAGAAGTTAAATAGGTGAAAAAAAAGTAAGAACGAGAAAGAAGGAAAGAAAGAAGGAAGAAAAAACAAAAGAGGAAAAAAGAAAATCACACTTCAAAAAAAAAAACAAGCAAGAAAATAAGAAAAAAAAAGGTATAACAAAGATAAGGTACACAACTAAAAAAAAAAGTTTAAATAAAGTGTAGTGTGTGAAGTTGTATGTGTACGCTCGATTCGCACCAAGAAGCAAAATATCAAAGCAGTAAAAAAAGATGTTTCATTTCCCGATACAGACTATGTCTCGTTGCTTCACACAGCGGGGATACTTACAGACAAAAAAAAACAATTCTATTATTGTACATTTCCTATTCTCATCATTTTTTTTTGTCGTTATGCAACACGAATGTGTCATACAATACAACATACCATTTATAATTTTTAGATTACTCGTATAAGATGATTATGAATCAGTACTACTATGTATTACGGATTGTAAGTGATAATGGATAATAATTATAAACTTTGTTTGTATTTTTAAAAAATCAGACCTTAAGAAGAAGGGGTAATGAACACGTTTCTATGGCATTGGGAATATATATTTGATTTATTCAACACCACTTGTTATTGTCTAGGTAAAAATAAATAAATTGCCATTTATTCATGTGTCGTTCTGTACCGAGGTTATGGACAATAAATTATTTTGTGAAATATCATCATTGTTCATATCATCAGTTGTAAAAAAAATAGAAAAACCATGTACGTACGCTTATACGATTCTTCTTTTTTTTTTTTGATCTCAAAGTGTGTAACACACGGATTTCAAGGTACAAGTCTATTATAATCCAACCAAACAATTTGATATACCTATAAATATATAGTTATTTTTATATTTATTTGTTATATGGATGATAAAATAGGGTGGATGAGCGAAACTTGCCTTTTTCGCATATTTAACATTTATATGGTTTTTTTTAAGGAAAAAAAAATGTTGTCATAAACCAGCCCACTCTCGTCATGTTATTGAACATAGTTAATTTCCACATAGTATATTCTAATACATAATAATTTTTTTTTTGTTAATTCAGCTGTCATTATTCTTATCAATAATGCCAATTTAATTATTACTACTCTACTACTAGATGAATAACGATTTCTCGTATTATAAGCCCTCCATCCATCAAACATATGATTACAGATTTTTTAGAACCTCCTTTTTTTTTAATGCTAAAAAGTCTTTGTAATTCATATCCTTTTTTTTTTTTGAACTCAACCTTGTACAGATATAAAAACCATCTTCCGCAAAAACTAATAAATCACACGTTTTCTCACACATTATTTTGAAAATTCTCCAAAATAAACAATACTAAACCGCTATATAATCCAATTTCCCATGTAAAAATATCACACAATGAATCAAAATAAAATTCATTATGTATATATTATTTATATATAAATGACTTTTTTTTTTCCTTGTTTAAGACATTCTTGTTTTTTGGTAGCGTATAAGGTGGTAGGAGGAGGGGAAATCATGCACGGTAAAAAAAGAAAAAGAGGGAGTGCTATACTACAAGTACAGGAATATAAGATCTATGTTGTGTATGTATGAACAAAAGCAAAAATATAAAAAAAATAGAGAATAGAGAAATAAATCGGAAAAGAGAATGGTTTGAGTGCATAGATGTAATGTTGCTGTTGAGTTGTTGTGAATAAGATGTGAACGTTATCTTTTGTTTTTGCACGAAAAGGATTTGTTATTATGATAGAGGAAAGGGTTAATGAAAAGAAAGGTTAAGTTATTTAGACAATACCAGCTGCGCTCATGGCCTATAGATATATATGAATATACAGAAAAAAAGCAAGAGTAAGTAACCAAAAAAATAAAAAGCGATCAATTATTATGTAAGCATATATTTATCTTTTTTTTTCTATTACCTCCTTAAGTTGGACACCGAGTTGAGCAGGGGAAGGAGTAACGATGACACCAGCATTTTCCAAGGCCTTAATTTTGTCTTGGGCACCACCCTTACCACCAGAAATAATGGCACCAGCGTGACCTATATAATACATAAGTTACCCCATATTGTTAAAATTATAAGTCCTTTTTCACGAGTTTTTCCTAACCCCCTCCTGATTTTTATTTTCTATTTCAACTTACCCATACGACGACCAGGAGGAGCGGTCAAACCAGCAATGAATGAAACAACTGGCTTGGGGGTTTCGCGAGATTGGTTATATTCCTTTAAGAATTCAGCAGCTTCTTCTTCAGCAGTACCACCAATTTCACCAATCATGATAATACCTAATAAGAATAATAATGTATGAGCATGAGCATATTACGTGTCTCTATAAAAAAAATTCCCACCCTCTTTTATCTCTTTGTTACCCCGCACTAAAAAATTAAAGTTTCCTTTTTTTTTTTTTTTACCTTCAGTTTCCTTATCTTCCAAAAAGACCTTGAGACAGTCGATGAAGTTGGAACCATTAAGAGGATCACCACCAATACCAACACATAATGTTTGACCAAGACCAACTTGAGTAGTTTGGTTTACGGCTTCATAAGTCAAAGTACCGGAACGGGAGACAATACCGACATTACCACGCTTGTGAATATGACCAGGCATAATACCGATCTTACACTGTTCAGGGGCAATGATACCGGGACAGTTGGGACCAACAAGACGTGTCTTGTTTTGAGTCATCAAAGCTTGTTTAACGCGAACCATTTCATGTTGAGGAATACCTTCAGTAATAGCAACAACCAAAGGAATTTCGTTTTCAATAGCATCCAAAATGGCGGCAGATGCACCAGCTGGGGGAACGTAAATTACACTGGCATCAGGCTTGGCGATATCAACGGCCTATATATGTCAAATATTGTAAAAAGAATGATCAGTTCATTTTGATTTCTTTTTCCTTCTTCCTTCTTCTTCTCCATCGTTATTATTATAAGGTATTATTTTTTAAATAATTATATACCCTCCACTCTTTATTTTTCTTCCTATTGAATCCCTCCCCCCTTCTCCTATTCTGATTTTTTTTTACCTCACGAACAGATCCGAACACGGGAAGACCCAAGTGAGTTTGACCAGCCTTCTTGGGAGAGACACCACCAACCATGTTGGTACCATAAGCAATAGCTTGTTCAGAATGGAAGGTACCCTATATAGAATATAGAAACACGTAATCATCATTAGTAAAATTAGCTTCCTCCGTTTTTTAAACCTCCTCCTTTTTTATTTTCCTGACGTGTTTTATACAAAAGAAAATGGTATATTTGTTACCTGGCGACCAGTGAAACCTTGGCAAATAACCTTAGTATCCTTGTTGATACGAAGGTTCTTGACAGTCGAATCGTAACCGGCTTGACTGGCGAACGAACGACGAGAGACAGCTATTAAAATATGGAATACATATTAGCATATTTTTTTTAGTAACGGAACAACTTTAAAAGGCCCCCCATATATATAAACAAGAATATGTTATTATGTTTATAATGTTTGTTTTAGGATGAACTCACCAGAATTGCGTGCAATGGAGGTGGCGACGTTTTTGAACATTATGAAAGAAAAAAAAAGTGTATGTGTGTAAAGAAGAGAAAAGAAAAAAGAGAGGATCAATAAGTTGTTGGTAAAAGCTTGAAATACTCAGGGCAAACCAATATTCCCGCTTCCTTTTCACATGTCGTCCTAAAGTCCGATTCTCCTCCGGTTGTAACCGTCGGTAAAGGACGGGTAAAAACCTTGAAAAGTCTTTTGTCATCGGGATAAAAGCCGGTCCCTGCCATTATTTCTTTCATAAGCAATTATTTGATAGAACCCAGTTTAGGCCCTTCTTTAAAATTCCATAAAGTAGACTGAAATAGATGGTTTGGAAGAAAAAGAAAAAGTTTATGTATGCAAATTGAAATAAATAAATTGACAAGTATGCACTTTAATCTTTTTACTATGCATAGTCAAGTTTGATCAGCCTCAGTAGGACCCTTTTAAAAAAGTATTATTGTTCGGATGAATTATTCATAAACAATATAACGTGAAAAAGAGTCTAACTTCTTCACACGGTGAAATTTTATTACAGTCTTTATAATAGACAAAAATTTTATATGCTAATACTTAACTTTTGATTCATTAGAGAAAAAAGAAATATCTCTCTTATTCCGCACGTAGTAGCGTATATTGTGGATTGTATATATTATGATGCTTCAAGTTGAGATTCTTTCCTATATGCGGACTCTATTTGATCTGTATATTATTGTCTGTCTTCTATTAAAAATGAAATGATACTTACGACTTACAAGACAAAAAAGGAAATACCTAGGACTCCCCTTTTTTTTTTGTCATAATATTTGTTTAGTCACTTCAATAGTCGACTGCGCTTCAATTAAGCAAATCGTGGTAAATTATTGGAAATAACATTTCTCGGGAGAAAGTGATTGAGTCGAGCCATCTTATTGATTACTAATTTAATGAATCAATAAATTAATGAAGCAGTTACAACAAACTTGTCAGTGCCGATGTGGTTCCACCACTCATCGACGTGTTACATTCTATAGCTGCCATTTGAATGAAAGAAATATTCGTCGTAGAATTTAATCTCAAAATGTAAACTGATGACCTTGCCTAAATTACTGCTGCTATTTTTATTGTATGTTATTCACCTCTGTTAGTATTCACAACAAAATTAGAATTTTTTTTTGGCTGGAAACAATATGAATATCATCATCGAAAATCCTACTTCAGAACTACTTACTTCTAATGAAGGCGTTGCAGCTAATATAGCTATAAATCCATGTAAATACAGGGGTGTGAATATGAGCAAGTGTTGCTAAGAAGATCACATTACATGGCTGCTTTTGAGTACTGAGAAAATACTTTTAATTATTAACGATATATTAGCTACTGAGGAGGGTATTGCTGTAAATGATGATGTTCAATCTACAAACAATGAAACTGCTACTCCAACACGAGTATCTTGTTTTTGATGCGGGTCACCAGAGCATTCGCGCTCCAACAATCGTGCTTGTCCTTTTCATACACGTAATGTACAAGCGGAACATGGTGCTCAGTTAAATATTCCATGTACAGTTCCTTTTGTACCTGAGCATATTTTTGGTCCAAACATCAGCTTTACACGTGGCAACAACTACCGTCGTCATATTTTATCTAATATGAATGTCATTTGTCCTTTTTGTCATGCCCGTATGTGGATAGATGAACCTGTAAACTCGTCTTCTGTATTTAAATCCCCGCTTTGTTATTTGCTGTACACGTATTATTTGGAATCTGTATCTACAAGAAGCTAATCTACGGACGTAAGTGTATGCTGTTGCTAGCTCTCATGATTTGGGAAAGTGTTCTAATTATGTGATATTCTTAACAGGCAATTGACAAGAACATTTATAAGTAACGAACAAGGTGTCGGGCTCACATTACGTACCGAAAGAACGGGATCGTCCAGTGAGCCCTGAAACTGCCACCAATGACGTACGAGATAATATACATGGATTTATATTTTATTCAATATACCAGCACTTCCAGGGTGTGTTTTTTTTACATTTCACACTGCGGGAAATAATTGGGATAAAATGGGTTACCTGTCATGGTGGGGTAATCGCAACATTTTAACCAAATTTCTTTTACCCTGTTTTACAGCTTTTGTAACTGATTTCTAACCTACATTTTTACCAGTATTTCATTTATTTCCTCGTTATTTCCTCACTTTTTTCACCAAATTTACTCCATTTTCCACTCTGATTTTATTATATATATACGCATACGTACTGCCCTCTATTTACCATAATAATATATAAAACAATTTTATTATGAAACCTTTTGTTTAGAATTGATAAAAGTAAACTAATTTTGAATTGTAAAGTATAGGTAATTGATACAATATGGGTGGAACGTTATCAATTTTAAAATATAGAAAGATAATAACAAATATCGTTTGTAAAATGTGCAAAACTATTAAGAAGAGTGATAATGTAATGTGCTTTGTTCATGATAAGGTGCTTAATATAGTTTGAATTCCTATTGATAATTATCACATTAGTGTTTTTTTTATATCAATAACATCTACTCCTTTATTTATCGTTACGATCGCTTAATATCATAGTTTACCTGTTTTAAGCTTCTGTATTCTTTGACTGTTTTTTTTTCTTGTTCTTTTTGTTCTTTCTTTGTTTCTAGTAAAATGAAAGATTTTATCATTGAGTATAAAAAGCACATAAAATAACTCACTATTTTTTTTATACTGCACCTTCGAACCATCAATGTTATTACTATTTTCCGTATTGCTTTGAAAATATAACCATTAGATTAAAAAACATATAATTTAAATTCGATAAAAAAGTTCAATGTACCTGTTTGTCAGTTTTTGCTTGATCTTCTTGTTTCGATACTTGGCCTTGTTATGCCAACAATTATAAACTAAGTGATGAATAAACCAATTCCCTTGACATCTGTGACATGGTAATCCTCTCTTTTGCACTTCTTTAGTCACCGAATTTAGCATAAGTTTTTATTATCAGAAGAAAGCCTTTTCCACGTAGGTAATTTTTTGTTTTTATCGCCGTGTACAATAGTTTCTTCGACATCATTACATGTCCATCGAACATTGTTGAGAATATCTTGTTTCAATTGACATTCTTTTTTTTCATCGTAAAGCTCACTGTAGTCATGGATAAAATTAATCACGCTTTCATCATTCAAAACATCATCTTTACCATCCTCGTTTTGTGGATGCATGATCCAGTCAATAGTATTTCCTTCATCCAATCTTTCTATATCTTGAACTGCGGGTATGTCTTTCAATTGGTTCAAGTTTTTAATTTCCATATCTAATAGTTCAATTTTTTCTTCAATATTATAAAGACATTCATGTAGGTTTTGCGACTCTTTTGTTAGTTTTGTTGACAGCATTTCAATTGATGAAAGTATTGCTTCGTGGTTAGCATTCATGACAGCTAAAGTGGTCGAGATTCCTGAAGAACCTTTGGGTGGCATCTATTATATATATACATATATAAAGCAATCATAAAAATCAGTGTAACAATATCAAAAAAAATACTTGGAAAAAAAAGAGGTGTCAATACTCTTTAAATCTTTTTCCAAATCAAAGATCAATTAATAAAAATAAAAAGTTGTGATCCAGATCAGCTGCTTGAAATAGTGGAACCTTACCAAGATTACGAAAAACATCCTCGTTTAGAAAAGGTTCCAGAAAGGTAGTATCTAAATCATACCAGACAGTTCGCTTTTGTTTATTTTAGAGCTACAATAAATTTGTAATAACTCGATGTATGCTTTGTATTAGAAACGTGGGTTAAAAAAAGCTACGCCGATCGCAAAATTAAAATCATTCACTACACCATACCATTTCGTTATCGATGAACTACATATGTTGGGACATAACATTGCTCATCAGGTTTGGGAAATGCTCGCAGGCAAATATGGAAAAAATGATATATTGGCTTTAAAGAACAAGTATAGGAAGCAACTCGGTCTGGCATTAGTGGAGGCAAATCGAGATGTACCAGGGACATTTGATGGATCATTTATTAGTTAGTATCAATTCATGATCTTATGTATTTCATTGATCCTGACTCATGGGGTATGTTATATACTGTATAGACCTGGAAAAGCAAACAAAATATGCTCGAGCAGTGGATTGGATTATGTTTATGAGATATGTGGTTCCAACATTAGTAATTGAATTGCTTGACAAACAGCAACAACAAGCAAAAGAAGAAAAGAAGAAAAATCCACAGCATTTACAAGAGGAAAAAAAAGGACTGGTAGCTTTGTCGAAGGCTTATGATTTGATATTACAATATGAAATTACAGTAGATGATATTGCAGATATTAAAAAGCACATGTTCTGGTATAGTTAGGAGAAAGTTTTATATGGTTACTAATTAATCGGCTTAATTTATAGTTCTATAGAAATATGGCATAAGTTTCTTGCATCACATCTACCTGTGAATGCCTTCACCATCAATCAACACTATTTGACACATGTACCTGCATTAATCGAACTATATGGACCTCTGAGGTTATTTAGCGCACGTCCAAATGAAAGGCTGAATGGACTATTGAAAGCGCGTATACGATCCACATCAAAACCTGCAGCTAGCGCATGTAATGCTATGATTGATATGACACTTACATCCCAATTTTATCGGCAACAATATGTATCGATGGAAAATCAGCAAAGCGATGATTCAATACCAGCATCAACTACAGAACCTGAATCAATTATGATACAAACGGATGATGAAAATGAAAATATGTTTCTTTCAAACATCTACCCTACTTCTATTGGGAGACTTGATGTTGGCGATTATATAGGACTAAAGGAGCAGATTATTGCATTTTATGCACGACATGATGTTAATTGTACCGAACTTGAGGATGAGATACAGGTTGGATCAGAATTGACAGTACGAGGTCATATTTTTTCAACCAAAACACGTCAAGGATCAAAGGATAATAAAAAATTCGTCAAACTTACATTACCATTTGATGTACGTGCTAAAAGAGGAAGACAAAGTACTAAACGACTTGAATGGGGTGATACATTTGGTCAAATTTGTTTATTATTCAGTCATATTCAAAATGGAAAGCAACGTATATTGGTATTTACCCGTCTTGAACTTGACACAGCATCTACACCATCCACCAATATTCCAGCGGGAAGTCATTCGCGACAACGATATTACGTCACCGATGCAAGTTATTTAGATTGTGGGGCAATGGAACTGCAATCACTGTTAAATCGATGGTAATAAACATTATAATATTTACCCTACCATGTGTAAACACAAATATTTAGATAGCTCAAAAATATAGTTAGACTGCTTTGTTTAATAAAAAAAAACTGAATAAAGATGTGGATTTAAAAGGATAGTTTCAGGTTAAATTTGAGAAAATAATGGTTATAAAAAAAGTTTCTCAAAAATCACAAAATTTGCTCAGTAATTAACCTCATGGTTAAAAATATAAAATAAAAAAGGTTAAAAAGTAGTTTTCCAATTTATACTCTAAGATACCCAAAAATCCGCCCAAGGGAAAATATAGTTAAAAAATGGTAGTATGGGTTGAAAAATTGACCCCAGTTTACCCATTTTTAATAACTAGATAAATTTAGTGAAAAAAACATATAAATACTGGTTAAAGTACAAACACCAAGATTACCCACTTCATTACCCTTCAGTAACCTTCTCACCTTATTTACCCCATTTTTCCCATTTATAACTAATGGATATTTTTGTTGCTTAAATATTCACCAACAATATCCTTTTTATTACCCTTTTTTTTTGGTTAATAAAAAAAATCAACTGGTTTTTCACCTTTACTAACTATATCTAACCGGTTTTATAACTAAAGTACTTCCCGCAGTGTCATTAGTTTTAGTATGATGTTTCAACCCGCTATTTTTCTTTTTTTTTCTTTGTAACCTCTTTGTTAAATTTTTATAATAAAAAAAAACTGTAAAAATTGCTATGTCACTGCATATGATAGAAACGCATAACCCATTTGCAACTACTCTTCAAACAGCATCAGATATATATAGAGATCGCCCTTTGGGATCTATCAATGTTGTTATTCGCACAGCAAGAGAATTAGGACGACGATATGATCAGCAAGTATATGCTGAAGTAGCAGCAATGGTGATCGAAAGTGCAGTTGACGGCTCAATAACACCGTACGATATTGTTATTAATGATTGGACTCAGGGGATTCGCTAGATCAGCTCTCTTCACCCATCTTACATACCACTCCACTATGTTCTTATGTCTCCATATGGTGAAATCGGTTGGTATAATGGAATGCGGTTCCAAACAGCAGATAATCAATCAGCCAATGTCACTTTGCTCGATTTTTGTTCTTATATGCTGATGGTCCATAGTGATACATTTAGCCATCATTTTGGTCGGCTGTTTCAATAATTTATTGTCGACAATTACATACGTATTGAAAATTCCCGTTTACTTTATATCACAACTCATCAACAAGATCTACGTTCTGAATTATATATTGTCATTTGTGATTTGGTCCATCCAGATCAACTCGACATCAATCAGCTAATCTCTCTTTCTGCTCCAGCTATAACTGTACGAGTGACGAATTCACAATTGATTATCATTGTCTCATTGCGACCACTCTATTACATATATGGTGTGCTCACTGGCGTTATGTCTTTCAACAGGAGACCTTTTGACCTCATGGTGTTAGTACTCATGCTACTCTCCATTTGCGCAGAATCCATGCTGAAGAAAACCACAAACTCCAAATCTTAGGCTAGACTTTTTTTGTTTTATAATTTTTGTTTTGATTTCTTTCTTATCATTTCCTTTATTATTAATTTATACTCCTTTATATTTCAAACATAACAACACATCCAGATTTCATCCTGGATCAATAAATTATCTTCTTCACAAAAAAAAAGTATTGGCATTGGTGATGCAGTAGATCCTCGCCAAGTTGATTAATCAGCTATCCTACCTTCGTCTTCTACAGGTGGTCCGCGCTATACGTATGAAACAAACGGTTCAAGATGGTCTTGTGATTATTTGCCAAAGAGGAGACCCTACGCTTTTCATTACCTTTACACGTAATCCAAAGTGATCAGAAATAGTTGCGGAACTTTATCCTGGTCAGAAGGCTTATGATCGACCTGATATTTGCTCTTAAGTTTATAATATAAAGGTCGCTGAATTATTACATGACATAATGGAGTCAAAATGTTTTGGACGGGTAGAAGGATATGTAGCAACTGTAGAATTTCAAAAACGAGGACTTCCTCACATACATATTTTACTCATTTTAAATGATCAAGATCGCCCTCCTATTCCCACCAATTATGACAGATTTGTATCTGCAAAACTTCCAAACTCAGTGGTTCACCCTCAATTATATAAGACAGTAATTTCATGATCCATGTGGAGATGCAGGCCGAAATGCTTTTTGTATGAAAGATGGTCGTTATTCATAACACTATCCAAAGCCATTTAATACTGAAACCCGTATAAGTAGAGATAGATACCTAATGTACCGACGACAAGACAACTAGCGCCAACATCTCTTTGAGCGAATACACTTTCTTGTTGATAGCCGCCATGTTGTTCCGTATAATACATATCTTAGTCAAGAATACAGCGCACATATAAACACTGAAATATGTACCTCTGCACGGGCTATTAAATATCTATGTAAATACATCACCGAGAGGTCGGACAGAGCTCAGTTTGAAACAATAATTACCAACAGCAATTCTACAGGTGATGTAGCGGAGCAGAACGAAGCTATTAATGAAGTAGTTCAATATCAAAATGCTAGGTACATTAGACCCTGTGACCATGCATTTAATTCTATTACTGCTGCTATTAATGCACCTGACACAGAATATACCCCTCGTATTTTTTTTGTAAATGGCCCTGGTGGAACCGAAAAATCCCAGCTCTTCAAAGCACTTTTAAGTCAGGCTTGCTTTCAAAAACAAATCGCATTGCCTGTTGCCTCTTCTGGAATTGTTAATACTTTGCTTCCTGGTGGACGTACAGCATCCAGTCGTTTTAGAATCCCACTATATGTTGATAATAACACCATATATAATTTACGTCTCGGTGGTCCATATGCTTATCTTATTCAGAGAGCATTTCTCATTATTTGGGATGAAGCTGTTATGTGCAGTAAGCATAATTTTGTAGCAGTTGACAGATCCGTCCGAGATATTATGGGCGCATTAGATCCCGTCTCAGATAATGTTCCATTTAGTGGGAAAGACGTTGTTTATGGTGGTGATTTTCGTCAGTTACTTCCTGCTGTTAAAGAAGGAACTCGCTTCGAAGTCGTTGATCATTCTATTCGTTCTGTTTCTTTTTGGCATGCTATTCAAGCACTTCATTTCACAGTAAACATGCGTGTACAACAAAATTCCGATCCTGCTGCTGCAGCATTTGCAGATACTCCTCTTGCAATTGGTGATGGTTGAGAACCATATACTACCAAAATACAAATACCACCAGAATGGTTTTTAAACGCACATGATTCATTGTTATTGATTGACACCATATATCCTACTATCCGCAATTCTGACCCTCAACTTCATGAATCCCATAACAGAACTATTTTAGCAGCAAAAAATGTTGACGTCGATATCATTAATGATACAGCATTTTCACTTTTTCCTGGTACATCACATGTATACAATTCTAATGCCACAATTATTGATCATGATGATCCGGAAGCTACTGCAGCAAGCTATTCTATCGAATTTTTAAACAGCATCATCACCAATGGCATTCCATCGCATTCTTTACAGCTCAAAATTGGCATGCCTCTAGTCTTATTACGAAATCCTGACCATGATGCTGGCTTATGTAATGGAACTAAAGTTTTTGTTACAAGGCTTCTTGATTGGAGTATTAGTGTAAAAAGATTGATCAAGATCATGAAGGTACCGACCATTTTCTTCCGCGCATTATTATGTGTACAACTGAAGGTGAATACCCATATATCCTATGTCGCCGCCAACTGCCTGTTCGACCAGCATTTGCAATGACCATACATAAGGCGCAGGGTCAAACCTAACAGCACATCGGTATTCGCCTACAAGAGGATGTGTTTGCACATGGCCAGCTTTATGTTGCTCTCTCCAGAGCAACAAATCCAAATAATATACACATTGCTATCGGTATGACATTATTTATTACTACGGCACCATCTACTGATAACATTGTATATCAAGAGATACTGCTACCACCACCAGGAACATTAGCTGAACAAAACATCCCTACAACTAACATCCCTACTACTACTACTACTACTACTACTACTACTACTACTACTACATCTTCTACATTTACTACAACTTAGCCTTTTCGTACTCTTATTCTCCGTCATATATTTTTTGTTTCTTCTTTAGTATACGTACTCTCTTTTTTACAATTATTTTTTGTTTTTCTCTCCCCAATAATTATGATAGTTCATATAATGTAGCTTTGGTACTATGTATGAGCTAATCTTTTAGTGATAAAAATAATACTAGTGTATACATCAAATAGTAATTATCAACCAGATACTGGATTAATAAAATTGAATTTACGTACAACAAAGTGTGTTTAATATGCACCATGGTTAGCAGTTGAATAAATAAGTAAAAATTAATTGTATCAACAACATAATTAAATATTCAATGGTAATATGTAAAGAAGCACATGACAAAATGGAAAAGAAGTACGTACGTACGCAGATAAGAAAGAAGAAAAAGCAATCTGTGTGAAATTGGCGAAAAAGAGACATTGTTATCAACAAGATGTTATTGAGAAGCTTTTTCTTGACGACAACAAGAATGATTTGTGTATTTTTAATTGCTAATGTTCGCGCTCCTATGGAAGAAAAAGGTCACTTTGTTGGAAATATATTGTTTGTAAAAACAAGAGAAAAAAAACAATTGTTTAACTTGAAAAAAGAAAATGACAGGTCGTGTTTCCATAACAACGCAAAGTGTTTTTTTTTCTCGATTTATACATTTGTGGTCGTTATAGTAACATTGTTTGACTACTCAATATTATATATGCTATTTATCAAATCGTTAAATAATGCTTTGTCTTTCTTTTTTTTGTACGACAACACATTTACTTCAATAAATTGTCAATGCAAAAGAGAGATCTACATTATATAATATGCGTTATGAAGAGAAAAGTTCACAATTTTTCTTAAATAAAAGTTGTGTGAATAATAATCGTAATAATTAAAACTGTCAAAATTATAAAATGAAAAACTGATAAATCAGGTAGACCCCGTTTTTTTTAGGTGCATAAATTTACAACCTACAAAAAACTGGATGATCAAAATTGAAAACCCGGTCTTAACAATTAAAAAAGCTGGAAGCTGCTTTTTGGTAACCTTTGAGGGAGAGAAAAAAAAAACCAGCTTCCATGTTAAAAAAAAGTGACAGAACACGATTAACAAATAGTGTTCGACATGATCCTGCAGCAGCACAACGTCATTTAAAACGACAACTTGATTCTTTAGAACGAGATAATCATAATTCTCTTAATGACGTGGAAGGACTTATTAGTAATGTTTTACAACAACAAGAGGACGATTGTAAGTACATGTTATTAAAAAAAAAAGGGGGGGGGGAGTATTCAAGAATAGATTGTTATAAACTGAAAATAATAACACAATAATAATAAACTGGGACACATGTTGTAAATTACTTTTTATATATTATCATTATTATTCTTATTTTTAGCGTTAGCAGCGCGAAAAAAAAGGCACAAAGGAATGAAAGCTAATGTATATGCAGCAAAAACGAATTTAAACGTTCTTCTTGAAGACGCTGTAAGTTATGATTTTTTTTACTACGTGAAGGGGAAAAAAAAAGAATGATTAATAAATTTTATCTTCAAAAAAAAAAGCGATTAGAACTTTTATCTCCCAATACACCTTCTTATCTTACTTGTTCAGCAGAACCATCTAAATATCCGCCCAGACATTTTTGTTCTGTCTGTGGATTTCAAAGTTCTTATAAATGTTTACGTTGTGGTATGAAATATTGTTCTGTTAAATGTTTAGGAACACATCAAGAGACAAGGTAAATAATTTTATTATCAAAATATTTATTAAAACATAAAATGAAGGATATATGATTATTATTATTATTATTACTATTAGGAAAACTAATCTTCTTTTTATTATTATTATTATTATTATTATCATTTTATATTTTTAGATGTTTAAAATGGACAGCATGAATCTTTTTTTTTCTTCTTAAAAAAAGAAAAAAAAATGTAATTATCACTTTTTTTTTGTATATATAAGCATTTATCGATCCACCCGTCTTCGTTTAGTAGAATTTTGTATTTTGTTGTTATTTGCTGGACGAATATTATTTTTCTTTGTAATAGTATGATCCATATTATTATCGATATCAAATGATGGTTCTTGTGTTGGTGGCGAAGAAGGTGCCGATGAAATGGGTGGAGGTGTGGTTGGTTGATCATGAACCCGTAAAATATGGTATACCAAACCTTCTCTTGTAGCATAAAGTTTTGGATGAACACAATCAGTAAATATACACCGATAAGGTTCTTCTCCATAATGTTGATCCGTCAAATGTTTAATCACATTGGTTTTTCGTTTAAATCGTTGATGACATGAAGGACATTGAAGTGGATTATAAATTGAATTGAGTAAAGTTTCGGTTTCACTGGATAAAATGATCTTTTTGGATCCACGTGGGGCTCTAGATGCTGCTGTGGGTCGACCAAAGGAAGAAACACGCCATGATGGTACTGATGTATTGGTTGGAGAAGAAACAGTAGGTTTTTTTTGTTTTTGTTTTTGTTGGACTGGTGATTTCTTTTTTGAAGGTGGTTGTGATAATGAAGAAGTAGATGAAGAAGGTGAAGATGCTTGTTGTTGTTCTTGTTGATGTTGTTCTGGATGTTGTTCTTGATGATGATTATGATGATGCTGATGATTATATGATGTTGATGTTGATGATAAGGGAGATAAAACGGGTGATATGGATGGTGATGTAGATGGTTGTTTTTTTATGATAACAGGAGATGGTAAAGATGCTGGAGATGGGGCATCAGTTTGAACAGGCGAAGGTGTCGAGGCATCTGATTCAACAATTGTTGGTTCTGCTGTAGTTGTAGTTGTTGTCGTTGCTAATGGTGTCGTTGCCACAGTAGTTACTGGAGCTGGTGGAGTTGATGGAGAGGTACCAATGGGTTTTGTAGGAACGGATTTAATGCTAGTGACAATAGTGAATGCATTGTTGATTCTTTTATTCTTATTATTGAAAGGAATAGCTGTTGTTCTTACTGAAGAATAAGAAGGGGTAATCATGTTGATAGGTTTTTGTTTAACTAGATGTAATCGTGATATATGAAAACGTAAAGCACTCTTTGTTCTAAAAGACAATTCACAATGAGGATGGAGACAATTAAATCGAGGAGGATGAATAAGAAAATGATTTTGTTCTTCTTGATGTGTAGGTGATACAGTATTGCACTGTATACATTGAAGGGGTGGATAAACCGTATTAATTAATGCAAGTAAAGATATATTATTGTGTTCTATAGTTAATGAATTATTGTAGGGTGACACTGTTGAGGCTGTAGGAGTGCTTTGTTGATTATCGGTATAACTGTTTTGACGATAGTAATAATTATAGTCACTGGTACTACTACTACTACTAATACTACTACTACTGCTACTACTGTAGTTATTATTATTATAATAGTCGTTAGTGGATTGATATATTGGAGGAAGAGGGAGTGACACAGTCTTTTGTTTTCTTTTTTGGTTGTCGTGTCTTTTAGTTTTGCAATGAGTTGCTTTGGTTTGTGGCATGAGCAAAGTTTGCAAACTTTGGTGTGAAATCAGGAAAAAAAAAGAAAAAGAAAAAAAAAAAAAAAAAAAAAAAAAAAAAAAAAAAAAAAAAAAAAAAAAAAAAAACGACGAGAAGTTGTAGTGACTCGCTCTCTTTTTTTTTTTGAGAAAAAAAAAGCGAGCCCGACAACTGTTATTGAGGAGCAAAAAAAAAAAAAAAAGGATACCCACAGGACCTGTTATTTTTTTTTTCCTTTTCTTACATATTTTCTTTCTTTTCTTTTGACATTAATTATTTATAATGAAACTCATTCAATTAGAAAAGAAAACCATACTTTTCACTAATCTATTTGACAGATCTAGTTTTTTTAGACGGGGATTTTTTTTTGAACGAGTTTATGTGAGCGTGTGGGTTTTTTTTATGCCAGCAAAGAAAAAAAACTTTATATTTATCGGGGGACAATCATAACTTAATTACTTGAACCCCAAATATTTGAAATGGATATAAACTTACTATTGATAACAGAGTTAAAAAAAGAATTCATCATGTTATATAGTAGGAACATTGTGCCTATTTATTTATTTATTTATTTTAAAAAAAAGAACCAGGAACAAAAGAATCAAAAAAAACTTCTGATATTTCAATATTTAATAATGTATGATGATAACCTTTAAATCATGTTATTGTATTATTATATTTTGAAAAGGAAATCGTTTCATGGATTTTTAGAAGATTTCAACATCAGCTAGCGAATGAGGAAAGATACCAATAAAGAATTATCGGAACAAATATATTTGACTTTAATTACAATAAATGTAACCTAGAAACAAAACTTCTTTACTTGTCTATAATATCATTAATTCACTATTCTTTTTGATCCTATTAAAAAAGCAACTTGTTTGATATTATTAAATTTATATAGTAAGCCAGACTCTCCTTTTCAAATCAAACTATATCACTAACTCAACGATTTGGTTCCATTTTTGTTGCTGTTAGATTAAAAAAGAATGTAGTTTTTGATTTACAAATACGTTTATAGAAGAACCTATGAGCTACAGAGTAAGAACTCTTCTTATACTGATTAGTAACCCCTTCCTATTTCATGTTATTAAGATTAGCGAGTTAATTATTAGAAGAAGGAAAATGGATCAAATAATTCTTACCTATAAAGAAAAGTAGGGCTATTCTCAATATAGTAGCTACTTGTGTATATAATGAATTCGACTGTTGTCAATCACAACGAAATTTACAAAGACGAAAATCATACCTATCTCTCAAATATTGCATTAGCTGCCAATAGTAAATTATAATAAGTATTATATTTTTAGCATGGTATGTATAAAAAAGAACTTGCATCACAAAATATATTTAGAAGCTTTATATCTACTGTAGGATCATGAATTTAGAAAGGCAATAAGATTAAGCTCATTCTTTTTTTAAAACAAAATATGTGGGAACAAGATAGAAATCATCAGGGTATAATACGTATATAATGTTTTATACTTCAAAAAAAAATATTATGTATACTTAATGATGTGTGTGAGAGGAGGGGGGATATTCTATATGTGAATTAACCTGAATTTCCTCTCTCTCTCTCTCTCTCTCTCTGATGGATATACTATATACTATATACGTACTATTTATTCTTATTTTTTTTTATAATATATAATCTATTATACATGATAATAAAGTCCTCAGTAGCTGTTTTTATCTCATACTTGGCTTCCTTCTCATCCCTTTATCAAGTCCAATAGCTGGTTGAGAGCTCATATTTATGATATATATATTTTATATAGTTATAATAAGAAAAAAACGTGAAGGTTGAAGAACGAGAAAAAGAAAATGTACAAAGAGGATGAAAGTAGTGCTAATTTGGATACAATAAGGGGAAAAGAAGGTAAATAAAAATGTATATAATGAATAATATGATGAGGCTACATTTGATGATTGGCAAGAGTAGTGTGATGTATTTATTGGATTAGACAAGGAGCTTATAGCGTTCGATTCTTCTAAACTTGCGAATTCATCCGCCAGTTTTAATACGTATCGAATCGCGAATTGCCAATAATGTCGGGAGCTTATTTGTGAGCTCTTTTATTTCGTGTACTTCTACAGTCAACCCCCGCTTTTGTACCCCCCATTTTGAGCAAATTCATCATTGATGAAATGCTGTATTCAAATACTTATATCAAGTCTCGCTTGTTGGGAGTCTTCGGTTCTGTAACAAAAATCAGGAAATCTCAGGTGTGGAAAACCCGGAGGTTGACAGTACTGGGAACTTTATTTTTGCTTGTACTCCTCTAATCCACGTCTTATGAACCCAGGATAAAATTTCGAAACTATTTTCAAGTCCTTTTTTCATCCGAGTAAGTAAAACAAACTTTGGAAACTTGAAAAAGAAAGCATATATACCTTTTGGTACGAATTACAAAAGTTCTTGTATTATGAAGTTGGTCTGTTGAATTGTTATCACAGGAACGTTTTTCATTTGGTTTTTGCGCTCCATGGCAAAAACAGTTGTTGCTTAGCACTGCAGGCAAATTTATTTCACTAGATGCAACCCACGATGTATCACAATATTCCAATGGTGTTATGTATACTATGGTGATCCGTCATCCTATTGTTGGCCGTAAAAGTTATTTGCGTATGTTGTTGCTTTTTGATATACTTTTATTTCATCATTGAATTCTTTCGTCTGGTTACAATTCGCAGCCCCTACACATCCTGCAAACTCTAACAAACAGACAGTATCCAGGAAGAAATGAATAAGGATGAATCAGATTACCCGGATGATTCAGATGAGTATAGTGATTAAATAATTTGAAGTGGCCATTCAAGGCTATATCGACCATGGATAATGGACGTATAGTGATTGTGCCGTCCCACTTTGTTGTTCCCGTTTCAGAACCTTGTATTTCAATCCTATAGACATGAAAAGTAATTAATACCATATTACAATGTGAATCATTTATAAAACATCCTACCATGATAATGTAACTTTATTTGAGTATGATGCGAACAATTGGTTTAGACCATCCGCAGCAGTGCTGTTAAAGCTGCTGTTATGTTAAATTTAACAACTTCTTTAACACTCAGCTTCTGCAGCGGTAGCTGTTACAATGCTGTTAAGTTTCACATCTGCTTGACTTCAAAAAGAAACTTGCCTGTAAATTTTACTTTTTCACAATCAGTATCTGCACAATTTGCCCAATTTAACTGTTACCCTGACTGTCAATTATGACAATTTACCAGTTTGCCACAACCACCGCTGCGGATGGTCTTATGACCGGAATAATTGTCCAGGTAGCACTCATTGTTTCTCTCATATTTGTTCGTAATGGATTGATTGCGGAAATTTGAAAGTCTAATGCTATCGTAAAAAAAAGTATTGTTAGCATGTTGAAATGGGTGTCTACTCATAGTTCTTGCTAACTTACAAATAACGAATAATATTATCACCAGTACAAAAAAATCCATTCCATCTACTGCACAAAATCTTTCTTCATAGTTGATTTTTGTACACATAGCTAAAGAATCCATGCTGGTTGGTGTTACTGTCGTATTTTCAATAACATTTAAAAATTGTTCAAACATCGGTCTGATAGGTGTTGGAAACGCTAATGCACTTGATTCTTTCATCGCTATAATTTCGTCGCTTGTTAAAAGTTTTTTAATTAATTTTTTTATTGTTTTTGAGTCTAAATCAAGAATATCAAGCTGCGCAATCCTATAAACCATGTGTCACTATATATTAGCATACAGTCAAACATTCTCCATCATTATATCTAAATAATTTAAAATGCGCACCTATTATCAACTTGTTGTTTTGCATATTTAATAATATCGATCAGTATAATCGTCATTTTTGCTCCTCCTTTCTCTTTCGATGATGACGACGATGTGGACGCTGAACCAAACAGTAATCTATAATTATGGTTTAGTCTCCTATATAGCCGAAATTTTCATCTAATTGATTCTTTTGCATTATGAATTATGGATTCAATCCGGATTTTTACGAAACGGATTCGGATTGCAATTCTCTAATCCGCGCTTTTTTTTAGATACCTTCATTAATTAAAAAGTAGCAAGTGTTAGTTGAAAAGTAAAAAACAAAACCAGTTATTTTGTTCATTATGTGGCATACTTTTTGCGATTCACTTTCAAGATATGTAGCTGCATCTTCCAATAACTTCTTTTGCATTGTTCTCAGTCTGGAGTGTGGATATCATTGTTTGTATATCGATCCTCCCAGTATTAATACTTTTTTTAGAGAATGTTGAGAATTTATCCTTTCGTGTCTATTAAAACATATAGTGTCAACACGGATATTCGATTGAATATAATATGTTGTAATCTTGAGTTTGTCAAAAACGTGTTTTTATTTACCCTGAATTCATTCAAAGCAGTGTTCGCTAACGTCTTCACATAATTAGGCTGATTTGCCTTAGATAAATGATATAATAATGTACTGTATGCTAAGTTTGTATCCGATTATGATTCCATAAGGTGATCGGCAAAAAGAAAGTAATCGATTTTTGATTGTCGTAAATGATTTTTGACCCATTCGCTGTCCTTATAATTGAGTGGGAACCAAAGTCAAGCCTGCTACTTGTGTTATATTCCCAAAATGGACTTTCCAATGATTTGATCTCATTGAATACCACGTCAGGAAAATTAGGGTCTAATTCGTTGCATGCTGTGCTTAACTTCCATGAAGTAATATACTATTTTAGACAATTTATACCACGATTTCCAATATACATTTTTAATCATTGTTGCTTCTTTTAGTTCTGCTGATGTTTTTTATAAGGTATTACTCTCTGTTATTAATTCTACTTTTTATACTATTAATAACGAATTACTAATGCGAATAACATAAGATTACAATGGATGAAACGACATTAACAGCTTGTGCTTGCCCACGTTTCCAAAATACTCTAAGGCCATGTAAGCATATGTACCACAAAGAGCTCGAAAACTTTGTTGCCATTCGGGTTGTATATAATATTGATAAAAAACTAAAGTGAGGCGTTTCGAAATTTTCAGTAAGAAAGCACAAAGAAAAAAGAATAATGAGGTTGTAGGAGTCTACTTTGCTGCGGAAAATCCGCTGGCTTGCCATTATCAACACTGCTTTATAATAATTTTCAATGACCGTCAATAAGTTCACTTTCTTTTGTGAATCTTAAAAAAACCATTATTACAGCACCTACTCCGTGTATGTTTTAATCTTCAACATATTTCTACCGAAAGAGTGGTGCAATTTGCTAATCTTCCATATGAGTATGGATAGGGATGCTTCACATACAATTTACGACTTCAACTGTTGTATGAAAGCGCAAAGGTTGTCGCATGGCAAAAAGTAATAGGTGGTTGTTCAGAAACGATACAGCGAATGCCGTCAAGGTAATAAAAGTACAACCAAGTGCAATGGACGGGGTCCTGCATATGGAGCGTGAATGCAAATGCTTTACTAATAAATGCTTCAAGTCATAGAACCGTTCGTATATGTTGCTGGTGAACAGCCCTTTTACGTCTTTGTGCCAACACCTGCTCCGTATATGTTTTAATCTTCAACAGATTTCTACCGAAAGAGTGGTGCAATTTGCTAATCTTCCATATGAGTATGGATAGGGATGCTTCGCATACAATTTACGACTTCAACTGTTGTATGAAAGCGCAAAGGTTGTCACATGGCAAAAAGTAATAGGTGGTTGTTCAGAAACGATACAGTGAATGCCGTCAAGGTAATAAAAGTTCAACGAAATGAGTCTTGCATATGCAATATTATACTAATAGAAACTTTGTTAAAATAAATAATTGATCTTCTTTCTAGTTACAGTTTGGCGCATTAATTTTCTTTCATGTTCACTTGAATTAAAATGGCTGGGATTTCTTACTTGATTAATTCATTCAATACATACAATAATATTCATAATTCAACAAATAAAGTCACGTGATATTCGCTGTGAATCCCACAGTTTCAATCAGGATATATTAATGTGGCTCATTTCTAAAAATATTAGATACATAATGCGTAGAAATATATATATTTGTTTCTGGTATTTTATGAGATTAAATGGTAATAAAATCGAATGTAATAATAAAAGAACTTTGGTTGGTCAAAATTGTTTGTATTTTTGCTTTTTTTTACTGTCTAATAATGAAGAAGTTGTTCATGAGAGCATTATGTTTTTTGACTTTGATCGGAGATCGTGATTTTGAAAATATATAATTATGTACCCATCCGTTTCCTTTTTTGAAAAAAGAGCAAAGTGTCGAGCATAAATCTATTATTATAAACTCATAAAATTTTACTATAATAATTGTCATTATAGCGGAAAGGCCTTAATTTGTCGTTCTGGCTGCTAGTACAAATAAAGTCCTAGTTTGACTGATTTTTTTGCTTCTCATGATTGAAAAAAAAAAGAGATTGGTATATAATTTTTACGAAGTGGCTTGATCTTTTTGTCTCGCTTCAAAAAGCAAGGGAAAAGTCAGTACGTACGTACGTAAGGAGTGGTAATATATATATATATAGATGTACATTATTTATGCTGATGGATAATTTAGATCAAATATATATGTACGTAATAATAATACGTATATTGAAATAGGAATGTATTGATACATATTCTTTTATAAGGTTACGATATTATCCACCTGGATGTAAACGTATATACAAATCTGAACTCTATTATGAAACTTTGGCAAAGTCAAATGTTACTCTTAATATTCAAAGTTGACATGTCTGGAAGTACACTAAAAGATAAAATAAAAAGAAAATGAAGAAACTTAACTACTATATTAGATATTGTAGTTTTTGAGCTACTATTATTGAATACGAGAGTTTCAAGGATTTAGCGGAAATCTTGAAAGTAAAGTTTTTTTTAATATTTTCTATGTATAATATACTTACGAGAATACATATTTTTTTAAAAGGTCAATGGAAGAAGCCGAAGTTTATTAACAGAAAAAGGGATCTCTACGTAAAAATACTTTAAACAATTTAATGTATTTGGGTATAAATATGAATAACCAAATGAAAGACAGTAACAGTTCGTGGCTACTCAAACTTTTTCATATTATTCTATCCTTTTTCTAATCTCGGATATACATCTGAGCTCTTTCTCAATTAAACATGTGAGCAATCTTATTATATCTTCTTGATATATATATAATATACCTAATTCACTGAAGTCACTGCAATTGAATTCTATACTATGGTCAAATCAATTATTCTCTAAGACTTATAAAACATATGCTACGAAAGACATTCAAACCAAAAGAATTAGCTCAAGATATGAAGGATATAAAAAAAAAAGCTAGATGAAAAATTAGTTATGATTATTTTCGTCTGCCTTCGTTAATTAAAGAATATATACGTACGTATATTTATAATAAAAAAAATAGGGCGTACACCTTGGTATTTAAATGATTGAAATGAGGTACACATTGTATACATTCTAATTATAATATTTATCTATTAAAAAGATTGGGAATTTATTTATTCATTATAGACTTTTTTAAAACTATATAGGTTTTCAGCATATGGAGTAGTAATGTTTTATCATTTGCTTGGGCACATAAATCCAAACATGAATAACTTTTTTTACAATATTAAAAAATAATATACAGAAGCTCATAATTATGTGAAATGAACCATTATATATAGCCTAATGATTACAATAATTATCTGCTCAAATAGAATCTTATCAAATAATATAGTCAGCTTAGAAAAAAAAAGATAAATACAATAAAACATATTTTTCTCTGAGGCTTTGTGTAACCTCCCCCCGAGAATAGAAAAACAAAGAATTTTGACATTGTCTCACAGAACACACAAAAAATCAGCTTTTTCTTTTTTGTTTTTTTCTTAAAAAAAAACAAGTTCTCAAAGAGGTCTTTACATCAATGCCTGAATATGACGAGGTCTTTTCGACCGATCCTGATGCCATTCTTGAAATATCATGGGGTCCGACAATAAAAAAATATAAAAAGAAAAAAATAAAATCTGCCGATCAACCATCGGTTATATCCAATCCACCATCGTCTATATCCAATCCACCATCGTCTATGTCCAATCCACCATCATCCATGTCCAATCCACCTTCGTCTATGTCCAATCCACCTTCGTCTATGTTCATTCAACCTTCGTCTATGCCCGTTCAACCATCGTCCTTGTCCAATCAACCAACCTCTAATACTTTTTCTTTTAATAATACCAATGTCCACAATGACGACGACGACATGGATGAACCATTACCTATGACGAGTTGGGGTTCTCAACAACAACAACAACAACACACTTTGGGTAGTAATAATAAGAATGATCAAGATTGGAATTCTTTAGTCGATCCCAACTTTACAGTAAAACCAGGAGGTATTGGATCTGGACAACTTCATCGAAAAGGTGGGAATTATATTCCTGTTCCTGAAATGACGATTGTGAATCAACGACTTAAAAAACCCATTCCAAGTAGTCAAAACTTGTTAATGTTGGGAAGTGATGGTACTATCAAGAAAAAGAAAAAGAGAAGAAGTAGAAAGAAACGAGAAAGAGTTCAATCTATGCCTGTTTTTACAATACCTGAAAGAACAGTGAATGGTTGGGGTTCGGGTCAGCTTACTTCAACACCATTTTGGGAACAACAACAACAACAACAACAACAACAACAACAACAACAACAACAACAACAACAACAACAACAACAACAACAGCATCAACAAGGAATGGAACGAATGGAACTTGATCAAAATTATCAACAAGAAGGAAAACAACTGAATCATCCTATTGAAAATGAAAAAGATATTGAAATTGTACCTTTATTAAAAATTGAAATCGAATTAGCACCTGGTGTGACAATTCCAATAACAATTATTAAAGGCGCTACAATGATGTCTTTTGTGAGTGATATGTGTCGTCATCATCGACTCAACATGACAGAAGAAGCTATGGCATCACTTTGTAATACACTTGATCTTCTTATTCAAGCAAAATATCCATAATTATCTTTTCAAGATAAATCGCCCCTCCCTCATTGTAACTTTTTGAAAAGCAAAAAAATGTATATCAATATCTCCAACCTTTGTAAATAAATGATAATAGCAATGTAATAATTAATTAAATTGAAAATTATATCTCACAAATATTACTTATATATCTCACAATTCGGATTCGTTTTATAAAAATTTGATTAGAGAAAGAATAATAAATGATTGTGGATAATAAGGGATGATGAAAACTTTTAATTACAATGTCTTTTTGTAGAACATAAAGTCATTGAAATTAGGTTTGTGCAATTCACGCCAAAAGCTACATACAGTACCTGACCAAATACCAAAAATCTAACATATATATATATATATATCATATTAATTTATACGTAAAAGGTTAATTCTTAACGTATTTTATACTTTACTACGTATCTTATATATATAATTATATTTCATACCTCATTATTTTGATCCAAGAAAATTGAACTACAACCTATATAATATAAAGATTGAGGTGGATGAGAATTAACAAAATTGTATATAATTTGTGTATCTATATATATATATAGTTACCTCCTTTGAAAGCAGTGCCATCAAAACTTTTTTGTAACTTGGTAATAAATACTTCTTGAGCAGTTTCTTTAGGTTCAATGGCAACCATATTATTTTGTGCAAGATTCTTTATGCATTGGATAGCATAAGCAATTTGACTATATATATATAAATAATAATTCCCCATAAATTTAATTTTCATATAATTTACATTTTATTCTATTTTTAATTAATAACCTTACATTTCAATCATCACAACTGCACTGTGATGAGTTAATCCGGAACTAGGACCCATAGCTGTAAAAAAGTTTGGAAATCCATGCATTGAAACAGTCTATAGTCATTATATATTTTTAATGATAAGTACTATTTCTTTTTTTTTAAAAAAAAGAACCAAATATGAACTTTTACCTTGTATGTCCTGGGAGAATATTTCATCCATTGTTCAAGAAGACGTACATTATTTCTACCATAAACTAATATAAATCAAAATAAGAAAATCAATTCAATAATAAAAAGCTAAGTAAGTCTACTAGGGTAAAAAAAAAAAAGACATACTATCAAAATTTCCAAGAAATTGTTGAACATCATAACCAGTCGCTAAAACCAATATATCCACCTCTACTTCATTTCCTTCATTATCAATGATGGTTCGACCTTGAATAGATTTAATACCTGATTGAATCAATGAAACGTTTTCTTTAGCTAATGTTTCAAGATAACTTTCTGATCGGGTAATTCGTTTACATCCAAGTGGGAAATCTACATATAAAGATTCATGCGGGGTGAGTAAACTATTTCTTCCAATAGGGTATATTTTATAAATACTACTTACTAGGGATCAATTTTGGAATTAAATCAGGTCGACCTGCACGTGTAAGACGAGATGCCATGGATTTTGCTGTACGTTGACGAATAAAACGTCCAATCCAAGAATTGTAATAACCAATTTTAATATAAGATAAATCTATCTACATGTAAAATATATAATACGTATATAAGATTTTCTAGGTAGATATTTCTTTACAAATAATAAGAATATATATATATATATATATAACCAGCTATAATAAATACCTGAAAAAAGATATATAATCGATAGATCCACATGAACAAAGGAACCCAGCGAAACAAAAATTTAGAGATACGTGAATAATTAAATTGATCTATTTTATGTATACAAAACATCATTAAACTCTCAAATCTTTGAAACAAGATTATTATTATAATAAACATACTTCTTACTGTGACCCATGCTGGTGTTCTTTGATAACTATATAAATGATGTGTCATTTTTTGTAATGATGGAATCAATTGTACTGCACTACGTAAAAAAAAAAGAAAAGTCAATATTTTAATATTAGTTTTAACTTTTGTCATTATATTAAAATGTATATATTTAGTGGGTGATTGAGTTGACACACTTACGTTGCCCCTGATCCGATCACAGCAACTTTTTTATTTGTGAAATCAATATTTTTATTCCAACGTGCAGTATGAATAACAGGACCATCAAATTGATCAATAGGTAATTCTTGAGGAATCTTTGGAACTCTAAATGGACCTAATCCAGCAAATCTATTAGAATAAGTCATTAGCTTAATTCTTGCGTAACATCCATGGATAGGGGGGGAGAGAGAGACATAAATATAAAATCACATGACAAATTACACAAAATCAAAATATCCATCTTCTATTTTTTGATGATCATCCACATTTCTCCATTGAAGAAACCATTGATTTTTTTCTTCTTTCCATTCTGCTCGTATCATTTCAGTTTCAAACCGTATTTTAGGATATAAATTATATTTTTTGGCAACATTTTGAAGATATGTCTTAATTTCAACTTGAGGACTAAAATGTTTTGACCAATCTATAGTTATGTAGACCAGTTTTCAAAGAGTTAATATTATATATTTTATCTGTATTTTTTGTTTTTTACTCTATGTATATATGTGGTGTATAGATAAAAATATTTCACTTGCTTGGATTAGGTTCGAAACTAAATGAATATACATGAGAAGGAATATCACATTCAAGCCCTGGATATCTATAAAATAAGTGATGATTCATTATTGATAATATTAGAATTAAGCTTTCTTTCCGCTTTTTCTTTTCTCATTTTTCTGTTCATTGATATTTACGTATTTGCTTCCCAAGTACCACCCACATCTTTAGCTACTTCAAATAATTCTGCATCGATACCAAGTTCTTGTTTTACTTTGATAGCAGCGCAAATACCCGTAAAACTATAATTCAAAAAAAAAGTAATATGATGATGAACAATGTATGATAATGATAGTAATAATAATATGATAGTCCTCTTTTTTTTTACCCTGCTCCAATTACTGCAACTGTAGGTTTGTTTGACACCATTTTTTTTTTGTTTTATTGAAAGAGAAATAAAAAAAAAAAGAGAAAAAGCAAAAAAAAAAGTGTGTGCATCATTTTTCAGTTCATTTTTTATCCGATTATCAATCGATGTGACACAAATACTACCTTTTAAATTCTCATCACACTACAATAAAGCATGTAAAAACTAATTTTGAACTTTAAATTTTACTATAGTTGAAAAGCATTGACAAAACAACGTTCATATATATATATATATATACAGATATATACAAATAGTTACCATGTTATAGATGTATATATCATCATGAGATATGTAAAAGTTAATGGAGCCCATAGAAATGGGTTTTAAATCCTTTTGATAACATACTTGTGTATTACTGTAAATAATACTACTGTTGAGCGAGTCAGCTTACATTACATAAGATTACTCAACTTCTGTTGAATGATAAACATTTTTATGTTTTACGTACTATTACGTGTACATACGTAATACTGAAACCATTTATGACAGTTCGGGAGGAAATATGCGGCGAACAGGAGTTCCAAAAGCAAAAATTACGAATCTGTTTTTTTCGTGCCGAGAAAGGTATAATTGATATGAATTGTTCTTCATCCTATAAAAACACATTGATTTATTTGACAAATTCTAGTTAAAAGACTAGGCTTATTTGGACCTAATTTATCATGTTTTTATTTTTCTTTTTATGCATAAATTCTTAAATGCAAATAATTTCGCTTTTTATTTTTGAGTTGGTAACTAATTATGTTACGATATTTCAAATGACATGATCGTTAACTTGGGATGGTGAAAAAACGCGGGGTGCACTAAATTTTTTTTTTGGGTAATAAACCTTCCTTATATGGGTTTTTGGGTACTTTGCCCAAAAGTGCCTGAAGGAAGGTACCTATTTTTTCTAGATATTTGTTTATTTTTGGGTACTGTGATTACACTTCATTCAGCCGGTTAATACCCTCTCCCATACTTTAGTCAATATTATCAATGATGATTTTTTATATGATATTGGAAATTTAATAACAAAACAATAAGAGAGTAAAGCTGGCCCAAAAAGACTCAAACATCGATTTCCTCCATTTTTATTTACTTATATTACCGAAAATGGAAGTATCCAAAAATTATGGCATTCGAAAAAAAACGCCATTGAAGGCAGATGTCGTGATCGATGTCGGCTTAGTATTTGCTTGATGGAGTGATGGTTTGCAAGATGCGATGAAAGGTTTTTCAAGTACGCGGCAAACACGAGGCATATCCACAATAAGTTTCCTTAAATCATCTAAGCAAGCTATAGGCATCTTGATATTTTCTTTTCCAGCTCGTACATGGTAGTGTCGTGGAATTAAGAATGTAAAAATACCGGAGATCCTACCCTCCCCCTCCTGATTTAGAGCCAAAAAGTATCTTGAGAACAAGGTTATCATAAATCTTGAGATAATTTTTTTTGGAGATATTATCTTATTTTCGAGAATTGAATAATTGTGACCACCTTGCGCAGCTGACTTAGCTTTCCTCCCCCCCCTATAGCCCATGATTTGACGCCCATGTCATACCATGAATAAAACGACTTGTACATGTATTGAGACATTTTGTTGATAAATTTTCATGCTGTTAAGCTTTTTAAATTATTTCATCAGTCCATCATAGGTATATATGTCCTCGTCTGGATCGTCAAATAAACAAGATAAAAGGATCAACGTACTGAGCCACTAAGTTCAAACTCCATTGGTATCTTCTGCAAGCTCGGCACGAGAGGAAGCTCCCCGAATCGAACCAATTATGCAATTTTTTAAAATTTGTTTTCATTTGTGGAGAGGTCCAAATCCAAAAGATCGCGATATCTCGACTGATTATTCCCCAAGTAAGCTTATGAGAGATTCCAATCATAGTGGCAGTCGTTTTCATTGACATTAGAAGTTTTTTGGTGCTCCATATATTTTCTGTCTCAAATCACATGGGTGGGGTTGCATTGAGTTCGTGATTGCTGAAACAGGGTGATCCATCCTTTCGGTACTGATTTTGTGACAAGAGCAAAATAGACGTGGTTGTCATTGTCCAGTGAGTGTGGTTTTCGAGTGATATTTTCTACTTGTGTTGAAATAATGAAAGCTGCATCTTATGAAATCGTTGTTGCATTGAAGCTTTCTTCTGCTAACTAATGATCAATCGTGGTCAATTGGCGGAAACGATAGGCGTGATAACGGGTTTAATAACTCAGTTCCAAGGACACTTGGTTAAGCGATGTTTGTTAGTCTGTGTTTGTTATCATTTAGTTAATAGTGTGACAAAGAGCTTAGCAAGCCTTGAGTTGTACAGAGAGCTTGACCCATGTAAATAACGAGCTAAAAGCAAATAAAGAAATAAAGTCTTTTTATCACTTTTCTATTTCCACTGTATCATAAATTGATCTAGAGTCACTTAAGATTAAGATTTAGTCTATAACACTGACATTGGTTATTGTAGCTTTGCTGTTGCTCTGCCGTTGGCTCTTCCTACAATGTCGTCTGTAATTGTTCTGTTAAGGTTTATAAATGGCTGTGGTATAATATAAGAGGTCTTTCAACTCGTCGAGTTTCATAAAATGGGCGATGCATGCAGGGCAGCTAAAATATTCCTCCGTGTCAACGTGTTTGTGGGTAAATTTAACAGAGGTATCATTACCATATCGTTTGATTCCTGTTATTTTGATGTGGCAACTGTATGTAGAAGAACCGGAACCGGAACCGACCCAAAAAAAAAGTCGAGACCATTCTAGATGGAGAAAACCGAAGAATTGACATTATAATTTAGTAAAATCGTGAGCTTTTAACTTTATGATGAAATAAAATATGATGGATAAAACGCAAAATTCCTTTTTCAGAACCAGCTTTGAAGTAATTACTTTAACAACAATAATGCATTTATTATTTTTTATGAATGTGACAACAGTAACTTCTCTTTCTTTCATTTAACATGGCTGTTATTTTACTTATTTTTTTTGACTGATTACATTACATTATGCAACGCACCGTATTCTTCAAACTTCCATTTAATACGCCACCTTTAAGTTAAAAAAAAGACTCTTCTGTACGTAAACAATCCAAAATATTCAATGGTTCCTATTATTTTTTTCGCTTAACTGAAGATTGTCACTTCCATTCTCCATTTAAGAAAATTAATTTGCAATTTTTTTATTGTGCTTGCTGGATGCATATAAAAACCTTTCTGTGCTGTATATTAAGAATTCATTAAGGTGCTATCCGTTCTACTTGGTTCGGTTCGGTTGTTATCAAAGGTCGGTTCGATTCGGTTCTCTTAAGGGACCGAACCATAAAGAATTCCTACTTGGTTTTTGCCATCAAGACAGAACTTTTATGTCGTGTACAAGCTGGAAAAGAAATCCTAACTAACTTGGATGTTTTAACTAAACTTGGTGTGGATATTACCTGTCGCGTTTGCCGCGTGCTTGGAAATCTTCCATTAACCAATACCAAGTCGACACTGCCGAATGGATCACGACGTTTTTGTCTTCAATGGCAGTTTTTTTTTTCATTATCCCATGTTGATCGCAAACAATCCATGTCATTTGATTAGAAATATCAACATAATTAGCAATCAACTTAGAATTAGTCTCTATGGGCTTTCCTGTGTTTTTCTTTTTTCTTTTTTTGTATTGAATGTTTCTTTCTTTGCTGAGACACTTGTCATATATAAGTTATCACATACTTTGCTAATTCCTTGAATCCTCATGAGTGATTCTCCCCCCCCCCAAAAAAAAAACTTATTTCATTTCATTTTTACTCTTAACGAGACTGATCAGAACTTCTTCGAATCGATTCATTTCAGGAAGGAGAAAGATACACATACTCCAGCGTTCTCGAGAATGGATTTATACGTACGTAACCTATATCGTTTAAGCTCTGTGGATAAATAGGTAAGCCAGTAGTGGGATCGAGATGACAACTAAAAAATAGATGTTACTTTTGCTTGTAGTCATATACACCATTTAACTCATTGCTAAAAAAAAAAGTTTCCTTCTTTGACTAAAGACATACCTCATTTTTAAAAGAATGATTCCTTCATAGAGGTACCAATTTTGTTGTAAAAGCCTATGTCAGTTGGCTGTCACTTTTTGAAGAACCCAGTCATCAACCTTTTACTGAATTTTTTTTTCCTTCTCACTAATACTTTCTACTGGTTGGAAGAATGTACGTCTACTTGATGGAAATGTGACAGACTGGCGTTGTTATGGAAATTGTAAAATGGACTACGAGAAACAATCAATAAGATCGATAAAGTTTTGTTTCAGAATGTTCTATCACTTTATTCAAAACAATAAAGAAAGATTCTCTTTTGATGGAACCTTGAGATAGATTCCTAAGGTACTTCCTCGAAGAATAGGACGGTTCGACTTGACTTTTTGTTGAAAAATGCGCTCATGATCTTCTTTATATATAATAACGATTTGAACCTATATCTGAACTGCACAAATAGGAATGCCTAATTTGTCTGGCGGGAAGCTAGAAATACTTGTTGCGCATCTGCTGAAAAAAAAAAAAGTCGTTTTCTCATCCAACAGAATAAACTGTTATATACCGTCGTCGCGTGTTGAACACTTTAAAAGTTTTGAGTACGTATGGGGGGGAAACTTTTTTTTTTCGATAATGAATTAGCCCGCCTCTTTGTCAAGAACAATGGCTCAACTCTGTGCTCATCATTGTTCATCTTCTGGTAAAGAATTCCTTCTCTAATAATGTTTATAAAAAATAAATAATAAAAGGTAAATATCGAGAATGCCCGCCTTTAATAAATAAAAGAATACAACTTTTTTTTTTTTATTTTGCCTGGGTCAGCCGATTATCATTTGTTGTTGAACACAAGGTTTTTGCACGACAACAATCAAACTCAAAATGAGTAAAAATGACTGTGTGTCTAAATTTATAATAATGACAAATGAAATAGCTATTTTATTTTCTATGTAAATCATCTTCTATATAGTAATCCGAAACTCTTAGTTTAAAAAATTTCCCTGAGTACGTAGTGAGTTTATTATTCACATGGAGAAAACAACAAAAATGAAATCAGTTCTTGCTCTTATATAGGGTATTCTTCCTCCCCTCCCCCTTGAATGCACTCTGTCTTGTTGTATTCAAATATAACTTCATTACTTTGAACATTCTATATATAAAACAAAAAAAAGGGGGGGAGGAAGGAGATAAATACATGTTTTTGAGTCAAGGTGCGACGACGGACTTTTAGATAGAATGACGAAGTCAAAAAAAAAAAAAAAAAGGGTCCTCTTTATTTCAAGTTGGAGAGTGTTGCGTAAGAAACAAAACAGGGTCCAGATAAGAAGAAAAAAAGTTTCAGGGTTCAAAGAGCGGGGTAACTCAACAATAAAGTTATTCCCTCCCCCCCAAAATTAAATCAACGCAGCACAAATAATTTTTTTTCACATAACACATGTTTTTCATCCACCGAATTCAAATTATTAAAAAGAAACCACAGACATTTCCCATACAAATAAATGATAAGAAAAGAAAATTGATATATATATATTAGTATTATATGTAAATATGATGTCATGAAAATGGATTCTTGGAATCAGACGACCCGATTCAAAAAAGAGTATTCTCTTGCCAGATGACAAAAAGAAGATGACGACGCTGATGATAAAAAAAAAAAAGAGAGAGAGAAAATGAGAAACCCGGAGAAACTTTTTAAATACTTTTTTTTTTTTTTTTGTATCGGCGATTTTCTCTCTCTCTTTTCTTGTTTCTTTTCTCTTTTTTTTTTATTTCTATTATAAACGGGAATTATTAGAACAAGAAAGAAGGGGTGTTACCCTGTTAAAAAAGAAAAAAAGCAAGGGTTGATGCTCCGATAAGGAAAAGATGAGTCAGCTCAGAAAAAGTTTTTATTGATAATACATCGTTCAGGGTCGGAGGCATTCATGAACAGGGACCTTAGGTAATCAGCTGATAACCAATCAAACATGTTATGCGTCATTTGGAGGATTTTTTGTTTTTTTTTTTTTTTTTTGCCAAGTGCTATTCTACTCGCATTGTTAAGAATATACACACACACACACACACACACACACACGCAAATACATTTATATAAACCAAATAAAGAAATAAAAGAGAAAGAGAGAGACCAAGTATGTTTGAATTATTTCAAGTACCAGATGAAAAGAGAAAGAAAGCTGGGTATTAAAAAAATGAAAGGGTTTCTTTTTAGTTTAAAACAAATTGATAGTAGTCGAAAGAACCAAAGGAACCTAATCATTTATGTAATCAGCTGAGAGAGAGAGAGAGAGAGAATATTTTAGTTATTCAGGATTCGCTGAATTATTATTTTTTTTTTTTTTGGTTTTATATAATAGTCCATAAGAAACCCTTTTTTTTATTTCTCTTTTTCTTTTCTTTATCCCTCAACAAAATACCCCCCCCTCAACTCCTTTTTCTTTTTCTCCCTACTTGATAAAAAAAATGAGATTAATTATTCGTGAAAATTATAGTGAAGTTTGCATGTATATTGGTAAAAGCTTATTTTGTTTTTGTTTGTATTCTTCTTTTTTTATTATTATTACATAATAACCCCCCCAGTATAACTCTATTTTTATCAGCTAAATATATTAAGGAACGTATTCGACAATTTAAACCTTCCTTGGATCGTCCCTTTGTTCTTGGTCTTCCTACGGGTTCATCACCTATTGGTACATACAAAGCTTTAGTTGAACTTTATAAAAAAGGAGACCTTTCATTCGAACATGTAGTGACATTTAATATGGATGAATATGTGGGTTTACCACGGGATCATCCTGAATCTTATCATTCATTCATGTGGAAAAATCTTTTTATGCATGTCGATATCAAACCTGAAAATGTTCATATCTTGGATGGCAATGCTGAAGATTTAGATGCAGAATGTTTACGTTATGAAGCTGAAATTGCTCGTGTCGGTGGTATTGAATTGTTCCTGGGTGGTATTGGTCCAGATGGTCACATTGCTTTTAATGAACCTGGTTCTAGTTTAACAAGCCGTACGCGTGTAAAAACACTTGCTTATGAAACCATTATTGCGAATGCTCGATTTTTTGAGGGTGATGTGGCTAAAGTACCTAAATTGGCATTGACTGTTGGTGTAGCGTAAGTTCAATTCTCTCTCCTTTAAGTTTTGATTGTTATCAAGTTTAAATTGATTTTATTTATATTTATATTTAATAGAACTGTTATGGATGCTCGAGAAGTGTGTATTATCATTACTGGTGCTCACAAGGTAAAAAGAAAAAAAAATATTATTATCGGGTTTCATCGGGAAAAAAAGAATAATAGAGAATAAAGGTGGAAAAGGGAAAAGGGAAAAGAGAGAACCCTTGGGAAATCCTGGTGTAACTGATAAGGGACCAAAATAATTTTTTTAGTCAATCGCACTTGCCAAATGTATTGAAGATGGTGTAAACCATATGTGGACTGTTTCCGCAATACAAATGCATCCCAAGGGTCTAATTGTTTGTGACGAAGACGCGACCCTGGAATTACACGTAAAGGTAAAAAGGATTCTCTTTTATTCTAAATAATGAGAATTAAAATGGGCTTTGTCCTACTTTCCCACACACACACAAGTTGATGCTGATCTAATTTTGGGTGTGTTTATTATTATTATTATTATTAGACCGTCAAATATTTCAAATCTATTGAACATGTGCATCATTCACTTATTGGTGCTGAAAATTTATCACTTCAAGGTGGCGTTAAACAACTTCGAAGTCCCACATCACCCACAAATCCAAAGGCACCTTTTGAATAAAACAGAGAGGGGAAAAATAAAATAGAGTGAGAAAATATATAAAAATTTCTTTACTTTCTTTTTTATTTTTTACATAATATAAGATAACCCCCCCTCCCCGTCCTCCTCCGTCCCATTTTACACACACACCATTCATTCTTATTTTTTTTATATATAAACATATCCCTCACACATTATTGAAGCTACATCTTTATTATTATCATTATCACATTTTTAACTCAATAAATAAATAAAACTTTTTTTCAAAAAGAGAAAGAAAACGTGTGGCTACACCAAATTATTAGAAATAGAAATTAAGATGTAATGAGCTTTTGAAAAGGGAAGAGAGGGGCGGGGGCAAACAGGGTTCAAAACGAACCAAAAGGTTTTCTAAGCAATTCAGGGTCTCAGGGAACGATTCGTCTGTGCTACGAGAAATAACCACATGACACTCCAACAAAATGAAGAACACAAACACAAACATATTATACACACACTCTCTCTCAACTTTACAACAACCCACTCAGCCTTTACCCACAAAAAAAAAATAAGAAAAAGATAAAAGCCTTTTCTCTTTTCTTTCTCTCTCTCTTTCATTTTTCTCTCTTCTTTTCTCTCTTTCTCTCTCTTTTCCTTTCTTATTAAATAACCTTTTATTTATTTTACTTTTTTGCCTCCCCCCCTTGTTGTTACTTTTTTAAGATATTTCATATCAGTTTCCTCCTTTTTATTCCCCCCCTCCCCCCCCCTTTTAAGAAAAAAATATGAATAACAAAAACAATCGAATTATAAATCGTTTAGAATGGATCCGTGAAGGATTTACTTTAACGCCAGAAATTTATAAATCAATAATTGATGGATTTAAACAAGAATGTGAACAAGGTCTTAATACAGCATCAGCATCAGGTTTAGCTACTATGATCCCTTCGTATGTGACTCGTTTACCAACAGGGCATGAAACAGGTACCTATCTTGCTTTAGATATTGGTGGGAGTACATTACGTGTTTGTGCTGTCGAACTTTTAGGTCAAGGTCAAGTCAAAGTAACGGAAGTAAAACATTTAATTACGGATACATTACGATCTTCTTCCACCATTGTTTTTTTTGATTGGATCGCTGATACCATTGCGGAGCTTTACGCATTATTACCTGAAGAAACACGTGATGAAACCGCACCTCCATTAGCAATGGGCGTGAGTTGGAGTTTTCCATTAGAGTAAGCCCACATTGCACTTTTCTTGATAATCTTGCTTTCCACTGATTTATTATTATTATTATAGTCAAACAGGAATATCAAAGGGTACTATCCTTCGTATGGGTAAAGGATTTACACTGGCAGGGATTGATGGACAAGATCTTGCTAGTTTATTTTTAGAAGCTTTTAAACGCAAGGTATATATATATTCACTCAGTGTATGTGCTTATTATTATTACATAGTATTCATCCAATTTCATTTATTAATTATTATAGAATATTCGTGTGATCGTTACTGCTATTATTAATGATACGATTGGAGCCATGGTAGCCCACGCATATAGTAATCCACAAACACGTGTTGGATTCATTTATGGTACAGGTGTCAATGCTGCTTATGCAGAAAAAGTATCAAGAATTATTAAATTGAACATTGCTGAATGGCAAGAAGATATGGGTACTGAAATGCTACTGAATACAGAAATTGATATTTTTGGTAATGAATCTTATTTACCTATTACACGCTTTGATCGTGCTCTTGATGCCAATCATGCCCAACCTGGATTTCAACCTTATGAAAAAATGATGTCAGGTGCTTATCTTGGCGAATTGACACGTCTTGTGGCAATAGATCTTATCCATGAAAAAGAATTATTTGATGGCCACATACCTTTATTATTAAATACGCCTTGGTCTTTTTTAACGGCTCATATGAGTGAAATTGAAAAGTATAGTTCTTTTTTTATTTTTATTTTTTATTTGTGTTAATATCAAATAACTTATTTTCATGACTTTCTTTTTCATTAGATTTTCTAAAGATGATTTTCAATTGATAATTTCTCATATTACCAAGTTACTTCAATTTACGGATGGATATCAACCGAATGAAAATGATATTAATATATTTTTGGATATTTGTTGTATGGTATCTACACGTGCGGCTGGACTAGCTGCTGCGGCCATGATTGCTATTATTGAACAACAAACGTTTGAACCTAATGATGCCATTGTCATTGGTGTCAACGGAACCACATTTGAAATGTATCCACGTATGCCTGAACGTATTCATGAAGCTTTAGAACAATGGTATGGAAAAGAAAAAGCAAAATGTATTCGATTGGAACTAGCTCGTGATGGTGGTAGTATTGGTGCTGCGCTTGTTGCTATGTTATATCAAGAAGGGTAAATAATAACTATCTAATTCATTTCATCTACACACAAGCTAATAGTATATGATATATAAAATATTTATAGAGTTCTATCAAGTATAAAAAGTGTTTCTTCATCTACTGCAAAAGAAACTCAAACACATGATAATAGTAAACATCTAGATCATCAGTCTTCTTTAACTGAAGAACGTCGACGTTCTACTACTTCTAAAAAACATGCTCCATGTCCATCCTTTTTGGATTGTTTCTTTGGTTGGTTACCTGGATGGAAACAAAAAAGTAGACGTACTACTCCTCCTTTTGAATCTGTATCTACTTTGTCAGTAGCTAAAGAGGAAGAACATAAGAACATGACTACTTCATAATACTTTTTTTTTTGACTACTCTTATTCTATTTTTATTTATCTACTATTCTTATTCTTATTCTTATTATTATTCTTATTATTGTATCACACCTCCCTTATAACTCATCATATATCCATTTGCACGTTTCTGTGCTGGGCACACACACATATATATATACATGCATAAAAAGATAGTTGTTTTTTTTGTTGTTGTCATCTCGTTTTTTTTTTAAAAAAAAGCGTAATAATAGATGCTTTATTATATTTAACAAAAAAAGACTACTACTACTACTGTACTAGCAGTATAACTATATAAAAATAATAACACCTTCCCCCTCCCCTACCCCCTACTCCGGCAAAAAAAAAGAGATTATACAAACTAAAGTAAGATTTATTTATTCACACAGTAATATTATAAATTTCTAAGTAGCGAGGAGGAGCAGGAAAAAGGAAACTTGGCATCTTTTTTTTTGATTATTTCTTATATTATGCAATTATTTTGTTGTTAAAAAAGTGGTTGGTTATTGATAAAATGTATAAAAAAAATTAGAGAGAGAGAGAGAGAAAGAGAGTTAAATGGAATTTTCAACGTCGTTAAGTAACATGCGTCGTGTTGCTTTTTGAGCACTTTGTCGTGAAGAAGAAACTCGTTTTGCAGGAATCGTTTTTTGTGTTTTTGATGAAGAGGAAGGTGATGGGGTTGTAGTTGGATTTATATGAACATAAGAAGGATTAAGTGCTTTTAATACATGAATCAGATTATGATTAATGTTTTGACTCGTAGTAACATTCTCTGAAAGTTCGGCTCGACAACTAAAACATGTCTTACTACTATCTTTTCGTAAACATTCCAAACAACAAATGTGACCACAAGGAGTCGTAATGGGATTCTATATAGATATATATAATATTTCCAATGATTAATCAAGGTTCCCTTTTTTGTTGATACATGATGCATATAAAATATACTTACACGAATAGGAACATTACAAGCACCACTAGAACAAACCACAGCTTCAGAAAATACATAATGTAAAAATTCATATTCTGAATAAAATACTTGAGATTTAATATCATCCCATACACGTTTATCTTGTTTATCTGCATCTATTAATGTCAATGTCTTTTTCGGCAATTTGAACTGGACCTTCTTTTTATTCTTGGTACTATCTGGCATAATCATTCTTAATCCACGCTTTTCAATCCATTTCTTAGCTTCCTCTGTCCATGGAGCAGGTTCCGGATCATCCCGTCGCATCAAGAACCGCCATACTTTAAATCCACTTTTTCCTTTTTGTGGCCAATATTTAACAATCTTGTATAATCCATCGTATCGAACCCCTTCCTCGGGAGCATATTTAGGATGATGTTTAGCTAAAGCAGAAGTACGACACACACGAATCGGTCGACTTTTTTTCCAATCCGTGGCTTCAGCTCCTTTTTTATCATTGACTTTGGCTGCACATGTTTTTGCCAAAGCTAAATTAAATCGAGTTAATTCTTGATCTGTAGCATGACCACCGAGACGTTTATTATTGGATAAATCACGACCTCCACTACCCGTATAATAGAATTCATCTCCATGATCAGTATCATCTTCATATCCAGCTGATAAAACGATGGATACAGCACCTGTTGTAGATGAACCTGCAATACCACCCACAGGAGGTCTAAAAAGAAAAGGATGAAACATATATATATATATATATATATAAGCACAGTATACATTGTAAATTATCATAATAATAAACTTACCTGTGAATACCCCATTCACTTGTATTCATTCGATAGTACCATGTTTGACCACAATAGATACCTGGAATAGCACCCACATGTTCTTTTGATACAATCACACATTCCGAGTTTCTTCCTGCACATGATGATCCACCACCCCAACTTTTTGTTTGTTGAGCACCACGCGTTTTTGCCTTTTTGGAACTAGACATATCGACTGCTTTACCAGAACTAATAACAACTTCACGATCTGTATTGACACAAACAGGACAATACCTTGAATAATAAAAAATAAAAAATAAGAACAAATAAATCCACCCCATCCCATCCCCTATATAACTCTCGTTCTTTTTATATCTGCCCATTTTTTTTTCTTACCAGTATTTATCTTCAGGAACCGATGTTAATCCTACACATTCCAAATGCCAATACATATCACATTGATCACAAATCTATATAAAAATATATCTTTCATTAAGTATACAATTCTTTGTCTTTTTTTTCGTGATGAACGATAATAATAGTATCACTAGGTTTGTTCTTTACCAATGGATCTCCTGATTTCTTCAAACATTTCGAACAACCACATTCATTACATTCATCCAATTCATCATTATTGTGACATGTTTTACATTGATATTGTTTGTCTTCTTCTTCTTTAGGTTGTTCGGTTGTTTCAGTTGTAGATGGTGTTGAAGAAGAAGAAGAACTTGGTTCTGAATTATTCGATAAAGAGGATGGTTGTTGTTGTTGTTGTTGTTGTTGTTCTGTTTCTTGTGTTAATGTGGATACTGTTTCTTCTTCTTCTTCTTCATCGGATGATACTTTTTTTGATTTATCAATAGCTTGAACCAATACAAGTGCATTCTCTTTAATACCATAAGTTAAAAATAACTTGGCAGGTTTACCATCTGCACAACGATCCAAAAGCTAATCTCGAAAAAATAAAATAAAATAAAATAAAAGTTAGTCTCTCTCTCTCTCTCTCTCTCTCTCTCTCTCTCTCTCTCTCTCTCTCTATGCAATGGTAATACTTTTTTTTTATTGTTTTGATAGATTAATTACCATTTTACCTAGGGCAAACAAACGAATGTTGGTTGGTTTCACTTTTAATTTTTCAGCAACGGATTGACGAAACGTTTGAACATTTTCACTTTTTTTAACTGTTAAAGTATATCTTTCAGAACTTTTACTTGGGCAATGGAATAAGATACGCATTTTTTTTTTTATTTTTATTATTATAATTTATTTATTTATTAATAAAAAAAAAAGGGGGGGGGAGAGAAAAGGAAAGTTAATTGTGTTACGAAAAGAAAAAAAAAAGTGACTGATTTTAAAAAACACGACGCGTTTGCATTTTTGTGTGTGTTAAAAAGGGGGAGAGAAGACGCGACAAAAAAGAAATGGGACTTTGAGAAGGGGCGGAATTCAATCTTTTTTCTACCTTTTGATTCTACTTTTTTCATGCATACAATTATATCACTATGTAAAATCGAGTTAGCTTAATTTATTACACACAACTCACACTACTACTTGTAATCATAATTATACTCTCAATTAGTACGTAGTTGTTTTAATAAGTCAAGTAGATTCAAGATTACAATATCTTCTATTAAAACATCCTATTGTTCTACTACATTGATTATAATAGAATTATTCACTTTGGTCATATATTACGTATCAAAATCAAACAGAATCTTTTTAGAAACTACTTTTAGTATGTTAAATAATAAGAAAAGATTTGAATAAAATACATGATCTTCTACGTTACCTTTTGTTGTACCTGAATTAATGAACTTGAATGATGATAAAGTTCAATATATAAAAAAATGATTGCTCAGTTTTAATAAGTTTCTTTTAAAATAACTAACTAATTGGAATACTTGATATAATAAAATGAAAGGGGAATTTTTTTTTTTTTTTTTTCATTCAGACCTCTTTAAAAAAATTTGCGCGAGGTCACACGCGCGCGCCCAAAAAAAGAAAGAAAAAAATAGGAGGGAGATTAAATCCACCAATAAAATAATAATAATAATTTTTTTTTATAGACCATTTTCTTTCTTTTCTTTTTCTTTATGCCCCACTGGTCCTAAATAACTCCCGTTTGTTTGAATTCATGGAACTTCATAACGAAGTAAAGTTTTTTATTTTTTTATTTTTTTTCTTAAAAAAACATATACATAGAGAAAAAACCCAATCTATCTTTTTTTTTTTTTTTATAAATTTTTATACATCTTTTTAATTTTATAATACATCTAATTTTATATATATATATATATTAATTATAATGGGAATTAGACAACGGTGAGACGACTAAAGTCCAGAAGCGTCAAAGTTGCATGTGAAAATGAAACTATAAACACAATTCCATTGGATAAACAACATGGGAATACAGAAATAAAAGATGTAAAGTCTTTAATAAATCAACAACGCGCTGCACTTGGAGACAAAAGTAATCACAATAAAGGGAAAACTGTATGTATTTTATTTATTTGTAATATTTAATTACGACTTTTAATTAATAATAATAATAATAATAATAATAAATAGACACGATTACAGCAAAAGAAAGATTTAAATACCCAACAACAACAACAAAAATCAGAAGATGAATTTAATCAAATTCTTAAAGATAATGAAGCACACTTTAAAAAAGAAAAATATAAACCAACAGCTGTGTTGCCTATTATAGCACCCAAAAGAATTTGGGATCGCTATGATATGTATTCTTCTATTCCACAGCAACAACAAATGACAACAACAACAATAACAGTATCATCATCCACATCATCTATTTTAGGTGAAGTACCAACAAATGCTTCTTTAACAATAAATAATACCAATAAACGAAAATTATCTTCTTATTTGAAACCAAAATATGATATGTCGGAAGCAGCACGAGAAATGTATGAGGAAGCATTAGCTTATGATCAACAATTGGAATTACGTTCAGAACAAGCAAGATTACAAGATCCTACATTTGTACAAAATTGTGTACCCGATCCAATGCTTGTTGCTGAATATGAAGAAGAGATTTTTGAACATCTTCGTAAACAAGAGGTAAAAAAAGATATAATAATATTATATAATATTATCTTATATATTTACTAAACATCTATTCATTTATATATACTTTATAGCTTGAAACATTAGCTGATCCAAATTATGTTTCTAATCATACCGAAATAACATGGAAAATGCGTGGTGTATTAGTAGATTGGGTGATTGAAATTCATTATCTATTCCAACTACTACCAGAAACTTTATTTCTGGCTGTAAATATTATTGATCGATTTCTTTCTAAACGTGTCGTGGCTCTTAGTAAATTACAATTAGTGGGTATTGCTGCTTTATTTATTGCTACTAAATTTGAAGAAGTGAGTTCTCCACGTATCAAGGATTTTATTTGGATGACAGATCGTTCATTAAAAGAAGAAGAGTTAATGAAAGCCGAACGCTTTGTGATACAAGTACTTGATTTTAAATTGTGTTATGCAAATCCTCTTAACTTTTTACGACGTGCTTCAAAAACAGAAGATTATAATGTTCACAGTCGTATGCTGGCTAAATATTTTATGGAAATTTCATGTGTTGATCATCGTTTTATTTCTGTTCCACCTTCCAAAATCGCTGCAGCTTCTTTATGGCTTTCCAGACGTATACTTACAGAAAAACCATGGGTAAAAAAAATCATTATTATTATTATATTATTATTATTAGTTGTAGTAGTATTTGAACTAATGAATTTTATATGTTTATGAATTTTAGAATGATAAAATAACAAAATTAGCAGGTTATAAAACAGCAGAAATTCGACCTGTAGTTCATTTAATGTTGGATTATGTATCTAAACCAATTGTACATGATGCATTTTTCAGAAAGTGGGCATGTAAAAAGATGATGAGAGCCAGTGTGTTTGTACGTAGATGGGTGGATGAATTTTATAAAAACCAGTAAATAATAATAATTATAATAACAAACAAACAAAACTAAAAGAGATTTACTTTTCTTTTCTTTTCTTTTTACATATATACATATATTATACATAATTTATATTCCACTACTTCTTTCAATTTCTACATCAAATAATATCTTCATGTATCAAATTGTTTCTTATTAATTTGTTTATAACATTGTTGTTGTTGAATTTGTTAACTGCAGTGTTCATAAGGAATTTGTATCTTGTAATAACACACTACCAACATTTGATAAATCAATCTAGTGGGTGGAGGGGAACGGAGCATTTCAAAATATTATATGTTGATACGTAACACATTAGTGTCTATCTTTGAAGCGGTTGGAGAGGCTTCAAGTTAAGTGATGACACTTCTAGGTACGTAGGAGAGATACCATTGGGCCCAAGTTCTTGAATAGCTTTAATTTTTGACACATACGTAGTGACCCATTCGGTATATTTTCGGAGGAGGGTAAACCCATGGTATAAGTGTATAAATTTTCTCCTCCAGACCGAATACCACACACCTTGGGTCTACTGACTCCATTACTAAACAATCTGTTGAGTGTGGACTTCATCTGCTTCGCAAACTGTTAGTTGTTTACCGACTAGATAATATCGACCAAGAAATCCAAGTGATAAACTTTGGGTTATACAAGTCTCAGCAGTATCTAATGCTAACTGAACTTTTGATAAATAATGAATAACTTTTATTTTTCCTCTCTCTACTTTTTTTTCAGTTTTTACTTACGTGTATTAATTCCAGTCTAAAGGGAATCCCATTATAGACTTGGTCTTGGGTCTATAATAGTTGAACTCATCGGATTCAGTGTATGAGTTTCGCTCCTTCGGTTTGAATTCGGCAAGAAGGTCAACGCATTTGGTAGAGCTCAGTGAGTTTTATACAGTGAACAATCAGGTTTATATGTGTTGGCTGTATCATTTTTTAAATTGACCATTAGCCCATTTCATTTTCAGGCGTGAATCAGAAGCAAATATAAAGGACAATAAAGAAGAGAGATAGTAGTGCACGTAACTATCTTCAATTGTACGTATCGTCAGGAGGGCCATTAGTGAATACAGGGAGTATTTGTGTCAAAATTTGGGCAGTATGCATATCCAATGTATTATTTGATTTGCATGCCGTGGTAAGTAGTTTCGCACATAATGACAGCGACGATGACCAGTCAACAGAAGAACACGCTTCGATTTTCAGGCACCAATTATAACAGTTGAGCCCTTTTGTAGGAATATATGTGTTGAAAAAACAAAGTCGGTCTGACAATGTTATGAATTGCATCGAGGAAATACTTCGAAACGGAAAACAGCGCTGTTCTTATCAAAAAATATAAATATCATCCAATACAAGAATGCGTATATCTGATATCTGTGCTGGATTAGCGCGTTTGATTATTTTTGACGTTGTACTTTTTTAATTGGAAGCATCCATCGGATATACAGGTGTGATCGATTATCCATCTTGGGTCTTCTTTGTCGGGGTCAGCACTGGTTGAGCCTTCATCTGATATTGCGTAAGTTAGATATGTATATTCACAAGTTTGATGTGGATGGTGGTCGACCGTTAAATCTGATGGTATCTTATCTTCTTGCCTCTTCATCTGCATCTTCATCCTCCTTTTCACCGTCATGTTCATCCCCCTTTTCACCTGCTTTTTCACCTGCTTCTTTATTCTCCTTTTCATCTACTTCTTCATCTGCCGCTTCATCTTCCTTTTCATCGTCATGTACCTCCTTCTTCTCATCGTCACGTTCATCATTAACGTGTGCCAACACTGGTATGGTGCGGTTGGGAACTGTCTCCATGGTGTTGGACACGCTTGTGCTTGTTGTAGTAGTGTAGCTGAGCCACAATGGATAACGTCAGAGCCGTTTCAAGTGATGTTAAAGATATAATTATTTGATTATTTTTCAGCTGTTCCCTATAATGATGATAAGTGGCAAGGTTCTTTCTTTACATATTCAAGCACATCACTTAAATTCGCGATGTTGTTCATTGCGGATAGATACGATCTTTTGATTTTTGAACTGCTTCGTGGTCTTTACTTATTTTTATTTATAGCCGCCTCAAAGTGTTTAAACGACCATTTGCTAATAGGATTTCTGATGAAGTATACAAGAGATGAGTCCGTAGTGTGATAGAACACTCCTATTTTGAAAAAAAAAAGGCAAGGCACAGATGTGCTGCAACAGGAAAGCTCTCTCTTGAAAATGCAGAGCTACTAAAGATCTTGAGATATAGTGTTCATCTTTTTTTTTCTTTTTTTACAAAATCAACTAACAGGTAAGTAAAAAGTTAAACAAAATAATTTATTAAGTGATTAGCTCATGTGTGTCATACGTATTTTTGTTAATCTATGACATTTTGACCAAATCGAGACATAAATTCATACCTGGTTGGTTTTTGTAAGGAATATAAGGTGTAATGGTGTAAGACTATTACGTACGATATATTCAACCATAAGATTGTTGCTCTACACGCTTATTGGTGGAATACTAAGGATAGGCGATAGCATAGTTGAGCGCATGGCTGGATATATAGAAATATGAGAATAGTTATTCTATATAGAAATGTTAATCATTGATATTAGTTAGACGTAAATTTTTAGCCCCTGATATTTTCGAAGTATATAAATAAAGAGTTTTTTTTTCCTGACAACCAGGAAACAGGAATTGTTTTTATTCATATATATTCTCAAGCCCCTTCTCTTTCTACTTATATAACTCTTTAACCACTTACGCTTCCTCAAACTGACTGATCGAACCCCATTGTAAGTATACAATAATTGGTCAATCCCAGAATATTCAAAAAACAGATTTTTGGGTATTGAACATGAGATGAGTGACCTAATACTTGTTGGGTGTTCAAGAACCATAGCAAATTTTGTAAAGTCATGTCATCTTTTGCGGTCGTGCGCCTTACTGTGATATGTTGGCAACTATTTGCTCTTGTTTTATTGAACTTGACCCACTTTACTTTCGCTCCAAGTTCAAGGTTCGGGGGTAAAAGAATTAAGTATATAACCGGAAAGGGACTTGTAAAAAGAATGTTGCTTTTTAACATGATATTTTTATAAAGAAAGAAAAAAAGTGTAGAATAAAAAAAAAGAAAGGAAAGCAAAGGAAAAAAAACACGGACACTTTATATTTCACCACTGACTTTTAAAAAAGGGGCAAATGTAGGGGATTATGGTTTGGTGTACCTTTTTTTTTTTGCATAAAAAAACATGTACGTATCATAAAGTTAACAGCACTTTTAATAAGCTAATTCCAGATTCTCGTAATCATGTGTGCATATAAATCAAAATACAACTTTTTTCATCGAAATCAACATTTTAAATCCCTCCATTTCCATAAACTAACTCTTTGTATCTTTCACACTTGTAGGTTTTTTTTAAAGAAAAAACTATTGGGTTTTCCAGACGCGAACTCGTGTGGGGGGTGTTGATTGATAAGCTACAAAGTTTTATTCATGTGTTTTGTGGACGATTGATTTTGTAAGCGACAAATTCTGAAAGAAGATTTAGTACTCTATATTGCAAACAGTATTTTAACCTGTGTACGTATCATTATCAATGAGGTCCCACAAAAAAAAAGATGTGAGGTTTGGTCGTCCTGGATTTCTGGTTGATTTTTTTGACCGAAGCTTTGAGGTCAGTCTTCTCCACTATTTTTGAGTAGTTCGTTCCTCTTCATAATATTATCTATAATTCTCTCCCGACCAGCAATAATAGCATAATACCTTTGCCTCACAGGTAATTCGATCCTACATCATCCTCTGATTATAAATGCTACAATAGTTCTTTCTTTAAGGTAACTTTCACTAGTTTTGAAGTAGTTGACTTTTTTCCCAATGGATATATAAGAAGAACAGTTGTGATTGAATAAAGCCAAAAGTTTCAAGAGCAATAGTGAGATTGCTGGCATAGGATCATAGGTTAATGAATCATCCTCCTTTCGTAACCCTAAACAATAGCATAATCTGTGGGGAATATTTTATTTTTTATGACAGCGACATTTTTTGTTCCTGTTGAGAACGAAATCTTATAATGAGGTGATATTATTTATTCAGGCCCGAACAACATAATTTATTGAGATCAAAAATTGTATAACTCAATATTTGTTAAAGAAGAATGAGACATGTTTTCTAGATAGATACTCTATATACAAACAATTGGACGTTTATATATATTTATACATATATAAAAGAGATTTCTTTTGAAAAACAAATTGAATTAATTCATATCACATGTAAAGTAATTGGGGGGCGGGGGTTGTATAGGTTTATTCAAGAATAATAAAACAAGATAGTATTGGGTTGAATAGTAATTGAATTGATATATACTTTTCAGCTTACAAAAACTTACCTGAATCCAAAATCCTTCTCCCCGCACACACATGCACATGGCAATGTGTATTTTATTTGCTATATACGGCTATTTGGTGCTTATATAAAAAAAGTCGTTCTGAGAAATAAGTTCTCCGACTTGTGATCTGTTATTCAAATCTATTATGAAAATCCCTCCCCCACACACTTTTTTATAGTTGTTTCTTTTTCTCTTTCTATTTTTTTTTTTTTTTGCTCCTTTCAACTTGATTTAAAAAAAGAATGACATCAAAAGATAATAATAAAAAACTTAGTGCAGCTATTATTGGCACAGGGTAAAAATTAATAAAGAAATAAACTCCAATGTCTCTCAGTAAAAACAAACAAACAATGATTAACTCTTATCTTTTTTTTTTGTGCATAACATTTAGTTTTAGTGGCATATGTGCTGCAATCAAATTAAAAAAAGAACTTGATATAGATGCACAACTTTTTGAACTTTCTAAAGATGTGGGTGGTACTTGGTATAGTAATACCTATCCAGGAGCAGAATGTGATATTCCATCTCATTTATATTCACTTAGTTTCGAATTGAATGATAGCAAGTATTCCCATTATTTTTTCTTTTCATTTTATTTCAAACACACATATATAAGACAACTTTAATTAATATATTATACTATTTAGCTTGGACAAAACATTATAGTGGTCAAGCAGAAATTCATGAATATCTTCGAAATGTTGCTAAAAAGCATAATCTTTATGAAAAAACCAAGTTTCAAACTGAAATTATTCATGCAGAATGGAAAGAAAAAGAACAAAAATGGTTTCTTAAATGGAGAAATACAGATAATCATCAAGAAACTAATTCTGCTTATTATGATGTTTTGTAAGTGTTAAATAAAAAAGTGGTTGGGGTCGGGGGGTTTACCTTCGAGGGAGACAGAAAAACAAGGTTCAATGTGATACAAAGTAATTATTTTTTTGACAGGTTTATTTTTTTAAACTTTATAACTTTATAGATTTTCTGGTCTTGGTCCTTTACGTGTACCAAATATTCCTAAAGAATTTTCTAAATTCCAAGGTCCTATTGTTCATACAGCACAATGGGATTCTACTATTGATTATACAAATAAACGTATTGCAATTATAGGTTCGGGTGCTACGTAAGTCTATATTATATATGACACACTTCTAGTATATTTAAAAAAAAATCAGAAATGAATAATAATATTAAATACTATCATATTTAGAGCTGTTCAAGTAATTCCTCAAATTCGTAAAATAGCTTCTCATGTATATAGTTATCAACGTACTAGAGCTTGGACTGTATTACGTGATCAATTTTCTTATCCAAGCATCATCAAATTTATTTTTCGATGGTTACCATTCCTTATGAGATTTTATCGAATTTTCTTATTTGTACAGGTAATCTATATTAATATTCATATTAAATATTTTTGTTAATCAATCTAACAAAATATAATATTTCTTTTAAACTTAGCATGAAGCATATTATGTCGCTTTTGGATATTATAAATCCTTAGTAGCACGTAGTTTTCAAAAATTAATGGAAAAAGTTTTAGCTTGGCGTCTCAAACGTGTGGGTCGTTCTGATTTGCTCTCTACTTTAACACCAGGTAACAAAAAAGAGGTTTTATTTAATAATTATTCTTTTTTACTCATATTGATATATATTCTAAATTTATTTATTTTAAAGATTATCCTATTGGATGTAAACGTGTTGCCAAATCTGAAATTTATGTTGAAGCATTAGCTAAACCTAATGTTACTGTGATTCCTTGTGGTGTGAGTGATATTAAAGGTCGTACATTAATTGATAAAGAAGGAAATGAAACAGAAGTAGATATTTTAATTCTTGCTACTGGATTTGATACTCAAGGTTTTACTGGAAATCTTGATAGTAAGTATTAAGCTTTTTGTTATTATTGTTGAGTCTAATATATATATTAATAATTACATACGTATAAAAAATTTTTATTAGTTTATGGAAGAAATAAGACTTTATTAGATGAGAAATGGAGAAAAGAATTTCCTAAAACATACAAAGTATGTATAAATTATACGTAGCTCATTTCAAAATGAGATAGGAGGGGAGGAAATAAGTTATTAATAATAAGAAAATATATATCATAGACTGTTACTGTTCATGGATATCCAAATTTCTTTTCTCTTTTAGCTGCTTCATCTGCATTAGGTCACAATACTGTTGTTGCTCAAGCTGAAATGTAAGTTGTTTCAAAATTGGAATGTATTTTATATATGAATCCCTATTTTCTTACATTATTAATTTTATTAATATTATATAAAAAAAACAAAGCCAAGTAGATTATTCTATTCAATGTTTAAAACATATGCTTAAAAATAACTTGGGTGCTTTAGAACCAAAAGCATCTGCACAAGAACGATTTTCCAAAGAACTTCAAGAAAGTTTCAATGGAACAGTATGGAAAGGAGGTACTAATAATTCGTAATAATGGTTAATGAATGAATGAATCGATGATTAACTGTTTCTATCATATATGAAATACAGGTTGTAACTCTTGGTACTTGAATGATGCAGGAGAGGTAATTAAGAAATATAATTCTATAGAGTAGATTGTTTTGATAAGAGTTATTAATATATTATTATTATTAGGTTTATGGTCTTTGGAGTGGTACTATTATTTCATTCTATTGGGCACTTCGTAAACCAGATTTCCGTGATTTTATAGAATATAAAAAGACGGATGGTATTGATATGTCCTCAATGTAACTCTAATATTTATAGTGTATTAACATGCAACAAAGGAAATTCTATTCTACTACCTCGTATTATTTATTTTATTTATAGTCAACTCATTTCATTTCGTTAATGACAAACTTATTCCCCCTTCCTCCTTTCAATTTATTATATACATATAATATATATATATAGAACTTATATCCATTAATATTAATATAACTAATCAATATACTATTTTTATTATCATAATGACTATTATCTTGACATCAAAACTTATTCACATAAAAAAGAAACCTTTTTTTTCTATGCAAACACCTATTTCACCTTTGAAAAAAAAAGGGTGATGATGATGGTGTGTCTCAAAATAAATTCTTTGAATCTGAATTCCTCTTTGTATTACCTTCTTTGGCTATTTTTTTTTTATTTTTCTTCTGCAAAAAAAAAAAAGTTCTCTTATTTCACCCCCCCTCTCTCCCTCCCCCCATTTTCCTTTCATAATATGAATCAAGTATCAAATCACGATCGTAAAAGACTTGTTGGTTTTCTTCGTGGTGCTAGTGATTTAACAGAAGGAATTTGTAAATTAAGAAAATTCTTTTTTTTTTTTTTTAACTAGAATGAATTTTTAAAAACTAATCTTTTCAATCTATTTAAAAAGTGATTCCTATTGTACTTGGTGAAAGATTAACCATTGGTCGTTTTGAAAATTGGTATGGCTTTTTATGATTAGTATTGAATATTTCATTTCGCGTTAATTTTGAATCTTTTTACTTTTTTAGTACTTTAAGGATCGATCTTCCAGGAATTGAAGAAATTCACGCGCATATTTATACCGTAATGAAATAATAATAATAATAATAAAACCTAAATCAAGTTTTGAAAAAACAAAAATAACTCTTTTTATAATTTTTTAATGTGTTAGGATGCAACAATGGAATTCGGTGGATCAGTATATCTTTATGTAAATGAAAATGAAAATGAAAAGACAAAAAAAAAATAAAAATAAAAAGGGAAGAACAATAGTTTCTAACTAAAAAAAATGCATTTTGATTTTAGGTACATAAAAGTATTGTTTATTGTAAGTTGAAGCCCGACCCCCCTTTTTTTATCTTTAAAAATAAAAACTAAAAAAAATAATAGTAAATAATAGACCTATTAAACCTAAAAGCTCAGTCATGTTATTTTCTGGTTGTATGTTCTATTTTGCTCATTCAGAAGTTCGTAAGTTATATATATCTTTTAATGAAGATCATCTTTATTGTATAGTGCAAAAATAATAATAATTATAATTACTTATCAATATATTATATTAGAATTTTATTATACTTCAATGACAGCTGCTACATATCCATTTCAAAAATCATTACTTGAAGAACCTATGGATCATATACAATTTCTCAAGGTAAAAAAAAAAATACGTAATAATAACAAAGAATTAAGTAATGTTAATATCTTCTCCAACTTGATAATAGAAATGTAATCCACCTGTCAAATTGGATAATAATTATGTAAATGATTTAAAATGGAATGTTGTAAGACTTCCAGATATCATTGGACATGGAAAAACATCCTCTGTCTATTTATCAGTTCCATATGCTGTTCCTCAAGGTATACCTATATTTCAATTTGCTTGTAAAGTAATCACAATTCAACCTATTGCAGAAAGTCGTGGATTAGCTTTTATGAGATCACCCAATCGATCATTTAAAGCTCGATTTGATATAGAAGTAGAAATATTAAAAGCTGCTAGACATGTAAGTAAAGAAAAAAAAGATACGTAAATTAACTCTATTAATAATATTTTATATATAGCCATGTATACCCTATTTTATTGGTCAATATGTAGTCGATGAAATGAATGGTTGTAATAGATATTTACATCTTTTTACTCCACTGTATGTATTTATTATTATGACTTGTTATTATCAAAATGATACATATATATATATATATATATTAATCAATTATTAATTATTATTTTACAAGTGCATGTGGTGGTACTTTACAAACATTAATCGATAAAAAGATAAAATATCCTGCTTCAGATAATTTAAGTAAAGAAAAAATTCGATTCATCTTTTATCAATTATTACACGGTGTTCATGTACGTTTTGAAATAACTTTGGCTTTTATATATACATATATAAAATTTATACTAACATTATTATTCAGCATTTACATAGATTATATACTAATTCAGCTAAAAAATTATATATTCATGGAGGTAAAAAAAAAATAATGAGTTTATAAAAATAGACGATCTTAAATACTAATTCTATGTTGTTGGTGTTGTTTTTCAATAATAGATATAAAGGTAAAGAATAGAAAAACAAACAAGAAAGGATTGATTAAATATACTAGTTAATTAATTATATATTATATACTATTATTATAGCCAGAAAATATACTTGTAATGAATGATACTGATAGACCTTATATAGTCATATCTGATTTTGGACATGCTCTTAGTATAAAGATTGAAAACAAATTAAATCTTAATCAAAAGATTTATCCTCAATTCTTCAAAAATGAAGGAACATTGGCGTAAGAAACTATTTATTTTTTATTATAATTATTTTATGATACTAGTTATTAACTGATTTATTCTATTTTTAGTTATTTTTCTCCAGAAAGATGTGATCCACATCATGAATGGACAATTGGTGATCATTTATATGTTGATATTTGGGCGTTAGGTGTTACTTTATATCAATTAATTACTTTGGAACATCCTTTTGTTCCGTTGAATAATGATCTGGAAGAAGGTGATGAAAGTCATCTAATAATTCAAAATATTCAAAATATAAAGTTAAGATTTAATCAACCTTGTTGGAAAAAAGAATATGATATAACACGTAAATACTTTATATATATAGTAAACACATCTTTTTTTTTTACGTATCAAAAGTACATTACTAATGATAACAATAATAATTTAGATATCAATTTTATAAAATCAATTTTAACCAAGACAAATCGACCTTCTATTCCACAATTATTATTTCATTCATTTATGGTAAAATCAAAAAATGATATAAATCTTGCACGTATGCAACGTCGATGGGATGATTATAGTGTGGATGAAGCTTTTTATAGCAACAACAACAACAAACTACAAGAAATATATAATGATGATGTCGATATGAATTTAATTTCGGATGAAACGTTTGAAAAGATTCAAACGGCTTTCGAAAATAATACAGCTATTAAATTTACACTTCCTGATAATATTTTACGACGATCCTATTACGAACATGATTACAATAGTATTAGCGAAATAATTGAAAGACCCGAATCTAAAAGTGTTCGGCCCTTAGAATTTTTAGATGGTTTGACACTTGATCCAGATGAACAAATTTTACTTGAAAAAGCTTCTATAATGAAAGAATGATGAATTGTACGTACGTGTGGTATTATCACTCCTCGAATTTTAGTTAATCACATCATCACCAACTATAACTCATTTTCAATCTATCTACAACAATCAAAAAATCATTCATCCCCTTATATCCGACTATGAAGGCGATTCATTTGTATACATTAGCAGCAACGACACCAACAACAACAATATTAATATGGGTTTGCAACGAAATTGATAAATTAAAGACAAAAAAAAGGGGGGGAGGGTTGTAATCAGCAATAATAGAATTTATTGATTTATTCAAAACAACTGTCGCAACAAAATAAAAAATACCAAGGATATCATACCAGGAATATAAAAAAAAGTAGTCGTTCTTTCTCGATGAATAAAAATCTATAAGTTCATCTGATAGTTAATTTTTTCACACTCTCTATTAACCCATCCTTTTCCTTACCTAATGACGATACTAACTCCTCTATATACTCTTCCCCTCTTTTCAACTACGTATAACATTTATCTTCTCCCACCTTCTTTGCTGATCGATTCTATTATTCAAAAATATATAGTGCAATGGCTAAAATCTTTACTCGACAGTTAAGATCATGTGAAAAGTTTCATATATTCTACTGTATTTAATATTGAAAAAAGAAAAATATAGTACTACATAAAGAAAACTTGGATATAATTCACTTGATCTTGTAACTTTTTTTTTGTGATCTTTTAATACTCTATTACTGATTGTATTACTCTTTTGTAATTTTTTTTCATATATCGTTTACAAATTTTTACGTATAATATGTTTCAATGAATTTTCCATGGGAACAAACAATGTAATTTAGAGTAAAGTCTAATATATAAGTCTATACGTAGAATCAAAGATGGACTTAATAATCAGAACAACAGATAAAATAGCTACGTAACATCAACTGTATAAATTAGAAATAGGGGAAGAAGAATTTGATTACGCTCTCACCCCTTGAACACTTCAAAATATCTTAAAACACCACTGTTATCATTATCAGATGATATTTAATTCATGTCTGTACCAATAAGTTTTATATTTTTTTACTACTTTAAAGTTGTTGGTTTACGTAATAATCATTTTATTTTATATGAAACAAATCAATATTTCATGTATGTGAATTTATTACAATTAGGCTTCTATTTTTTTTTAATATCATTATTTCCTGATGGACTACAAACATATTGTATTTATGAAAAAAAAAAACTGTTGAATAATAATAAACACATTTCACGGTGTAAAACATATAGGGGGTATTTCTCTCCTCTCACAATTTTTAGACTTTTCATATTCAGCTGTATGAATAAACGGTAAGTCAGTCATAGTAAAATTAAGTGTGTAGGGACTTAATCAAAAGATTTTTTTTTTTGCTTTTGAAGAAAACTTGCTTCTTTTTTTATGTCTCTTTTTTATATACTTATATAGTGGTAATAGGAACTTCCATCTATAATGTCGCTTCTTTCATCTTTTAGATTAAACAGTATACTATAATTCTTATGTAATGTATTTGTTTTTATACCTCAAGAAAAAATTGAAGTCCCTACACTTAATATTACTATGACTGACTTATCGTTTATTCGGCACGGATAACATGAATGGGGCTTCTGAGCCAATAGAAATCAGTTTTTGAATAGTCAATCAAGAATTTCGCATAAGCTTTGCTGCTTTACAGTTAAACTAGTAGTGAGAGATGCCTGATTTTAGAGATTTTGGCAAATTTCGGTCCCCAGTTTTTGACAACAAAAACGCATTTTACAAAACATCCCAGTATCTATGAAGCTACTATAACACCTGGAAAGTCTTCCAGAATATTAGGAAAACAAAGCATTTATATAAAGAGCCACTGGAATCATTACAGAAGAAGAATCGTTGTTAACCAACTCAAAAGCGTCACATCTACGTAGAAGCCAAAAAAAAAACACCTCCATCCCTACAAATATCTTGTTCAGATATCATAACAGTGATATCACAAAAATTTAAAAAATTACATCTACATTAGCACCCACTCATAATGCTACTATTGGCAATCCAAAAAAACTATTATGCGTACTAGAAATAATGATAACCATTAGCAAAACAATGATGCATCATTTTGATTATTATTATTACTGTCATTACCAAGGTAATGTAGAACAAAGTAATACATAATTCTCTCGTCTTCTTTCTCGCGCAACAATATCTATCACAGGAGACCTACCACCTTTTCAACAAAGCTCAAGATCTGTAGAAGTACAACGCGCATGCGCAAAACAGGAAAGCAAAAGTATATACAATAGAATAGAAATACCTAGCTATTACGTTACTATATAAGAACGCCAAACTCTTTTTCTAGCTATTAATTCCCACATTTTAAAATTTCTTCAAAATATTACACATCATTATTTATTTCAAACCCCCTTTTACTTTACTCATCATTTGCAATTTGGATTAAAAAAAAAATAGCCCTCAGCTTCACTTAGTGCCATTTTTTTTATTTTTATTTTTAGGCCCACTTGTATGGGTGTCACTAAAAAAGGTGTACAATCAAAAAGGTGTACTTTTTAGAAGGGCGATATGAATATCAAAAAAGTATTTCTTTCCTATAACACTCGAACAGAAATTCTGTGACAGATCCTTATCAGTGTCAGGAAGTGATAGTGTTGCTACTGAGTTCGACAACGAAAAGGAAAAGTAATATTCAATCCATCCAAAACACAACCTACGGAACAACTTGTTATCATATAATTAGATAGATTTTTTTGGCCTCGCTGTCAATTATAAAACTACATGAAGATATCTTCACAGAGACATCTTACTCTAGAAGATATAAATAGATAGGAATGTAATATAATAAACAGAACCGAATGTTATAAAAAAAAAGATAAAAACTGAATGACCTAATATATGTCAAAATTTTGAATCGAAAACCAATCACAAAGATTTATATTAGCTAAGGCTCTGTAATAATCAATATAACTGTCAAATAAGGAAAAGATCACCATAAAAATCAGCAATATTTTAACCGTAATATTTTATTAAATATAAAAGCTACGTACTAGGATATAAAGTATGATGTATGATTTTATGTTTGGTATAAGAATAAATGATTTGGTTTCTGTTCTTGTTATATTACAAAAACTACATAACACCATTTTTCATTATATGAAAGATAAATACGTAATATTTCTTTCGAATAACTCCTATGAAATTATAATTATTTGATTCAAGTAAATATTTGGTTTTGAAAAAATACTTTGAGATATTGTGTGGAAAGATGCATCAGGTCTACGATGAAGTGATACAACCCAATTGTACACCTTTTTCATGACTGGAATTGCGAAATTTCAAAAAGTACACCTTTCTGATTGTACACCTTTTTTCGTGTTTCCCCTTGTGCGAGTGTTGCGTTACCAGATGGCCTGGGGGATGCTATTCCAAGATGCTCCTCTCATGGATAATGCATTTACCTTTTTTAAGGGGAAAAAGGGATTTTCGGGGGGTATGCTGAAACTTGGGATACCACTTATTATCCACCAGGAGCTAGCCACATAATATATTGTTATAGGTGATGAAACACATTTTTTGAGGAAGGAACTTCGAGTCGAGATATTCAAGGTTATGATAAATGAGAAAAGCGAGTTTGATTAGTGATTAGTGATCATGGATTATTATTTTTCTTTTTGGATTAAAGATACTAGTTGAATTCTTCAATCGCGAGCTTGCCTGTTAGTTCGGCTTCCCAAGTCAAAGCTACCGTCTTACGAGTATGGCGAATGGTTTTGTCATTTTATGGTAGAAATAGTTGTATGGGGACATCCGGTTTAAATAAATTGTGATTATATATTGGTTAGGCTACTACCTCTTGTTAAAAATGTAGTTGGTGTACATGGCATGTTGTTTAGATAAAGGGCACATGTTAAGGCTCTTTCAATGAACTTTAAGAACTGTAATGGTTTTTTGTTATCGCGAGTATTATAAGTAACTCGAATGGAGATGCTTGACGGTGAATAGTTGCTTCGATAGATCATTGTACTCCCCATTCTTTGACACTTTTATGAAGTTTTGGGAATGCCTGAATATATGAAAAACAAGTTCAACCAGTAATTGGGCGAGGAAACAACTTCTCTTGAGTAAAGGTTCTTCGTTTCCATTCGTAGCAAGTTCCTGTTTTTTATCTAATCGGTTGTGAATTGATAACCGTATGAAAGCCATTACGCTTGTTTCTCTTGTTGTGTGTAGAATATATCAAGGAATATGTTATTTTTTCCCTTTTTTATTTTCAACTACTTGCAACGAATAAATCATGTATAGATGAGACCCTGATAATCTGATTTTATGATCCTTTTTTTTTTTGGCAAATGTGTTCATATTACAGTATTTATTTCTTCTTTGTACTTATGTTATTACTAGCCTTTTTTAAGTTATGAAATGAACTTGTTTTCTTTTTTGTGATTGTACGTATACACAAATGTGAAACCCGTCTTTCTTTCTAGAAAAACCAGTTCATCTTTATGATACACGAGTTCTTCGTCCACTCAGTTTTAGGAAACGGCTTGCGATTTCACTGGGAAATATGGATGATATACATCATGATTAAAATTTATTCCTGGGTTTCAGTAAACAAGAAACAATTAATACGTTTTTTTGGGAAAGGAATGACACAAAATGTCAATTAAGGTGCAATGATAAAGTTTTGAAAGAAAGAATACACAAAATGTGGGAAATACATGTACAAGACCAGCTAAATAAAAAGGAATAAAAGAGAAATATATATATAAAATGTAAAATATATATGTACAAAGATCAAGTAAAAAAAGTGATATAATAGAAAAGAAGGTACAAATATGAAAAAAAAGCGTCAACGTCGTTTTTTGGAGACATGTTGATCTGGACGATTTTTTAGAGAAGATGATGTTGATGAAGAGGTTTCTGGTGTTGTTGCTGATGCTGCTGATGATAATGATAATGAAGAGGAAGGTGTTGTTAATTTTCGGCGTGGAATAAAGCATGGGGGAAGTACGGCAGTTTCGTCACCGGTATCAATCAAATCAAAGGCTGTTGAACGATATTTATTTAATGTGCTATCAATAATCATTTTTCCATTTACTGCAATTTTGAGCAACGGTATAATCCGTTGGATGTAATCGTCGCTGCAGGTAGGGTATGGGATGGGGTTTATTCTGCGAATTCGTGTTACATAACCTTTTGGAACATTGGCATCAAGTAATACAACCGAATTGCCTATTGGTTTAGATACGTAATGCAGAAAAATAAATAAATCGAATTTCAACATCACATTCCGCTCATCATTTGATAATTACGTACCATTGATATTATATCCGAGAATATGTGTTTGATTAATAATACTTGGGATATCTTGGACGATTGCACATAACATATCTTTAAGAACAATGGGAAGCTTTATCATACTGTCCTTCATTTCTTTTGTCGAGTCAACTTGGTGTCCGATTTCTAAACAATCCAATTCTACTCCACTTGCTTTATAGATTGTATCTGTTCGTCTTCCCATCTTCTTCTTGTTTGTGGCATCGACAGCTGATAATTTTCTTTTTCCATTTAACGCAGCTGCATTCGCCTCGCTGGTCATTTCCTTGCTTTAAATCATTTAATTAGTTCTGTATATATTTTTGCATAATATATATATATATATGTTGATAAAAGACTAAGACCTGACTCACCCAAGTGCCTTCACACTAGAACCAAAAAAAATTTTGTTCAAGAAGCCCCATAAGTAATACAGTTTGTCGCTTTCTTTCATTGATTCAATATCGTTGCAATTGCCCTTCAAGAAATATCGGCTGGTGACCACTAAAGTTTCAGATAACCAAGACATTAAATGATCGTTGATGGGATCGTGATCTAGTTGATGCCCGTATCGATAGGCTTGCAAGGCGGAGGTCTATATTATAGCAATAATTAGCTTTTTATTAACTGCCTTATATTGTCCATCTTACCATATCCTGGAGGTCTTTTAATTTTTCTTCGAGGTCTTTTGGAATTGGTCGCAGTATTGGTCCACCTTCCTTTCTGATTTCCTTTAACTCTTCAGTCGTGAATACATCAATCCAATGATGGTCTTCTACATCTAGAATTAAAGACTGGCTGGGACTAATATTATGTTTAGCATATTGGCTTTTTTTTTAATATTTTCTTTTTCCAATTTAGTTGCACTTACTGAACAAAGTTGCATGATACAGCAAAATCCCTTATTTTTTCTTCAACAGATTTTGGCTTTGTTTTAGTTTTAATCGCATCTTTTATCGTTGCGTTTAACACCCAAAAATTGTCACGATCTAAATTATCTAACATTTTGGCGATATCGTTCTTATCTTGGGGAGACAATGGGACTTCAAGTGCTGTGGATCCAGAACAGGACGTGGTGTTCAACTTTTTGGAGGGGGAGGAATTATCTGGTTCATTGATGCTTGTTTTTTCTTCAATGCGTTTTGAAATTTTTTTCCAGTTAGGCTTTTGCTTTAACTGTTACCCCCCAAACATGCAAAAAAGAAAAAGCATATGTTAGCATGCGACTCGATAATTTTTATATATTTGGTAAAATATGAAACGCGTTACTTACAAGAGTAATATTTAAACTGCTTGCACATAGATTTATTCTTCTGATCCAATCGCTTTTGCTATCCGCCATGTTTTGTACGTTTGGCCAAGTATCAACAATCGTGTTCTCCAATTTGTCAATAATGTCTTGAATGCTGATTTCACATTTGACCTCGGCCAGTTCATGAATTACAGGGCAGATAACTACAGCAAGTTAGTGTTATTATATTAAATATAATTATATAATAAACATGGTTTCTATGTAACACTTACGGCATCTACTGTGATCTTGTACTTCTGTCATGCCAACGACTTGAAAGAACTATATCAGAAGGATGATATTTTCGCAACCTCAGTTTTTACGCGTTTTATAACGGGGTTTTTTTTTTGGATCAACACATGACCTTGATATTTATTGAGAATGGCTATGGGCGCGCCCTTCGTCTACCCTTCTTTTTCTGCTATTCAAATTATTCACAATTCCAACAATACTTATTCAACGGACTTGGGTAATTTTTCAGTTTTGCAAATGCAGTACTATTAACTATAAAATAAAGGTGCTTTGCGGTACTCCTTGCAGTAGTTTGCAGTACTATATAATTTTTGCAGTACTATTCTTGCGGTAGTTTACACATGTAATAAAGAAAAAAACAATTTCTATCAACTGCTTCTCGAGGATTTGTATCAGGCGGTTGATATTGAAGATTGTCAATATTCGGGTATTAATCAATTGTCTTGTGACGCTCATTATCATCATCATCATCATCATCAGTGAGCATTGTAATTGTAAACAATGAAGAATCCAAAGAAAGAACTTTAATCAAAAAGGGTGACGGGGACCAGGAGTAGGAGGGTCGAACTGGTAATGAGTGAAGAGATGACAGGTTCTCTTCTTCTTCATCATTCATCATATTAACATTAGGGGATGACAGGGGCTCTGCGGAAAGTCGGGCGCTTGATTGTGCTACTATCTGTTTTAATTGAAGTAGTCTTTGTTGCATAGCAATAGATTGTAACTGAATTGGAGACCATATTTTGCAGTGCTGACCTAGCGAAAAGGAAGATTTATTATTATATTATAGCATTAGAACTTATTTTTATACTTATTTTTTCACTAAATTATTTTAGTCCAAGAAAATGCTTGTTGTTGTTTTACAACACATGGTGGTCTGACCATACACATCAACCACCATCCTTAAATCTCATTATCCAGCCTTCAAACGTTCACAATCAAGTTGTTCACCACCCCTAATTGTTATTTCTTTGGGCTGTTGTTTGTTTTTCATATATTTTATAAACTTATTATTTTTTTTAATAATCATCTAATGATTATAGTTTACCAATATATTTATGGGTAATGATTAACTCTCAAAAAAGTAATTTCATAATATAATGTATTTGCTGAAGTGGTAAAGATCAAAACTTAAGAGATAAATATTTAACATTAAGCTCTTCTTGATTTATTAAATGTATATTATTCATAAATTTATGATTTCATAATTCTTAAAAAAAATACTGAAATAATACCATACAAAAACAAGTGTAATATATAATTCTATAAAAATCATTACTGCAAAGTACTGCAAAGGACCTTTTATAGTTAGTAATGTTCGGTAAATCCGGCCAATTGTGCACAAAAGTACAGCATTTGCAGTACTACGAAATTAAAGAAGGTATCCTTTTTTTTAATTAATAATATATCACATGGAATATAAAAACGAGAGTGAATTGTTGTTATCAAAGATGATTTATGAAAAAAAAAGGTTTTTCTATGTCAAAAAAATGATAAAATGTCAATGCAAGGAATTCATCTACAGAAGATAATATATATGATGCTATAAGGCATAAAATACCTATAGGCCTGAGCACACCAAGAACAGTAATTTCTAGAGTTTCCGTTATTCTACTTATTATTGTGCTTGAGGCGTCTGGAATACACCCTAGTAACCAATAAATGACATGCTGTAGAAATAATTATCTTAGCAACAACTATTTCTGTTTCCATGGGATCTGTTTTAAAGAAAAAGAATTATTGTTACTGAATCAAGGTCCTTTAAAAAAGAACCCAGCGAGATATCTATCAAAGTCTTTAATCCATCTTTTTTTTTTGGACTTGGGTAATTTTGCAGTACTGCAAATGCAGTACTTTTTTGTAGCAGTAGTCGGACAACACCATGGATTTTCTGCTCTACAACTGACTGGATTTTATTGAGTATTACCAACTATAAAATAATGGTGCTTTGCGGTACTATATAATTTTTGCCGTACTATTCTTGCGGTAGTTTACATATGTGATACAGAAAAAAAGAAAAAACAATTGTGATGGCACATCCCTTTGATATATTAATTATACACGTGACTATCATAACAAATATTTAATCCCAGCGGATTATATAAACTACAGCCCTGTTGTGCGTGGCACATATTTTCACATATTTGTATTACATTTTCTTAGGGCAGTTGCTTGTCCGAGTGTTGCGTTACCAGATGGCCTTGGGGATACTATTTCCAAGATGTTCCTCTCATGGGTGGCAATGCGTCTTATTTCTTGGAGGATGCGTTCATCAGATGGCCTTGGGGATACTATTTCCAAGATGTTCCTCTCATGGATGGCGCATTTATCTTTCAAGGAATGAATTACATTTTATTAGGGCAGTTGTTTGTCCGAGTGTTGCGTTACCAGATGGCCTTGGGGATACTATTTCCAAGATGTTCCTCTCATGGGTGGCAATGCGTCATATTTCTTGGAGGATGCGTTCATCAGATGGCCTTGGGGATACTATTTCCAAGATGTTCCTCTCATGGATGGCGCATTTATCTTTCAAGGATTGAATTACATTTTATTAGGGCAGTTGTTTGTCCAAGTGTTGCGTACCAGATGGCCTTGGGGATGCTATTCCAAGATGCTCCTCTCATGGATGGCGCATTTACCTTTTTTTAAGGGGAAAAAGGGATTTTCGGGGGGTATGCTGAAACTTGGGATACCACTTATTATCCACCAGGAGCTAGCCACATAATATATTGTTATAGGTGATGAAACACATTTTTTGAGGAAGGAACTTCGAGTCGAGATATTCAAGGTTATGATAAATGAGAAAAGCGAGTTTGATTAGTGATTAGTGATCATGGATTATTATTTTTCTTTTTGGATTAAAGTTACTAGTTGAATTCTTCAATCGCGAGCTTGCCTGTTAGTTCGGCTTCCCAAGTCAAAGCTACCGTCTTACGAGTATGGCGAATGGTTTTGTCATTTTATGATAGAAATAGTTGTATGGGAACATCCGGTTTAAATAAATTGTGATTATATATTGGTTAGGCTACTACCTCTTGTTAAAAATGTAGTTGGTGTACATGGCATGTTGTTTAGATAAAGGGCGCATGTTAAGGCTCTTTCAATGAACTTTAAGAACTGTAATGGTTTTTTGTTATCGCGAGTATTATAAGTAACTCGAATGGACATGCTTGACGATGAATAGTTGCTTCGATAGATCATTGTACTCCCCATTCTTTGACACTTTTATAAATATTACTGTTTTGGGAATGCCTGAATATAAGAAAAACAAGTTTGACCAGTAACTAGGCGAGGAAACAACTTCTCTTGAGTAAAGGTTCTTCGGTTCCATTCTTAGCAAGTTCCTGTTTTTTATCCAATCGGTTGTGAATTGATAACCGTATGAAAGCCATTACGCTTGTTTCTCTTGTTGTGTGTAGAATATATCAAGAAATATGTTATTTTTTCCCTTTTTTATTTTCAACTACTTGCAACGAATAAATCATGTATAGATGAGACCCTGATAATCTGATTTTATGATCCTTTTTTTTTTGGCAAATGTGTTCATATTACAGTATTTATTTCTTCTTTGTTCTTATGTTATTATTAACCTTTTTTAAGTTATGAAATGAACTTGTTTTCTTTTTTGTGATTGTACGTATACACAATGTGAAACCCGTCTTTCTTTCTAGAAAAACCAATTCATCTTTATGATACACGAGTTTTTCGTCCACTCAGTTTTAGGAAACGGCTTGCGATTTCACTGGGAAATATGGATGATATACATCATGAAAAAAATTTATTCCTGGGTTTCAGTAAACAAGAAACAATTAATACGTTTCGAGAAAGGAACAAGCATGACACAAAATGTCAATTCAGGGGCAATGATAAAGTTTTGAAAGAAAGAAGACACAAAATGTGGGAAATACATGTACAAGACCAGCTAAATAAAAAGGGATAAAAGAGAAATATATATATAAAATGTAAAATATATATGTACAAAGATCAAGTAAAAAAAGTGATATAATTGAAAAGAAGGTACAAATATGAAAAAAAAAAGCGTCAACGTCGTTTTTTCGAGACATGTTGATCTAGACCATTTTTTGGAGAAGATGATGTTGATGAAGAGGTTTCTGGTGTTGTTGCTGATGCTGCTGGTGATAATGATAATGAAGAAGAAGGTGTTGTTGATTTTCCGCATGGAATAAAGCATGGGGGAAGTATGGCAGTTTCGTCACCGGTTTCGATCAAATCAAAGGCTGTTGAACGATATTTATTTAATGTGCTATCAATAATCATTTTTCCATTTACTGCAATTTTGAGCAATGGTATAATCCGTTGGATGTAATCGTCGCTGCAAGTAGGGTATGGGATGGGGTTTATTCTGCGAATTCGTGTTACATAACCTTTTGGAACATTGGCATCAAGTAATACAACCGAATTGCCTATTGGTTTAGATACGTAATGCAGAAAAATAAATAAATCGAATTTCAACATCACATTCCGCTCATCATTTGATAATTACGTACCATTGATATTATATCCGAGAATATGTGTTTGATTAATAATACTTGGGATATCTTGGACGATTGCACATAACATATCTTTAAGAACAATGGGAAGCTTTATCATACTGTCCTTCATTTCTTTTGTCGAGTCAACTTGGTGTCCGATTTCTAAACACCCCAATTCTACTCCACTTGCTTTGTAGATAGTATCTGTCCGTCTTCCCATCTTCTTCTTGTCTGTGGCATCAACAGCTGATAATTTTCGTTTTCCATTTAACGTAGCTGCATTCGCCTCGCTGGTCATTTCTTTGCTTTAAATCATTTAATTAGTTCTGTATATATTTTTGCATAATATATATATATATATATGTTGATAAAAGACTAAGACCTGACTCACCCAAGTGCCTTTACACTAGAACCAAAAAAAATTTTGTTCAAGAAGCCCCATAAGTAATACAGTTTGTCGCTTTCTTTCATTGATTCAATATCGTTGCAATCGCCCTTCAAGAAATATCGGCTGGTGACCACTAAAGTTTCAGATAACCATGACATTAAATGATCGTTGATGGGATCGTGATCTAGTTGATGCCCGTATCGATAGGCTTGCAGGGCAAAGGTCTATATTATACACAATAATTAGCTTTTTATCAACTGCCTTATATTGTCCATCTTACCATATTCTGGAGGTCTTTTAATTTTTCTTCGAGGTCTTTTGGAATTGGTCGCAGTATTGGTCCACCTTCCTTTCTGATTTCCTTCAACTCTTCAGTCGTGAATACATCAATCCAATGATGGTCTTCTACATCTAGAATTAAAGATTGGCTAGGACTAAATATTATGTTTAGCATATTGGCTTTTTTTTTAATATTTTCTTTTTCTAATTTAGTTGCACTTACTGAACAAAGTTGCATGATACAGCAAAATCCCTTATTTTTTCTTCAACAGATTTTGGCTTTGTTTTAGTTTTAATCGCATCTTTTATTGTTGCGTTTAACACCCAAAAATTGTCACGATCTAAATTATCTAACATTTTGGCGATATCGTTCTTATCTTGGGGAGACAATGGGACTTCAAGTGCTGTGGATCCAGAACAGGACGTGGTGTTCAACTTTTTGGAGGGGGAGGAATTATCTGGTTCATTGATGCTTGTTTTTTCTTCAATGCGTTTTGAAATTTTTTTCCAGTTAGGCTTTTGCTTTAACTGTTACCCCCCAAACATGCAAAAAAGAAAAAGCATATGTTAGCATGCGACTCGATAATTTTTATATACTTGGTAAAATATGAAACGCGTTACTTACAAGAGTAATATTTAAACTGCTTGCACATAGATTTATTCTTCTGATCCAATCGCTTTTGCTATCCGCCATGTTTTGTACGTTTGGCCAAGTATCAACAATCGTGTTCTCCAATTTGTCAATAATGTCTTGAATGCTGATTTCACATTTGACCTCGGCCAGTTCATGAATTACAGGGCAGATAACTACAGCAAGTTAGTGTTATTATATTAAATATAATTATATAATAAACATGGTTTCTATGTAACACTTACGGCATCTACTGTGATCTTGTACTTCTGTCATGCGAACGACTTAAAAAAACTATGATATTTTCGCAACCTAAAGTTATTCCCAGTTTTTAGGCGTTCTATAACAGGGGTTTTTTTTTGGATTAACACATGACCCTGATATGGCTACTGGTTTTTTCTGCTATTCAAATTATTCAATACTTAATTAGTAATTTTTCAGTTTTGCAAATGCAGTACTGTTAACTATAAAATAAAGGTGCTTTGCGGTACTCCTTGCAATAGTTTGCAGTAGTTTGCAGTACTATATAATTTTTGCAGTACTATTCTTGCGGTAGTTTACACATGTGATAAAGAAAAAAACAATTTCTATCAACTGCTTCTCGAGGATTTGTATCAGGCGGTTGATATTGAAAATTGTCAATATTCGGGTATTGATCAATTGTCTTGCGACGCTCATCATCATCATCATCATCAGTGAGCATTGTAATTGAAAACAATGAAGAATCCAAAGAAAGAACTTTAATCAAAAAGGGTGATGGGGACCAGGAGTAGGAGGGTCGAACTGGTAATGGGTGAAGAGATGACAGGTTCTCTTCTTCATCATCATTCATCATATTAACATTAGGGGATGACAGGGGCTCTGCGGAAGGTCGGGCGCTTGGCTGTGCTACTATCTGTTCTAATTGAAATAGTCTTTCTTGCATAGCAATAGATTGTAACTGAATTGGAGTCCATATTTTGCGGTGCTGACCTAGCGAAAAGGAAGATTAATTATTATATTATAGCATTAGAACTTATTTTTTCGTTAAATTATTTTAGTCCAAGAAAATGCTTGTTGTTGTTTAACAACACATGGTGGTCTGACCATACACATCAACCACCATCCTTAAATCTCATTATCCAGCCTTCAAACGTTCACAATCAAGTTGTTCACCACCCCTAATTGTTATTTCTTTGGGCTGTTGTTTGTTTTTCATATATTTTATAAACTTATTATTTTTTTTAATAATCATCTAATGATTATAGTTTACAAATATATTTATGGGTAATGATTAACCTTCAAAAAAGTAATTTCATAATATAATGTATTTGCTGAAGTGATAAAGATCAAAACTTAAGAGATTAGTATTAAATATTAAGCTTTTGATTTATTAAATGTATATTACTTATAAATTTCTGATTTCATAATTCTTAAAAAAAATACTGAAATAATACCATACAAAAACAAGTGTAATATATAATTCTATAAAAATCATTACTGCAAAGTACTACAAAGAACTTTTTATAGTTAGTTATGTTCGGTAAATCCGGTCAATTGTGCACAAGAGTATAGCATTTGCAGTACTGCGAGATTAAAGAAGGTATCCTTTTTTTAATCAATAATATATGATTTATGAGAAAAAAAGGTTTTTCTATGTTTAAAAAATGGCAAAATGTCAATGCAAGGAATTTATTTATAGAAGATAATATATATGATGTACTATAAGGCATAATATACCTATAGGCCTGAGCGCACCAAGAACGGTAATTTCTAGAGTTTCCGCTTTTATTATTATTATTGATACCCATTGAATCGATTTTTATTTCTTGTGTAACTAAAATAATTAAGTCCATTTAGTTAATTTTTTTTTTATTCACAGAAAGATCAACTTATTATTGTGCTTGGGGGTTATTGTTAATTATTTTATAATTTTTGAAGGCGTCTGGAACGGTCGTATCAAAAAAATTTCGGAGAACGTAACACCCTCTTGTCTATAAATAGGTTATAAGCTTTTAACTTCTTTTTTTCTAAATCCATGATCATCACTTAATATGGAACTTAAAAGAGTTTATATATAAATACACATATATATATGCTTATTATTGTTGTTATTGCTTATTTTTCTTTTTTGTGTGATGCTTGGCAAATTTTACAATATTGATAATCATAAAGGAATATTTTAGCTTTATATGAATTATATACAGTGAGTTCCTCTTGACCTTGAAGAAAACGCACTATGCATTTTTTCGATCCTAGATAAAAAGGAAAAAAAAGACTCTGTTATATAATTATAGTAAAGAATCATAGATGATTTTGGGCTTTTGTTTCTATGTACGACTTTCACCAGCCTCCTACCATTATTTAGTGTACAAATCTGTTTAACACACTTGGTATTTTTTTTACATAGCCCCGACCCCTTTTTTCTCCTCTCTCTCCCCTCCTCTCTCTCTCTCTTTTCTTTTTATTCCACGCGAAAAAGGTTCAATAAACTCGTCCCTTCTTTTTTTTTTACTTCTTCCTTTCTTGTCACTTATATATTAAAGGCTCTTTTTGAGCCACATAAACAAAAAGAAAAAAAAAAGAGAGAATAATAAATAACTTTGGAGTCCATTTATTTATTTTTTGACCATTGTTATCAAAATATGTCAAATTGGAACCAACCAACAACCGAAAGTAATAACCTAGATCTACATACAATGAGAAATCCCAGACATGGTAAACTTATAATGATAAAAAGAGCCCTTTTTATTTTTATTTCTATTTTTTACTCCTTTACATACATATTTATACTTTATTGATCCGAATTTTTTTTATATAAATACTGATATTATATTTATATATATAAAGGTGATGGATATAATGAAGATGAACTACAACTTTTATCACATCCACCTTCAATACGACGTCCTTCAATCATGCCACACTATTCTTTTTCATCCTATGACGGTCCACAACAGCCCCACACGTATGATAATGAATCCACTGAAATGCTAGCCAAACCTTATACCGATAAAGAAAGTCGTGGTGTAGGTCCTAGTGATATGAGTTATTTACCTACACATCGATCCAGTATAAAACGAAAAGTATCTAAAAAAGGACGACGACGAAAAAGCTTTCGTATGCCAGATTTAAGATTTTGGCAAAGAAAAAATACAGGAGATGCATCCCCTCGAACCATTTATGTGAATGAACCAGAACAAAATCAACAACAAAAATTTATTGGCAATCGTGTATCCACAGCGAAATACAATATCATTACATTTTTACCCATTTTTCTTTATGTTGAATTTAGTAAAGCTGCCAATATTTTCTTTTTATTTATCTCTTGTATTCAGGTAAAATGGATATGATTCATTATTTCTCTCTTTTTAATTATGTGTGGAAGGGGAGTGAAAAAAAAAAAGTAAGAGGTTTTTTCTTAATTGTCCCTTTTTTTTAAAAAAAAATATTAGCAAATCCCCGACGTATCACCTACTTCACGATATACCACACTTGTACCGCTTGTTATTGTTTTATTTATTACAGCTGTTAAAGAAATAATTGAAGATTATGTAAATATTATATATTTATAAAAAAAAAAACTGACAAGTTTCCACAACCAACATATTGGATAAATATACTAAAATAAGAACCTACTTTTTTTTGCTTGGATTTAGGGTGTTCATAAATCAGATAGTGAATTAAATGCTCGTCAGTGTAAAGTTTTAGAAGGATCTCAATTTGTAGAAAAACGATGGAGAGATATTAAAGTAGGCGATATATGTCGAATTGAAAGTACAGAATTCTTTCCAGCAGATTTAGTTATTTTAAGTAGTTCAGAACCAGAAGGTTTATGCTATATTGAAACCAGTAATTTGGATGGGTAAAGAAAAACAAACAAAAAAAAAAATTTAGAGACTAGTGAATTATTCGGGTTCTAACCTCTTTTTTTTTCCAGTGAAGTAAATTTAAAAATTAAACAAGCATTACCTGAAACTGCCAAATTTATTACACCGGCCGAAGTGTCTCAGATACAAGGTTATATTACATCCGAACAACCGAATAACAGATTATATAATTATGATGGTACATTGACATTAGAAAATGGTGGAAAAGCTCAAGATTATCCTTTGGATCCAAATAAATTACTTTTACGTGGTGCACAATTACGAAATACGAGTTGGGTTTATGCTATTGTTGTATTTAGTGGTCATGAAACTAAACTTATGCTTAACTCAAGGTAAATCAGATGTTTTTTTTCTCACTATTTTTATTTTTAAGATTTCAAGGGAAAATGGGGGGAGAGAGAGAGGAGAGTGAAAAAAGATGGGGGGGACGAAGAAACAAAGACCCAAGACCGTTTATGAATGATTAGAAATGATGTGGGATGATATATAACTTTATTTATATTTTAATTAGTAAAAAACCTACCAAAGCTTCCAATGTAACACATATCACCAATCGTAATATTTGGTATTTGTTTACAATGTTGGTTGTTATGAGTGTCATGTGTTCAGTAGGATATCTTGTACTATCGGTAAAAATATTAGCAAAAATTACTTTTACATATATTTTTGAAAATAAGAAAACAAGATGGGGAATACTAAATAATTGGGTATGGGGATTATATATATATATATAGATGCGTAATTTTGATCAACTTGGTTATCTTGCACTTTCAGCAGCTGAACGTGGACGTGAATTTGGTTTCAATATATTGACATTTATGATTTTATTCAATAGTTTTATCCCAATTAGGTAAAGTACAAAAAAAACATTGCTTTTATCAATTATAAGAGAGAAAAATTATATGTATAACTAAATTGTTTTCGAAACAAAAAAAATAGTTTAATGGTTACTATGGAAATTGTAAAAGTCGTTCAGGCAACACTTATTGGAAGTGATTTGGATATTTATTATGATAAAACAGATATGCCAGCCATAGCACGAAGTAGTGGTCTAATTGAAGAATTAGGTCAAGTAGAATATGTATTTTCTGACAAGACAGGCACATTAACTTGTAATCAAATGGAATTCCGTGAATGCTCCATTGCTGGATTATCTTATGCGACCAAAGCCGATCCTGATCGACAACCAAAGTCCGACAATGACAGTAGTGGACAATACTCATTCCGACAAATGGAAACGCATCTTACAACTTCTATGCACGCTAATGTGATCCATGAATTTCTATCATCATTAATGACATGTCACACGGTCATTCCAGAAACAAAAGAAGAAACGGGTGAAATTATCTATCAAGCTTCCTCTCCAGATGAAGGGGCACTTGTTCAAGGAGCTCGTGAAGTTTTTGGATATAATTTTTATGCACGACGACCTCATTCTATCAACTGTAAAGTGAAAGATCAAGATTGCGAATATCAAATTTTGAACGTCTGTGAATTTAATTCGACACGAAAACGTATGTCTGTTATTATTCGAGAACCTAATGGGAAAGTAAAACTTTATTGTAAAGGTGCAGATTCCGTGATTTTGGAACGTCTTGGAAAAAACAATACATTTGTCGATGCAACATTACATCATCTGGAAGAGTTTGCATCCGAAGGTCTTCGTACACTTTGTTATGCTATGCGTGAAATCCCAGAAGAAGAATATGCACGATGGGTACAAATTTATGATAAAGCAGCAACCACATTGACGAATCGGGCAGAAGAATTGGATAAAGCGGCAGAAGTGATTGAAAAGGATATGTTTTTGCTGGGTGCTACTGCTATTGAAGATAAATTACAGGATGGTGTACCTGATACCATTCATACATTACAGGAAGCTAATATTAAAGTTTGGGTACTTACGGGGGATCGACAAGAAACGGCTATTAATATTGGTTACAGTTGTAAACTTTTGACGGAAGAGATGGATTTGATTATTTGTAATGTGGAAAGTCATGAAGAAACAAGAGACTTTTTGGAAAAAAAACTTGCAGAAGCACAAATGCATGAATCTTCTACAGGTGGTCACGAAGTAAGTTAATATATTCTTTTTAGCTTCTACATATAATAATAATAAAGAATGGTATCAACTAATTAACACGTACACACACACACAAATATATTATGATTATAAATATGTTTAGCCTCTTGCACTTGTTATTGAAGGAAAATCATTAACGTTTGCACTTGAAAAAGATTTGGAAAAAATATTTTATCAATTAGCTATTAAATGTAAAGCGGTTATATGTTGTCGAGTATCGCCCTTACAAAAAGCGCTCGTAGTTAAACTTGTGAAAAAGTTTTCAAAATCTATTTTACTTGCCATTGGTGACGGTGCCAATGATGTTTCTATGATTCAAGCAGCTCACGTGGGTGTAGGTATTAGTGGTGTAGAAGGTTTACAAGCGGCTCGAAGTGCAGATTTTAGTATCGCCCAATTTCGTTTCTTGCGCAAGTTATTACTTGTTCATGGTTCTTGGGCATATCAACGTCTCAGTAAAATGATCTTCTTTTACTTTTATAAAAACGTTGCTCTTTATCTTACACAATTCTGGGTAAGTTTTATTTATTTTTCTCTCATAACTAGCGTTTCATGTGATTTATAACAAATTATATTGTTGTTGTTGTTTTTTATTTAGTATACCATATTTAATGGATTCTCTGGTCAAACACTTTATGAATCCTGGACAATGTCTTGTTTTAATGTTATTTTTACTATTCTTCCACCCATGGTGATTGGTATTTTTGATCAATTTGCTGCTGCACGATTATTAGATAAATATCCTCAAATGTATATGCTTGGTCAAAATAATGAATTTTTTAATCAAAAACGATTTTGGGGCTGGATCTTAAACGCTGTATATCATTCTTCTGTAAGTTATTATTAAAAGGAAAAATGAATGATAAGATATAAAAAAAAACTAACCAAAGGCCCCTCCCCCCCAATTTTTAGCTTTTGTATTTTATTGGAATGGCTGCATTTATGAATGATGCCGACTTTGTAAATGGATGGACTGGAGGTCATTGGTGGGCTGGTACTGCTATTTTTACAGCAACTCTTGCAACCATCTTATATAAGGGTGCACTTATCACAGAGTAAGTTTATTATTTAGGATAGATTACGTAAACTGTCAATTAAACTAATTATTTACTGTTTTTTTTTTCTTTTAGTATGTGGACCAAATATGCAGTTATTGCATTTGTAGGATCATTTTTGATTTGGTTTATCTTTTTACCATTTGTAGCCTATGTAGGACCCATGCTTCCATGGGGTATTTTCCTTGAATATGTTGGTATTATTCCTGCATTATATGGTAACCTCAATTATTGGTTATTTGTCATTTTAGTTCCATTCATTTGTATTCTTCGTGATTATTTGTGGAAATAGTAAGTCCTTTTTTTAGATTTTGAATTTAGAAAATTTATTTTGTTATTAATATCTTATTATTCTTTTTTGTCATTTTAAAGCTATAAACGCATGTATAGAACGCGAAGTTATCATTATATACAAGAAATTCAAAAGCTTAATTTACCTGATTATCGACCCCGTATGGATCGATTCAGACAAGCAGTCAATAAGGTTCGAAAAATTCAACGATTAAAACAATCACGAGGGTATGCATTCTCTCAAAGTGATACAGATCAAGGTAAAATCATTAGAATGTACGATACAACACAACAAAAACCTACAGGTTAAAAAATAAAAAACGAAACTATCTTTCATCCAACCCCCACCCCGCTTTTTTCTTTTTAACAATCGTCTTCTCTCTCTCTCTCTCTTTCATCACTTATTCATCCTCTTCCCTTCTTCTTTTTTTTGCGTTTTTGTGTCCCTTATCTTCTTCTTTACGCTATTATACTTTTTCATTCATCTATCATTTCATATATAAACAATTCTCTGACGATTTTTCCCCCTCATATCCCCTATTCAATTTTATTTTATTTTTGTCTTTTGTAGTCAGAAAAAAAATAAAAAGAACTGTATATTTTTTTTCATTATCCTCTCAACAACAAAGCCTTTTTTTTATTTATTTTTATTATATATTTCTCTTCTGTTTTAAAAAAAAAACAGTCGAAACAGAGGGGAGGGGAGAGAGGAAACCTATTTTAATTGTTAATGTGTACACGATGGAAATGATTATTTCTCATTGATGGTGTAAATTATATTACAGTGAGAATGTTACATTTAAACACAAGCATTAATTGTGTAACTTTTAAGTTGAAATATTTATTATCTATTCCTGATAAGGAATTTTATTTCACAACTCTAATAATTTTTATATCGTATCATGGTTTGAATTACTATAAACTGTGAGTTACTAATATGATATTATGGATTTGTTTATAGTTTTATATAATAGGACTTTATTGTCACTACGTAGAATATAGTATATTACTAAGACTGTAACGGTATTTATTACCTAATGTGAAATAAACATTTATATGATACTATTCTTAGTGTGCTTCTTTATCCTGATGATTATTACACAAGAAACAATGTCTATCTCAAATAAATAAACATCTCTCAAAATTTACCATGTGACCCTATAAGAACCTCATGAATTCATTCTTTTGGAAGTTATAATAACACTTTACTTCTATTTGTACTACACCAACTGTGTAAAAACTTACTTCACTTATTCAAATCAGTAACAAAGTATCATATTGTTAAGTATATATCACTTTATGAATCTAGATTTTTTATTATTTCTTATCATATAGAGGGATTCAATATTAAAAAGAGAATTCTTCATTTTACCCGCCCCCCTCCCAAAGAAAGCTAATTTGGTTTTTTAATGCAGAAAGATTGTAAAAGCGGAGAGAAAACCCCCGTTGATTAATTTAATTGGTTAATCATCACTGTTACTCATATCGATGAACGTTTTATATATTACTCTTAATATCAGGATAATGAGGGGTCAATAATCTTTTTTTAAGCTTCAAATAAATCAAGTGTTTATCCACGTATGTAAACAACAAAAAAGAAAATAAAAAAATAGTCAGTATGAAAAATAATATTCAGTTTGGGTTGTACAATGCAAAGACCTTTATTTTTTATATCAAAAAACAGGATAAAAGAGTATATTATGGTTGAATCATGGCTTCATATTTATTAGTCACAGGTTAACTTTTTTTGACGACGTTTTGGTAATCTACATTTGGGTAACGCTGATCATCAGTTTTGTCGGAGGGACAAGAGAGAAACATTGAAAGTTATATTCAACTCTAATTTTCTTTTTATCTTCCTTTTCCACAAAAAATCCGTTCCTTTTTCCTTTCGCATTCTTTTTCTTCTATATTATACAAGTATTCTAAATGTCAAAGAATAATAATTTTTTGGGTCTTGGTCGAAACAATGTTTTGAGTGTTGTACTAGATGAACCTATCTTATTTCTTGGGAAAAGTACCGGTACTCGAATTATTCGTGGTGAAGTAATTGTTAACTTTACAAAGGATACAGCCATTCAGGGTCCCATTACACTTGTATTCAAAGGTATTCAAACCTATTATCCATGGAGAGGTAAATTGTTTAATTATAATATAGATATACATTAAAAGGCCTTTACGTTCTCTTCTTTTACATTCCTTTATCTATTAGTTTTATGATGATCTACATATTATAAAACTCATCTTCTTTTTAACTTTATATGTATGGTATATTTTCCGCAAAGCTACGTAACTAATATTACTTGAAATATCTTCTTTTTTTTATAAAAAAAAACCAGATATCATGAACGGTCGCACATTGGGAAAACCCATCGAAACAAAACTCCACGTGACTGAACTATCACTTTTACCACCTAACTCACAAGGCATTATGCCTGGAGGTATTCAACGATTTCCTTTCGAGTTTCCTATAACAGGATCTCTTCCAAGTACTTTGTATATACCTGATCGTCTCGATATTGTATATAATCTTACAGCGTCATTACGTAGAGCAAATGAAGAAACAGCCTTGACAACTTCATTTCTTGATCGATTTAACAAGAAACCCAAAACTATAGTTACAGTCCCGGTGCGACTCGTTCGTGCTATAGAACTTACCCCACCAAGTTTACCAGCTGGACTTATTGCCCAAACATTGACAAACGGGGAAACAATGATGGATGAACCACGGCATCCAAATGATGATACACAAATGGAACAGGAACACCGACGATCATCTTTAGAAACACTTGAACCAAATAGTGAATATGATATGATGCTAGATATCAGGAATGACAACAATAATAACAATATGAATGAGGAAAATAATCATTCTCAACCACAACATCGAAGAACAAGTTTGGATCGTTTTTATGGTATTGGATTAGATCTTGACGAACAACACGATCATCTTGCACATTCATTTACTGGACGAACTGTAGAAGATTGGGATCAACAACCTAATGGTGAAAATGGTCTTCGTTATCGCTTAAGTATTGATCGTACTGCCATTGCTATTGGTACTCGACTTGGTGTTGCAGTACTACTTGAGCCTACGTCAAAGAATATTACCATTCGCTCTATTGTAACACGCATTCAAGAAAGACGAGAGTATTGCATGAAAACGCCCGGTGATCACGCCAGTGCTCTTGGTGGACAACCTGAAACTCGAACTACAACCGAAACACTCAACGTATTACTCAAGTGGGCTTATGGACATCCCACGCAACATGATGAAAACAGTAGTTGCGCAGACTCGACTTTATCAGATATAAATAATACTAAATCAAAACAACAACAAAAGAGACACAAAGAACAATTACAACAGCCACAGGGCCCAGTACTGGACCGACGTTACCGCCATCATCGCCGAAATTGGTCCAATTTAGAAGATAATAATACAGCAAGACGAAATGTTCAATTATTTAGACAAAAAGTGGAGCAAGAGCGAGGAGAGGTACCACTTATAGACTATTGTCACGGCAGTAGTAATTATACAAGCTCACCAATGACGGGTGGAAATACGGATGATATAAATACCTCCACTTCTGGCGAGTTATTAAATCTCAAATCATTGGACCAACCATTACAAGTGGGCGAGTATTTTGAAGGGCATTTTATTATGCCCATTCCAACATGTAATCACTTGTTGCGACCCACTATGTCTCATGAAAGCATAACGATTCGTCATTGGTTACATTTAATTGTAGCGTATGAATGTAATGGCGAAATGTATGAGGTGACACTTACTACATCTATACGAATATTGGATTGTCGTCTTGTATCTGAAGATGAACGACAAACTATTTTGCCCCCTCCTCCATCTTACGAAACCATTGATGCTGGTAAAACGGCTTTATCGACTAATAATACTGAGTTTTGGCTACAACGCTCATCTATCACCAAGGAAAAATTCTGGGGTCGATGTAATTCATGTCCTTGTCTCAAAGTATCATCCGATCAGGAAAACAGTAATGAAAATAATTCTCAAAGCCGTGCAGCAAAACATCAAGATGTGTATCGACAACAGCAAAAGAAAAAAAATAGACCTGTATCCTCATCCTCATTATCGCCCTCATCACCCTCATCCTTATCAGGTAGATTTGCAGGCAATAGGCTATCATTATCTCGTGGATCTCCACCGGTCTATTCCACAAATTCATAAGGATCCCCCAGTATTATTATTGGATACCACTATCTTTTTTTTCCCCATTCCAACATGTGTTATTTCGCTTATTTTCTTATTGCTATTTCTTGTATATATAAAAATGTCTACCATTTTCTTTTTTTTCCTTCTGAACAACAGAATAAACGAAAACTGTAAATTATTATTATTTTTATTTTGACACAGTTTATTTGTGTAATTATAAACATAAACCATTTAATCACTTTTTTGGGATCGAGGTTCTCTTCCTTTTTTTTGCTTCTTTATATATTAATATCATCAGTAGTATTGTGAAACAATGAGTCAATTTTTTCATTTCAGTCTTCTTATACGTATAGAAAAGAAAAGACATTCTATATTTTATGTATATGTGTATGTCATGATATGTAAATGAATTTTTTATAGTGATATAAAAAGTAATACAACTGTTTAATAATTTTTTTATGGCTTGAGCAAAAGTTTTCCAGTGGTCTTTCTACTTTCGATATCAATATGTGCTTGTTGAGCATCCTTCAAATCATAAATGTTGTAGATATTTGTTTTGATTACATTCTTGGCAAGCAATTCAAATAATTCACCCCACCATCTCTTTGATTCTTCTCTTGTGGCCAAAAATCCAAATATTTGAGGACGCATCAACTTTAAATTCTTTGGTGCCAAAATTGAAATAGGAATCTTAAGAGAGAAAGAGTAATATTTGTTTAATATAAATCGATCCACAAAGTTCTTTTATTTTTGTACTGCTTGTTATGACAAGAAGATACTATAATAAGAAAAGAAAAAAAAAGTTACTTACTGGTGGTACAAGGCCAGAAGCGTTGCCAAAGGATATCATAGTACCAAGGCGACGAGTACATTCTAGTGAAGTATCCCAGGTGGATTTACCAACGCCATCAATAACTGCATGACAACCCAATCCATTTGTAATTTCATTTACTTTAGCGGTTACGTCTTCTTGAGTATAATTAATCACATAATCCGCACCATTGGCACGTGCTAAAGCAGCTTTTTCTGCAGTACTAACTGTTCCAATGACAGTAGCTCCAAAATATTTGCCAAGTTGGCATAAAATCAAACCAACACCACCTGCAGCAGCATGAACAAGAATATAATCTATTACAAATAATACGATATTCATTATTTTTAAAGTTGAATTTCTTTTCTACTTTTGAACAACTACAAATTTATCGTCATGATGAGTTTTACCTCCTTTTTTGACAGGATAGCAATGACGGACAAGAGTCAATGCAGTTAATCCTTGAAGACCTACAGCAGCAGCTGTTTCGTAGGATATATCATTTGTAATTTTTTCTGTACTTGCTGGTTTGGCTTCAGTATATTCTGAATATGTTTCACCACCAATATAAACAACACGATCACCTACTTTAAAGTCTTTGACATCAGATCCAACCTCAGTTACTTCTCCTGCACTATAGAAAGAAAAGGATGTTAAAATAGAAAAAAGATTGCTTGACTTTATTTTCTATAGCTTAATTCATCAATCAATAATATAAAATTATTACCTTTCACGACCTACAACAAAAGGTAAAGGAAGAGTATAGAGTCCACTTCTATGGTATGTATCAATATAATTAATACCTATCACACGGAAAAACAAAAATGTGTAAAGAGCGTGAATAGACAACAATAGATATATTTTGCATAACTATAATACATAATATTAAAAACTCGTACCAATGGCATGGTTCTTGATTACGATCGTGTTCTCATTAGCTTGTGGACGTGGAATTTCTTTGTAAGTCAATTGTTCAGGCGATCCTGGTTTTTCAACAATAACAGCTTTCATAGTAGACATTGTTCGAAATAATGTTGATCGGTAATGAGGAGTTAGAAACGTAAAAGAAGTTCGTGTGAACTGAAAGCGGGTTAAAAGCATAATGTAAAATATTATATAACCCTAAACAAAATAATAATAAATAAAAAAAGCGGGCATAAAAAACCATTTCATTTGTCATCGGGAAAATAATATCCGGTGATAACTGAACCTTTTGACAAGTTGACAGGTGGGTCGATCTTTTTTCTTACATGACGAACGGGAAAAGGGGGGGGGGATATAAACATATTATATCTCGAAAAAACAGACAGTAACTTTACATTATTTAAAAGATATATTATAATATACCCATAGCTTTTTTTTCCCACAAACACAAAATGTTTTTTGTTATAGAAGCGTTTGCTATAAAATGTTGTGTCGTATATGAAAATTAAAATTAAACATGAAAAATTGTGTGAAAGCTATACACTTTTTATTGTTCATATGAGAATTTCTACAGTCAAGTCTTTTGTTCAAATAAAGATTTTGAGAATAATTATCTTCATAGTTACATTTAGCTATAGAATTGTGAATATTTTTTCTTGCGTTTATCAAACATCAATTCCTTAAATATAGTGTGGATATAAAATAATCTCTCTGTTTAATTTTCTCCCTTATTTCTTGTTTTCTGAAATAAATAAAAAGACACCGAGATTTGTTTATTCAAGCTAATGTTACTGACAAGAAGTTTAAAAAAGTTTAATTAGCGTATTTTACTTTATTCTACGTACAATCAAGAATAACAATTATTTGCTGCAATAAACACGTAAATCTAAACAACGTGTTGTTACTATAGTTACTGTATTTTGGAGTTTATTTATCTTCCCTCGACAACCAGAAAAATAGTCGTTGTCGGTTGAAGATATTTACACTTAAAATGAAGAATTCTTTTATGGGAATGGTTTAAAAGTAGCAACCATCATATATTAACTACAGTAAAAAAGAAAACTTATATAGCACTCCAAAATCTGGAATACTGGGAGATGTAATTGCCGAACGAACAGTACCAAAATAGGGAAAATGAGGAAGGGGACCCGGAGGTTGATCAGAGAAGGAGAGCTCCTATTTATATAGTACCCTACTTTTTCTGCCAAAATGATATTCATATTATTATGTTAAGAGTAATCAGCAGTAAATTTAATCATAGTCCAAAAGCTCCGTCACCGAGCAAAAGAGAAATAGTGTAACTCACTGCTTCTAGAAGAATAATATCCAGCCCAAAAAAAAGAATCTCCGTAAAGATTATGCGAGCGGAGCATAGAAACAAGCCTCCAGCCTCGAAACCTTTGGATTTTTTTGTTTTTTCCCTTTGCTTAATTAATTTTATAATAATAATAATGCCGAAAGAAAGAAGAGATTCAAAGAAAACAGCAAAACCTTATGACCGAACAAAAAAGTCTAATGAAAAAACCACAACACAAAAACGATCTAAATTAAATCCAAAGAAAATCAAGTTAAAAAATGAAGAATTAACTGATAAACTTGATAATCTCATGACCGATTTATCGTCACACTTGAATCCTATTAAAAAGAAAAAACAAGAAGCAAGACAAGGCAATGTGGTAAATATATATATATTAGTAATTATTATTACTTTATTATCATTATTAAAGGGAGGGAAAAAAAGTAAAAATTGGGTTTATGAATAAAAAACTAAAGAAGCATTTATAATAGAAATCACTTGAACAAGTAGAAGCTGCACAACGAGAGTTTGAAAAAGTGAACAATGATATGGAAGATGCAATGGGATTACTGACGAAACTATAAATGGAAAAAAATTATTATCTTTGTTATTATTATTATCAACATCTTATCGCTATCATAAACATCCACATTATATACATAAAACTCCCTCACATGTTTTTTTTTATTATCCCTCTTAAAAAAAACAGATTGATGATTATCTCCTAAGATCATCATTCTTAATATGTACAAATTATTATTATTATCAAAAGAAAAACAATTCATGCATCTTTTTTATTATATTTTTTGATGAAGTAAATGAAATGGATGAAATTTGTTTTATTGCTTGAGTATGCAGAATGGGATGAATGTTTTGTATAAAATGTAATAGTTATGCTTATGCTTATATATATATCAAAAAGATATAATGGTGGATGAAAAGGGAAAATGAGAATAAGAGGTTAAATGCAAAAATAAGAATAAAATTGTAAACAATAAATAAAGATAGATAAAAATAACAATAAAAGTAAAGAGAGTCAATTATGATGAATTCTCATCATCATTCTTTTTGAAGTTAAATGATTCTTTACGTAAAACTTTTAAAAGTTCTTGTTGTTCCTTTGTAAGTTCAACCATGGTATCTTGAAGTGTTTGATGTTCCAAATACTCGGATTGCAAATGATTTAAAAGAGTTTTGGAGGTATCTAAAACTTCTTTAAGTTCATCCAAAGTAAGACGAGCCTTGACTGCTTTGGGTATAAAATCTGGATGGAAGGCATTATTAGAAGGAGTTGTTAATGGAACGGAAGCCGAAGTAACGATATGACCGAGTGTATTTTGATGTTGTTGTCGTGGTTGATCTTCAATAGGTGTTGGTGGCATCGACGCTAATACAGAAGCACATCGATGGCTTGTACAACGGTTTAAGGCAGGGAAAATGGTTTGACGAGATACATGAGATATATGAGTAATAAGTGACATCTTTTTCCTTTATGTAGATTGATTGTTGATATGCTTTAAGGAAAGAAGGAGTTGTGAAATTATATTAAAGTAGTTGGGTATTTAAATAAATAAATGATGTATAAGAAGAAGAAGGAAGAAACAAAAAAAGGAGATACAAAGCTCTTATATATATACCCCTTTTTTTTTCTTCTTTTAAATAACCTATAAATACAAAACCAACTGTGCGGGGTTATTTGGGGGGGGAGACGAATAATAAGAGGAAAAGGTACAATCTTGGGGGGGCCGGCACCTGCTGGGTTGAACTTGGGCTAATGTCGGAAAAAAATTTCTGCGTAGCAACGTCATTTACCAATAAAAATGCATAGAAGCCTCTACAAATTAGGTATTTGTCGGCAAAGAAAGAGAAAGAAGGTGGGTAATCTTAATAGAAGAAGGCTTATCCCTAATCTAGTAATATAAAAAGTTCAATCATAATTGTTTTCTCTTTTATAATCATACTCATGACGACGATCTTGTTATTCTTATGCATAAAGGGCATTTAAAATTTTTACTCAGAGGCCAAGAAGAAGAGCGATTTTCTTTTTGTAATTATTTCAAATACTTTCATCATTGTGTTTTATTATTGCTGAAGTTACCAGTATTATAAGAAAAAAAAAACAGGAAAAGTGTACCTGAAGACAGAGTTTATCCACATTATTAAGATGACTTTTAAGATAATGATGAATATAAAACTATAGCAACGCGATTCGTAAAGTTTGAGACAAGTCTGGTTTCAGGTCACATTTCTTTTATCCAGCTAGATCATTCCCAATAGTGACCTTCTTTATAATATAAGTTCAGGACAGAAGCTTTTGGGCATCATATGAATAGAAAAAAATCAGGTAAATCAAACACTTGTTACACACGGTTTCTATATGTATCCATAAAGATAACCATAAAAAGATAATATGTGCATGCTGTGCATACAGGGTCATTTTAATGGTAAAATAAATCCCGATTTCCTATTAATAGATAATAATTTGATTTCAATAAGTAAATTGTACCTGAATGAAGTGAAACTGTCTCACTCGTTGATTGCTTTTTTTTTTCAATCAATTGGAGAACAGATTTTCATGTAGCGCACAGACATGTTCCTATAGGATATGTTGTGGATGATAATAAATCCTTTTCAGTGACTCAACGAAATACGGATCCGCTTTTCTAAAACCATTAGTTTGACGGACAATTTATCAGCTCCATATTCGCGTTTATACCTAGTAGTCAATAATAGCAATTAAAAAAATACAATTTAAAACCCATGTTACTTTGGTGGAAGATAAAACAAAAGGATTTAGGCGTATGTATTTTATGACTTGATAGATATACTTAAAAAAATTCAAATCTCTTTGGTAGCCTCATAGAAATGACGTTTGTGTTCGATAAAGCTAGTAAACCTTATACCTTTTAGGTAACACTTGTAGTCATTTGTCTTGATTGCTCTATAAAAGTGCCCGTGGAATTATATAATGTCTGGTGAGTTCTTACGTAGAATTATTATCATTCATTAAGTTACTTTTCTTTTTTAGAAGCGTTCCGCCGCATGACAATAATGATGATATCACTTCTGTAAGAATACTCGCTACTATTATTGCCAGTATTATTTCTTTGATTTATCTATCTGTTGGATTGTAAGTATATATAATATGATGTTTTCATAATAATAGAATATGTAATCCATTACGTAATTAAATAGGGTTAAGATTTTTTTTGTATCTGTATGGTATAAATCTTTTTTAAAAAAAAAGATATCGTTTGTTGTCTTGTACATCTACAATAATTTCTTATTATACATCACTTGATATATTCCAGAATATTCATCAGATATGAGACACGAGTAGTGATTGCACAACATACCAATTCTAACTCTTTTAAATAACATATCAAACCTCTTCATGTTACAGTCTTTTACCAACACTTTTCATGTACACACAAAACATGAAATGAACTTTGATAGTGCTATGCGGTATTAAGAAAAGATTTACTCCTTTTCTTGTAATTATTTACGTGTTGCTATTTTAAACAACAGTGCTGTTCGCTTTGAACAAATAAATTATACATATACTTGAAGCTAATACCTGTCGGTTTTTTCCTCTTCTTTTTTTTTCTCTAGGTGAAAATATAAAATTTCGCTTTGTTTCTGTCATAGTAAGTGACTGTAATCACTTTAACGAATTTATAGCTACTCTTTTAAACTATCAAAACATTGACAAGAAGCAAAAAGATATTGATAGTAGGGAGAATTCTTTTAATATAAATTCTTTTTTTTGAAGTCTGTTTTAAGAGGGAGGGATTTGAGGGCTGATGCTCATCATACGTACGTAGCAACAAATTATCGTGTTCATATTTTTTTTATTAAGGTACATGAAATAGTGGAGTGTGTTCTACTTGCAAAGAAAACACAGAATTCAATGGAGAAGAATGAAATCATCATAACATGGCTGAAAACATAACATTATATATATATATATATATATATATATATTATGGCGCGACCATCATCGTTATTATTATTGTTTTGATCATTTACTTGATAAATTTATTTGCATTAACTCTAAAACAGGGAAAGCAAAAATAAAAGAATTATAGTAAGTATGTATATCCGTCAAAATGCCAATCATCGTTTTATAGTAATATGTATAGATAGAGTTAGAGCTCTTTGCTAAACCGTGTTATATTTTTGTGTAGTAAAGTGTGTTTTTAACTAGTAATTTCTAATATATGAATGTTAATAAAAGTGGTAGTTATTAAAAGAAAAGTATGTACAGAGGGTCCCCGTTAATTTCATATCTGTTAATTTTACATCTCAATAATTTCACCAAAAAACAAGGAATGGTGAAAATAACATAGAAAAAACCTTTCACATTCCCGTTTATTTCATTTTCATAGCAGCTAGCAGCAATGAATTTTTAACATATAGATTGAAAAAATAATACTCATGTGATAAATATAAGGACTACGTGCAATTAGATTATTATACACGATAGACAGCTTTCTTGTTACATTTCTTACGTGTTTCTTCATAAAATTTTATAGACTTTTTATTTGCTTCTCCTCTTTCTCACCTAAAACCTTCGAATATCACCAAGTCAGGTGCCGTAAACAAAATTAAATTCATTTTTAACCCCTATTCCCAGTGATCAGTTAGTCATAGTTCATGGATCAAGTATTTTCTTAGCCAGTGAATAGTGTGATGTTCAACTGTTAAGCCAATGTTCGATTTGCCTGTTGTTATTTTAATTTGGTGTATATGAAACAAAATGAATTCTTGACCTGAGCCACAATCATCGGATAAAGTCCTATTCAGATGTACTCGACCTCATATGTATATAATATGTCCCGTAAAAAGAAGAAGCTCTAGAACAACACTATATCGTTCATACCATGAATAAGATATAATAATATAACACTTTTTTCTTTTGTACGTACAGTTTTCTTTATCAGATATGCTTTGGCTTATTCCTTCTAATTGGATTACAATCACATTATCACATATAATCAATGCTGATGCCCTATAAGATAAAAACACGTTTATCGTACTACGCGTCAAAAACTGTCTATTGTTCATAAAGCCATACAAAATGACAAAGGAGAAGTTGGATTTACGTATTTTGCAAAAAACAAACCCGATTTTTATAAGAAAAGGAGTGGAAGCATGATATCGCTTATTTCTTTTTTCTTGGAAACGACGACGCTTGAAGATAGATTCGATTGATTCTAAACAAAAAAAGTTCAAGAACTAACGTTAGAAGACCCACAACATGTTCCGTAACAAGTATTATTTTCTTTTTCAAAATACAAGTATACCTTTTGTTTTTTTGTCCACTTGATATAACGAGATTTTTGATGAAGCATTATCGGATATCATTATAGAAAATTAACGATATTTTCCTGCTTAATCCGTCTTGGATCGCAAAATACTATCGAAATATCGTTATATCAAATATCCTTATAGCGAGCGACGATGGTAAATCAACTTCTTCTCTATCATCTTTCAAGGTAGCAGGTACAACATCGTAAAAATTTTGAAACTGCATTGCGCGTTTTTTGTTCTGTCATTATCACTTCGTTTCCCCTTGGCATTAAAGAAAATTTGGTTGTGTGAAAGATGAGGATTGTGATTTTCTGGAATATAATGAGAATAAATATGGATATGAATTCCTCAAAAAAAATAATTTTTAATGAAACTTACCCAATATATTAATGTCCAGGCACCTTAACTTTTTAAAATTTATAAAAAAAGTTGATGTACAATGGAAAGAAAAAATATATTCAGCATTTTCAAAAAACAGAAAGCTTATATTTGTTTTTTTATTAAAGATAAGTTTCAAGAACAATAAAAAAGGGAGAAAAAAGAGTTAGTAATTAAAACGTAAATTATAGCAGAGCGCGAGATTCTAACTTAGATTCTTATTTACTTTTAGTTGATTAAGTTGGATTATTAGTTAATTGAAATAAAGAAGATGGATTGATTATTATTATATTCAAACTATATAATAAGTTAAAGAGAAAGATTGTGTAAATATACTGTGTGTGTGTGTGTGAGAGAGAGAGAGAGAGAGAGAGAGAGAGAGAGAGAGAATTATCAACATCAAACATCATTGTTGTCATATGCGCATAAATAGTATGACCTCCTAACCCCGATTTTTTTTAGCGCTGTAGCAGTAGAAATTTGGGATATCATGCATTCACTCACATACTGCCTTTTGTTCTTTTTGATTATGTACATAATCTGAAGATATTGAAATTGTCTTTTTTCTCTCTTTTTCACTATTTTCTCTCAAACATTCATTTTTTATTACTATCCCTCATCTATTACATAACCAAAAAAAAGGTTGTTTAAACATCACACTATGCATTATAAAAACAGTTGATTTTATTTTTATCTTCTATAATAACGGTTAGATTGATGCTGACTGACGGATGGAGTTGTAGTAGATATCCCTGTCACCTGTACTCCTAAATCTTCTGCCACTCTTTCGTCATAGAGATGTCGCACAAGGTTCTCATAAAGTTTTGGTGGTAACTCTTTACATGATGTCACTGCTAATTCTATAATGGCATGTGCCTTTAATGGTGGTAGTTTTCTAAGAATTTTCATAGGACTTATTATATATTTATGTGTGAGTATACATATATTTTTTTACGTTGTTATCTCCTGTTGATTCATCAAGATAATTTTTCAAAACCACATAGACGAATTCAAACATATATTTAACAAGCTACCTTGGACAATTAATAATATCCTCTCGAGCTAATTGTAACTGAGCAACAATAAAAAGTATATTGAGATGAAATCCGAAAGCAAACATGATATCCCATAGTCGTAGTACTTCTGCCAGTGGTGGTGTACATGCTGAAAAGGTCAATACAGCTGAATAATGTTATGAAATAAAAATTTAGCTATTCGTCATCATTTTTTTTTCATGTTTATATTCATATAAATGAATCTACTTACAAGGGAAAGCATACATATTTGCAGTCAACCCTTTTCCCAATAAATAACCATAAAGTTCAGGGTCCAGAGCTCGTAAACACATATCCACTAACTTTTTTTTCATCAGTAAAATATATTTATATAAAAGAAATTAGATAAAATTTACTAAATCCAAATTCTTATTACTCCTTTTCGACGTTATTTTTTTTTCGTAAATAACAACACAGTAAATAAATATTATACCTTCAACCCACAATGAACACCTTTTAAGTTGGGATGGACATATAATGGACACCATTGCCAAAGAAACTTTGAAAAAGCAAAAAACGCCTCCATTTCTGGAAGAACCATTAAAAATGGTGCTGCCAGAACATTCATGCCTTGAACATAAGTTAGTTCAGCTGTTGCTTTTTGCTCCAATGATGTTCGAAGTTGAAGTTCTTCTGAAGTGTCTTGTGCTCGACTATCTAGATATTGCAGATATATAAAAAAAATATTATTATATTTCTCTTTCCTTCTTTGCTTCTCCTTTTTTTTTTTAATTTATTAGACAAACCTTGTTGACTAATCCAAACGAATGCATTCAAAACACGAATTAACATATCTTCAGATACATGTTCTATAAAGCTTGCATCTGTCGTCATGGTACGAAATGTATCGTTACGGATCTTTGTATCCATCGGACTTGGACCTCGTTCAACTAGTTTGATATAACATGATGCAGAGACGCTATCACAGAGACGTAAAAGTATTTTCCAAATCCATCCACGTAACTTGTTTTATGTTTTATACCATAAAAAATAGCCATATATTATTATTATTGACACGGTAGAAGAGGAAAAAGTATACCAGTAATTTTACCTCTGAAGGGCAAGGACTATGCAACACGGTCCAACGAAGCTCCGCTAAACTATTTTCAGTATCCTCTTGTAAACAATGTTGACGGTTAAGTATCTTCAAATAATTGGATTCGGTCATGTTTATGTATAGATTGTTTTTCTAAATGAAATACTTGAAAGAGGAGGGAAAAGAAGGGATAGTAAAAAAACTTTTGTAAAAAGATATTAAAATACATATGTCACATATGTTTCTCATTGTTACTAGTTATCCTCTTTGTCCTCAAGTGTTCATCTCTTTTAACAAAACAAGTTTCGTTAGTCCTATATGCAGCTATAACTTGTATCTCGCCTCAAATAATTATGCAGAAAACTTTTATATTTAGGCTAATCATTCGTATTATTAGTAATGATCCAATTAACGAACTAGCAATAAATACAAATTATAGCAATTATTCCATTTACTTTGCTACACACAGGATTGCTACTTTTATTACTGTAACAACAATCGAGCGGATGCTTATATTTTTATTATGATATCACATTAACAGTGACAATAACAATATATATCCACAGATGCTCTTTACAACAAAACAAAACAATGAGCGAGTTTTTTTTATTATCTCAAATTTTTACCTTCTTTCTGTTGATTTGGCCATAGTTTGCTTTATATAGACATTGTCAAAACAATATATGTCATTAATAAAGGATAGAAAATTGAAAATCCCAATGTTGTAATAAATAAGAAAATCGTGATGGACGACTATATTTTAGAGAATGTATCTTTTCTTTGTTTACGTGATTACTCAATATAGTGTATAATGAAAACAAAATTAGCTGAAAATAATAGTATATGTATTTGTTATATAAGCTATTCTAAAAAGAAATATAAGTTTTCGCCAAGCACGCACGTAGATACGTCAAAAAAGATAGGAAATCGTTTTCAACATGATTTTCTACTTAAAACAACTATTACTAAATTCCTTACTCATCAATGAAATATATATATATATATATATATAAACAATCTGATTCACGGTCACATAAATATGTAATTCTAAGGTTACTTTACCTTTCTTAAATATTTTTTTTTTCGTTGCGAAGATTGTACCCTGTTTGTTTCATAGAAAAAAACGGAACAGATTAATTCTTATTGATGTCTTTTATTAAATTTATACGTACTTCAATTATAAAAACTGTTGTTTTTTAAGAATGTAGATATATTGTTTGTACACAAAATTATTTTATACGAAAGACATCAACTCACTGTAAATATTATGCGGTACGTATGTGGTCATACTATGCGCTACTATGTGTCAGCAAATTTATTTATTCATATTGCCTATACTTTCTGTTGACAGTTGCGTAGTTAGAAAAGGAATACTTTATTAATTAGTAAATAAGAATTTATGGTAAGATATCAAGATCGCGCTGATAACGAAGCACAATATATATAGGTGAGTTAAGATTCTTTTCTAAAATTTGATGATTATATAAGCCAAATAAACAAATAACTTTCAGTTTAAAGCTACATAGTCCAAAAGGAGAATATCCATGTATTCTATGGGAAATTGGTTACTCAGAACATTAAAATATTCCCAGTCAAACATATTTTAATAATTATTACTTCTAATTAATCTATTTTTATATAGGATAATGCTAACTCACGTGTTAACGGTAGTTAATAATATTTATATGTCACACCTTTGTGTAGCAGCCCAAAAATGTTCTAGCCAACAACATGCATTATTATTTATTTTATTTTATCAAATGAAAGGGCAGGAGAAATCGGTAAGGCCTAATATTACTGAACATCCCGCAAAATCCTGCTGCTTTCATTTATGGTGCTTTCTTAATAATTTAATTGTTAATGTTTTTTTTACTATTATAATTGCAATTTTATAGTTTGTATCAATGACATCACCTTTAATGACATAGTTGTATTTGTATTATTTTTTAACAGTTAATATTTTGTCTCTATACTACGCATCTATCGTCATGTCTTTTAGGTACTTCGTATGTATACTTAATGTACGTACATACAGTATAACGTATATGATTTTTTATCTATCAATGAGTGGATTTTACAATTATTCATACATATATGTATAGAACCTATTTTTGTTTTATTGTAATTTATTTGATAGAAAAATATATTTTATTTATATAATGAATTGATTGCTAAACTCTTGCTACCATGATGTTTTCATATAAATGGAAAAGGAAAAAAGCAATTGGTGACATATAGTAGGTGAGAAAAAGAAAAGAAAAAGGGGGTTTTTTTAGGGGGTAGGAAGCAATGAATTATGATGATAATAATACTTCATCGTTATAAAACGACCCGGTCGTTAACAATAAATCTAAGAACGGGAACATCCGGTCTTTTTAACTAGTTCAGCTGGGCAGCTGACTTCCTTGAAGCTAACGCTTGGATTATCGGCATTCTATAAAACGAAATGAAAAGGGTAAATAAAACATCGTTAGTCAGTAAAAATCTAAAATTTTGTTTTTTTTTTCTTTTCTCCTAATAAGTAAAAGTGTTACCTTAAACCAGTTAAATCTAATACACAGCGAACAAATTTGACAAAAAGAAAGACCATATGGGATGATAGTGATTAGTATATAATCATGACTTATTGGTGTATAAACGAACAAACAAACAAATATAATAGCAAGTGTTGTTTTTCTTACCTCCATTCACAACCGGCTTGTAATTCCTTGGGAAGATCCGAACAGCCTGATACAGAGCTAAGACCACCATAACGTTCACCCCAACCGTTGGAAGGAGCATTCCACTATAAAATCAAAAGGTTAGAAGATTACAATGAGTTATAAAGTACAGAGAAATAGATAGATTATACTAGATAAGTATATGTATAAACAAACCTGAGATTCACAGCCGTTAAAGATACCGACACCACCACCAGGGATTTGAAGATCAAAGTGGTTGCTACCAAGATCACCACCAGTATTGGTGACTTGAACGACGAGCTTCTTGCCTTCAACTGCACCAGAAGTGAAAGTAAGTTCGTAACAACCACAGCACCAACCAGCTTCGTTCTTACCGGCAATAGAAGCAGCAGCAAAACCATAAGACAATTTGTCGTTGACAGCCCAAGGTTGGTTATCGTTACACATGTAAGCATTACCACCATTACAACCACTCTAGTAATAAGAATAATAAAAAAGGTGTTAGTAAGAAATAAAAGACCCAACAATAAAAAAAAACTGGTAATGGTATTATATGTATATACCTGCGCGTTGTTATCTGTCAAACGAGTGACACCATCAGCTTTACAGGTATTAACGGGAGAAGAGACATCAGCCTTACCGGGCCAGCTACACGAGGCCTTGCAGCCTATTAATATTTCGTTATATGTTAGTTAAATACGTAAAAGCTTTCTAGAAATTGATAAAAAAAAAAGTGTTTTAAATATTATGAAAAATACGTACAATCCCAGTAACGAGTTGTAGAGCCAGCACCGGAGGAGCCTCCAGAAATGGGAGCATAAGTGGATGAACCGCCGCTCGATGAAGTAGTAGTAGTCTTAGGTGCAGAGGGTTTTGTGGTTGTAGTAACGGGTTTTTGGGTAGTAGTGGTAGTCTTGGGCTTTTCAGGTTCCGTTGTCTTGGATTGTTCCGGTTCCTTGGTTGTGGTAGACTTTGGTTCTTCAACAGTGGTAGTAGTGGAAGGTTTTTGAACTTCAGTAGAGGTGGTAGTAGTTTCTACTGGCTTTTGTTCGACTGTAGTAGTAGCAACAGGGGTCTCCTTACCACCGGCAGAAGATTCTAATAGTTATTATTTATAAAAAAATATAAATTGGTGGAGCTGTTAATTTAATTGCTTTTATAAGAATCTCAAAAGAGAGAAAAAGACAAAATGAATTATAATAAAAGAGATATATAATTACCCCAGCGGTGCTTTGGTAAACATTGAGAATACCAGGCATTGGCCTTGACACATTCGAAACCGGAAACACAGCAAGTTTCACCAGTAAATGCCTTGCCTGTGAAGAAAAAAAAATCAAATTATATCATTATAATTAGACATTATTAATGCTTGCTACGTATCCCAAAATTCGGGATGTTCTTTTTATAGAACCAAGGCTGACGTTCTAATAATAATGTAATATTAGAACTTACCACCACATTGACTGTAGGCTTTAGCACAGGACGACTTGGATTGGTCAACAGGAACACATTGGGAATAATACGTGTTTTGAACCTTGCACTCATAACCTTCAGTACAACATTCAGAGCCTTCCCAGCCCTTACCGCCACAGCGATCAAAGGGGGCGTTATTACATTCGCCAGCGAAGGTCAATTGGTGAGTACCAGCCAGGGCAATCAAGACACCGAACACAGATGTTGCACGCATTTGTGGGTATGAAAAAAAATGAAAGGAAAGGGTGGGGGAAATAGATATAAGATGAGGGTAAAGAAAGAATAAGAAAAAACCGTTGAAACAAATTGACGACTTCTTTATATACACAACAAATCGAATGGTTTGTCATTTCATGATGTGATATATTCTCGTTCCTTGAGCCCATCTCTTTTTTGCTCGTGTGACATTATTTTTTTTTATCAAATCGATATTAAGAAAAACTTAGCGGGGATGCAAAAGAAGAAAAAAACTCCAATGAGTGTAACCAACAGTTTATAACGTATTTTAGTTACATTAATGTGATTACTTCCGTGCGATGACATTCAATGTAGCGGCAAGTCAAAAAAAATTAGAAATTAAACTTTGAGAGGTTCTTCTTTCATATGTCGAATTTAGGCCTAGACGCAATATTTTGAAATTGATTAGTTGTACGACATAAACATCTTGTACCGGATTTTATTATTTTTATCGGTGCAAATGAGAATATAAAAATTTCCCGGTCAAATATAATTTTACATTGATAATGAGCTTATCGAGAAAAAAAAGAACTCAGTAATGTACTTGTCCCGCGGTTCTTTTGCATAATTATTGTAAATAAGTTTTTTTATTTAATTGATCAATTTTTATATATTTGTCAAGCAAAAGCTTTCATCATACGCAGTAACATAACAACATGTAGATGAAAAAATGAGCAATATAAAAAAATATTCAAGGGGAAAGTCATATAATAACTATTCCATATGTATGTTTTTTTTTTGTTTTTTTGACATGATAATTATAGATAATAAAAAATATTACAACGTCAGTGCTGTAATATGCTACTGTGTCGTCATGAAGAAGGGCTATTTTCACTTGACGGCAATGTTCACAATTGATCTATCTATTTCCTTTTTTACCATATTTCTCTAATTACCCAGTAATTTATCATCTTTTTTTGTAACCCTATTACGATAACATTATAATTAGAGAAAATTTTATTTCGAGCACGAGTTTACACAACAAACCTATTCGTATTTCTGACAAGATAAATTTTTTTATAATAATTGTAGTTACTGGTGTCCTTATTATCATTATTATTTTGTGATCGTAAACACTTATAATTGTTATTATTGTTATTATAGCGGTATTCATAAAGGCATAATAAAATTATATTTTTAACTATTAAGACACGTTTGTTTTTTATTTTTATTTGGTTCCTCTCTGTTCTATTGGTCTTATTATGTTTTTTTTGTATTTTGTTTTATTTTTTCTAATCCTGTCTTGGCTTAAGAAAATAAAGTAAAAAAAAAATGTAAGTCATAAGGCTCTTCTGATGTGATTAGAACCATTGATTTTTCTTGGGGGTAAAGGTGGGATTTGAACGGCTTGTGTATTATGAAGGAAAAAAAAAGGGGGTAATGGAAAAAATTAGATATGAAATACAGGGATTATAGATCATGCATTATAGTTTGGTCCGATCAAAACCTGTCGCATTAACATTGAATCAACCCTTAGATTGTATTAAATCAATAATAACAACACAAACTATAACCATCCACATAGCAAATAAGGGGGGTAGCAATTTTTTATTATGAAAATAAACAATTAAATCCTTCCCTTTATAAACCCAAGAGACATTTAAAAACAACCACATCGACATATTACTTCTTTGATTTTACTTTTTCCCATCATTCGTCGACAACCAAAAAATCACGATATGTCGTTGACAGCTGACTTTGATCCAAAACCAATGGCCATTTCATCCATCATTTCTTCTACATCATCTTCATTTAGTACTGCAAGTAGTAACAGTGCGATATCTCCTCCATCTTATCAAGCTGAATCGTCTTCTTCATCAGCACCTAGCTCTCCCGAATCAAGACAACAACAAGATATTTATCATCATCATCACAGAAGTCATCAACATGAATATCGTCATGATGGAAGTAATATAGCAAGTACGAGTCTTTACAATACACCAATACCTTCATGTGGTAGCGGTAGATCCACCACGCCACCTCCTTTATCACTTCAAGAACGCCGACAAAGAAACAAGGCTGCATCTGCAAAATATCGAGCTAAAAAGAATCAGCAACATGGTGAAATGCGTTCATTAATTGGATCATTGACAAAGGAAAATGAACTTTTGCTTCGCCAATTGGATCACATAAAACGCGAAAACAGTCGTCTCAAAACTACATGTGATCGACTTCGAGGTAAAAAAGTTGCTGCGAATATTCTCAAACGGTTTTTAGCCTCGGGAAATAATGGTAATAGCAAGTCGAGTAATAATGTAACAACGGATGAAGCATTGGAACAATTTGATATGGATGAAGATGAGGAGGAGTATAAACTGGATGATTTGATGATGGACCCACAACAGCCTCCACAACACTAATTTTTTTTTAAAAGAAAGAAAGAAGAAAAGAACCTACATACAATTACATCTTATGAGCAATAATTTTTCATTCATTCCTTTTTTTTTTCTTATATTAAGTTTGTAGTAGTATCATATCATTTTGTTTATCATTCATTATTTTTTATCCAAACATACTCACATATTCGCACGTTTCTTTTCTTCTTACCTTCTAATTTGTAATCTTTCATATTTTTTTTTGATTATTTCTCCAAAACATTTATTATTATATTATACGAAACCCCTATTATTGCATTATTATATTATAACAGCTTCAGATACGTTTACTTTTTTTTAATTTTTCATAAAGCCAACCCCTTGAAATTTTTTGTTTCAGAATATATCAAATGCAGCGCAGGACATAAAAAGTCATGCTATTGTTAGTCCATTGAGCATGAATTGTATTACCATTCCTTTTTTTGTTCTTCTTTCATTCTCTCTCTCTCAAGTAGATTTAACTGTCATATTTATATATATTACGTCATTATGAAGATTCAGCTTTTTTTGCCGATGATCATCAGTATCCTGGCAATAGTTCGTGACGCCCATGGATCGACTAATAATCGAAAAGACAATCCAACAACGGAAAACAATCAATGCATCAATAATTCAAACATAGCAATGACCACATTATCCAATCGTGCTAATTCTCTACAACTGAAAGAGAGTTTTAATGCACAAATGCCGTGTAACATCAATGATCATAAACAAAACAATGCCACTATGAAGTATATTAGGAAAGAATGGGGTGTTACGAACAAATATTTTTATGGTGCGGATGATATTTCATTTGTAGATGATCCGTTTACTCCAGATAGTGATGATAAGACTCTTCGAGTTCTTTATGAAAAAGGATCATTTTCACCTCAAGCTACCCGTCGTCAAAAAAATGATGTCAGTGGTGGTGCTGAGTTTTATGCGCGCCCATTTAATGGTACCTACAAACGTGGTCTACTCAGTTATGAAATCGCTTTCGATGACGGTTTTAAATGGGTAAAAGGAGGGAAGCTTCCTGGCCTTTATGGAGGTAAAAAGATATATTCCAATATACTTCTTTTTGTTACATATATATAACGAAAGAGTATACTAATGCATGAATATCACTATACTTATAGGTGAACCCACGTCGGGTTGTTCCGGTGGTGATAAAGCAGATGGTGAAAAATGTTTTTCTGTTCGAATGATGTGGCGTTCACAAGGTAAAATGAATTTTCCAGTCAAACAATATTTCAAATAAAGAAGAAAAAAAACATGAATTAAAATTGAATTAAAAACAATAGGAAAAGCTGAGGCATATGCGTATTTGCCACCAGAAGATGATGCAGTATGTGAAAACTCCAAAGTCATATGTAATGATGAATATGGTACATCTATAGGTCGAGGGCTTATCAAATTCACTCAAAAGAAATGGTCCAAGATTGAAATATATACGGTCATGAATGATCCAGACCAGCATAATGGCGAGCTTACAGTTTGGCAAGATAACCGTACTGTCATTGACCTCAAAGGGTTGGTTTTCCGTACTCAAAAAACCTTGGGAGTATCTAGTATGCTGTTTAGCACTTTCTTTGGTGGATCTTCAAAAGAATATGCTACTCCTATTGATACCTACACTTATTTTAAAAATATACAATTCAGCGTTGCTGACCCAGAACAATCGGAGCCTTCAAATACGGAATCTGCTGCATCTTCATTATTATTAACATCCTTCTCTTCAATCAATATGGTGTGGTTAATGACGACTACCATTACTGTTATTATTTTTTGTATGAATTTTTTCGATCAATGATAAGGTGTTTCTTTAATAGAAAAAAAAACTGGAGAACAGGTGTGATAAAAAAAATAAAAAAAAAGATTGAACTATCACTACTATATTATTAAGTAGAAAAAGATAAACAGCGAAAGATGTTTACAATGCGGTACCACGTTCCAAGTTTTCTCGGATTTCCTTGGTATACTTGTCATAGAATCGAGAAATCTTTTGATTAAATACACGATTCTTTTCATTGATCCATGAAATATCATCCGATACTTCCTTACGTTCACGAGATCGAGTTTCGCGTCGGACAATTCTATTAAGGAAAAAAGTAAAACTTTGAAGTCAATCATCAATTTCATTCATTTGTTATATAAATAAAGTAGCAACTTACTGTTTCTTTGTGTCTTGTACAAGTCGATCAATGGCTTCTTTAGATGGTTTATCATCAAGGGCACCATAATCAAGGCTATTGGCAATAGCATTAATATCTGAAGGATCTTCTCCATTTCGAATAGCTTGTTGAATAACTTCCTCTTTCTTTTCTGCATACTGTGCGAAATCTGGTTTTAATTCTGAAACTAATTTAAGATATTTCTTATGTGCAGCTTGAGCGTGATCTGTGTGATGAATAGAATTATTTTGAATTAGTAAAACATAGTATATATTCACCTCTTGTTGTTATAATATGATAAGAGTAGTATTTCTCCTAATTTTCACCTGTAAATCCGTTGTTGGCTCTTTCAGCTTTTTGTTTCATTTTCTCATCCCATGCTTCTACTGATTCAGCAGAATATTTCCAAAACTGTTTACGTTCATAATCCTCTCCACTATCTCGTGCTTTCTGTATATTATATATAATATGCTTATATGTTAATAATAATAAAATCACTCCTTATTTGATAAATTTATCTATTGTCTACAATATTAACTTGCCTGCTTTTCTTGTAATTCCAAGGCTTGTAATCGTTTTCTTTCATTTCTCGCTTCAAGTCTTGGATTTTCTTTACTACGTTGAAATTCAAGATTACGATCACGAGTATTGCCTTGAGCTACTTCTGTTGCCTATATACATATATATAATTTGCATTGTCAATAATTCGATTGCTGTACATGATCAAAGACTTTTTCGAATCTAAAATATAAATTTATATACCCGTCGTCGTTTAAGTTCTTTTAATTTCTTCATACGATCAGCAAGTGATGAACCTGATGATGATTGATCTTCTGCTTCTTCTTTATCGTCAGTTGTTGCTGTTGCTGCTGCTGCAGGTTGTAATTCTTGATTTGTAGTTTCATTATTTTCTAGTGTTTCAACAGTTTGTTCATTATTGGCAGTTTGTCGTTCTTCTAATGCGACTTCGGCATTACTTGAAGATTCTTCAGATTTTGAAGTACGTCTTTTCTTTGTAGATGCGGCAGCAGCTTTTGTCTTTCTTTTAGGAGGCATTATTATGAATGTGTTTTGTGCGTGTTAATAAAGAGAAAGAAGAAAAAAAAAAAGCAAATTTCGCTGAGTTTTACAGTTCTGAATAATTGGTGCTTATCCACCAAATAAATCTTATCAACGCATTGATTTTTAAGTCGTTAGTAAACAGCATTGAGTATATGTATACATGATAATTTTATAGCTACCATTTTTTTTTATTAAATATGGTATCTCCATTTAACGATATACATATCTTTCATAATTATTATCACATTGCTCAAGGTACGGAAATCACTATGACAACGTTACGGTGGCAAGGAAACTCACAAAATACTTTATATCAGCTAATTGAACTCACTGGAAGTAAAGTGGGCATGATCAATACAAACCCTTCATTATTAATACAATCACTGGAGTGCTCTATATTCAAGTCACGTAAATAATGACACATTGAGCATTTTACATCAAACGTATGATCCACACACACAGTTTGATTCGTATCTTTTTTTTTCAGTTAAAAAGAATGACAAAATCATATAGTTATATTGAATAAAGGGCACAAAGACAATGCTGAGACGCCACTGTTAAGTTGTCTCTGGTGAACTATCATTAGTATTGCTACAAGCAATACGTAGGAGTAATATGAGAAGGAAGATAAGACAGCTTTTGTAAATGTAATATGGCTAAATAGGGAAAGAAAAAGATAAATCTTATTGAAGGAATATATTGCTCGTCAAATGTGAAGCCAGTTTATGTACTATGAACATGATATTCATGTGAGATGGAGTAATATGAACAATGATAAAGCCAACATAATTAACTTCAGAAAGTGTTTATTAGAGGCCATCGGGCCAGATATTTGTCTTCTCATTATTTGAATTGATATATGAACATATATAGGGTTAATATTAATAATTCCTTTCGTCTTAAAATTTGAACGACTGGTACGTAATATATTCTTTTTAAAGTATGTCTATTGGAAAAACATTATAACTAGTAGTAATGTATGTGATTATAAAGAGTCCATAACTTATTTACCTTGTTTATTATATTTGTGGTTAATTGGAACTACACTAGCTGTAACTAAAAGTTATAAAAATTTAAGTATTTATTAATGATATATATGTAGATATTTTATACATGTAAAAAGTTTATACAATAAACGCTCGCATATTATCAAATGCTGTTAGGTAGAAGAGCAAAAAAAGATCCGCAACCTCTTCTGTCGGTCTTGTGGATTTGACTTTTATCAGTGTGACTTGAAACTCAATTTGACGCTCTCTAATACACACACAGTAATTTTTTTTTATTTCTTTCATTTACTTTAGTTTTCAATTTTGATCAACATGGCACAAGTTCTCGATCAAGCAGCTAACGAACCTCCAGCAGCCTCCGAAGTTCCACCTTTTCTTGGACTTTCACAACGACAATCAGCATTGTTAGTTGCGTTATATAATGAAACTGATCCGGATTTCGCTAAACAGATCCCGACCGCACTTCCTATAGCAGCACAACAACTTGCTGCCGAATATGAAAAACGTAACAGTGTTGGTAAAAAGGTAACCATGGAAATATGAAAGTATGGATTTATAAAAATTTAACGGAGAAAACTATTTTTTTTTTGGTGAAAGTACTTTCCTTTTTTCTAACTTAGCCAATATGTATATCTATGTTATAAAAGCTCGAACGAGCAAACCCCAAGTATTTGGATGAGTACAAAGAATTTGAAACTATTCAACAAGAAGCTGTTGAACAATTATCAAAGACGGATATGAATATTGACAAGGCAGCAGAAGGTTTGGATTTTGAAGGAAATAATCGACATGATTTACTTTTGGGTAGCTTTTTATACGGTGGTGTTCGTCGTGAAGCATCCGGACCCGAAGACCGTGCTTCTATGAGTCCTGTTGCAAGCCCAAACTTTGAAGGTGCAAAGAAATTAATGGAACGTGCTGTAAAGTTGGGCTGTACCATGGGTGCTGTTCAAATTGGCTCATTTTATATACAAGAAGACAAATTGGCTAATGGCAAGAATATGAAGAATGGTGAAGATTGTAAGAAATTGGCATATCAATATTATAAGCAAGCTGCTGATCAAGGCAATCCAGTAAGATGTTTTTCTATATATATATAAATATCATTCATGGGATAATGATGCATCCATGGAGAAAACTAAAAAAGCAACTTTTATTATTTATAGATGGCATGTCACAAGGTTGCATTCTTTTCAGAAAATGGTTATGGTTGTGACGAAAATTTAGATCGTGCCATTGAATATTATACCAAAGCATATGATCAAGGTTATCCAGACAGTGCACATAATCTTGGATTGATTTATCAAGGTCATACACAAGCCACAGCACCACGCAAGGAACTCAAAAAAGCTCTTGAATATCTTGAGCAAGCTAAACAATGGGGTTATGCTGCTTCAGCAAATGCATTAGGTCGTCTTTATCTTTTGATGTCCAAAAATCCACAAGTTGCCAAGGACTCTGGTGTAGAAGTGGACGATAAAGATGAATATATTGTCACTGGTATTGATTTCATGGAATATGCTGCTGATAATGGTGATGCAGATGCTATGTTAATGCTAGGTTTAATTTTTGGATCCAAGGATTATGGCTTGTATGACATGGATAAAGCACAGAATTATATGGAATTAGCTTTGGTTCGAGGAGATCCTGAGGCATACAATTATTTAGTACGTATTTTGCGCGCAAAGATGGCTGCTCGTGCTGCTTTAGAACAAGAAAATTTGGAGAACTTTGACAAGTTGAGTTTAGAAGATCAAGCAAAACTGATTCGTCAAGTTGCTAAAGAAGCAACTCCTGAAAAAGTGCGACATAAACAATGTTCTAGTACATTCTGTACAAATACTGAACAAAAAGAAGGCGATTATAAAAAGTGTGGTCGTTGTCAACGGGTAATTTATTTTATTATTAAAAAGAAACCAGAAGAAGGAAAACAAAAATAATGGAAAATTAAATTATGTTGCTATATCAATAATAATAATAATAGGTATCTTATTGTTCGCGTGAATGCCAAAAAGAACATTGGAAACATGGCCACAAAGCCGTTTGTTCCACAAACGCAGAAGAAAAACCAGAGTCAACATCAACAGAAGAAAAATCAGCAACCCAATAGATAGAGAATATGCATTAGAATATAATAATTATATAAAGACAGAGTGTATAGCAATTACGAATTGAAAATAAAACTAAGTAAGAAAATTATCTATTTACAAAAAAAGGTGGATGGATAATGAAGAAGCTTTATTTTTCCCTAAAATGGATGGGACAAAATGAAGGAGGAAAAGAATCAACCATTATTGTTGTTGTCATCGCTATGATGATCACTAATGAGTGATGGTGCAGGTGATACTTGATGACGAGTTCGTTGTAATAAGTTCGCCATTGTGGTATGTATATGAGAAGCACGTTTCCACTCAGTTGTGATATCCATTTTGAAAGATTCAAATCTTTCATGGTTGATGTAGTATTGAGAGTGCATTCGACGAAGGATGAGGTGAAGAGTCTTGCACAAACGAACAAATTTGCTATAGGTGGTATCAAGATATGTTTGAATAGATTCGATTAATTGAGGTGTGATGAAAGGATCTTCCAATACTATTGATCTACGTAAACTTTCAAGATCGTGGACGATCGCTTTTGCTTGGTGAAGACACCGTACAAAAGAAACTGACGCATGATGATTTCGTCCAGGCGTAATATAACAGGATGATGATGGTAATGATGGACTTTCTGGTGCCGAAAAGGAAATGAGCTCCATGCACACAGGTTTAATAATTTGAATTGGAATTGTTGATATAAAGCTCTTTTTTTGATTAATTCAATATGAAAACGTTAAAAAAGAGTAAAGAAAGGGTTTTCATAAGCTTTTTGTTCTTTTAAATAGAGTTGGAGTTGACTGATGTCTTGAATAGTAACGAATAGAAATAAACAATGAAAGAAATAAAAAGAGAAGGAGTATATATAAGAAAAAACTTCTCTAATCATCTTTCTCAGTCTTGTTCATTAATTACTCCACAAAGATCGTTTTTTTTTTCTTCACGTTTCTACGCACAGAAACTCACGGAACAATTTTTTTTATTGGCTCTTCATTTCGGCAAAAAAAGTGAAAATTGGCAAAGGAGAAACTTTATTACTTAAAATTATCGCTTTCTTGATGACGACTTGCTTTGCTTGTTTTCTTGAGGATTCTTTGACTATGAATGGTTTTGTTTTTAGCTTCAAATAGAGAAAATTGATATCAGGGTTTGTAATATAATAATGATCTTACATGTCCTTTATGATCTTCTTTTTCCAAAGAACCAGGATTTCTCCAATAATTTGGGTCCACTCTTTCAGAAGTTTGTTGTGCTTTTTGCTCTTCATCCATCATCCTCTCCAAATAATCATTTGGTCCCTTATCATCTTCTTTATCTTTTTTATACTTGCCGCTAGACGTTACTAAAGAACGTCCCCATTGTTGTATGCATAGTTTATTAGTATAAACACTTGTTATAGCAAAACGTTGTTGGAAAATAGTAATTCTTCGAAACATTATTTGGATTAAAAAGAAAAGGAGAATAATATAATTATTTTTTCACTACACCTTTCTTCTTGTTTTTCACATTGTCTTCAAAGAGCACCTCTACTAAATATGCATAAATCGGAGCTTTTCATGATTAAAATGTTTATTTGAAACCAAACTCACACCTTTCTTAATCCTTCTGTACAGGTTCCGGGAAATTTCTTGTAAGTTAAACATCTAGAACAGGCTACAACAAATATATCAGGCGTCAATCACTAATATCAAAATATAAACTCTACAAGTTATGTCATGAGTGTTTTAGTACATAAGCTTCTTATGCAGCCATTCCACAGTTTCGGATCCAAAAAAGAAATTCAAAGATGTTTTTCTTTTCCACTTGAAAATAATCATGATACACAATAAAAAAAAATGGGTAAAAAAAAAGTTAAAAAGCTTTTTATGCACTTCTATTATATCCTCGTTGTTTAAGAAAACCATAATTAAACAAATAAAATGGATTTGGTAACCATGGCGAAGGTATTTCTCTTTCCCATTTCTGTCTCGTGTTGTGCGAAACATAAGATTTTTGTATAAAAAGGAACGGGGATTTAGCATAAACTTAATATGATTAATTATGGTATCACGAAGATGGAGCTTTTATTATTATTATTTCCAGATAAAAATTAATCAAGCGATAAGATACCATTATAATAAAGAGTGATAATAAAATTATAGTTGAATCAATTAGCAACAAGGTTTTTTTTCTTATGTATATCCTTGACGCAACTGTGGGAAAAAAAGTAATAATAAAAGCTATAAACCCTCCATCTTCTTGTAGTTACCATATGCGGAACAATAGCATGTTTTGTTGATAAATAAGAATGCACTTTAAAGAATTGGGTTTTTTGCATCAGCTTCGAGCATTATTATTATTGGTTAAATATATTTCGTTTTTACAATAGCAGTTATACATATAGAATTAATAATCAATTATATGTATATGTATATCCATATCATGTAACTGTATTACTGTTTTATTTTTTGATGAACGACGTAGCACATTATTCTAATATTTAAAACATGATTTGAAATGGAGAACTTTCCACTTATGTTGTTGATCCGAAAGAATGGATTTGACATACAAACTATATCGAAAAAAAAAATGTTGCATGTTTCATAATTTATAACAGGGAGGCAGAAAATTTTTACGTCCCAGTTCCCCCCAGTGGGAAGTATTAGTTGGATTTTAACGTATACACTCAATCATTGTTTTTCTAATGACTTCGCTAATTTTTGAGCGGGCATTATCGGCACAATCGTAATTGATAATCCAAAAGGAGAAAAATTACCCTCCTCCCTTTCTCCCGTTTCTTCTCTCTCACAAATAATATGCAAACTCGGTAAATGAAACTTCGGTAATCAAAATAATATATAGAATAAATTCACACTAAACTGTTTAATCTCTTGTCTGGAAAAAAAACAAACTAATAGCTGTCCTCCTTTTTTTTTCATTGGAGTATTTTTTTTATGAAAATTTGAATAGGAGCGAATAGAATAATAACAATAAAAGGAGAGGTACGACAAAAAAAAAAGAGCAAGAAACCAAAAAATCTATAACTTGTCAAATTATCGGGAACTTGACAAAAACAAAACTTTTTTTTTGATAAAGTTTCATACCTTTTTGTCAACATTACACAAAAAAAACACGAACAACGAACGAGTCTGAAAGCATATGAAGCTTTTTATTGCAAGCCAAAAATAAATGGGCTTTTCATAGCTCCCGCGGATGAAGAATGAAAGCCAATCCCCGGATTGCGGGGCTTTTCTTTTTTAAAAAATTGCTAAAAGAGTGGGGTTTTCATTAACAGAGAAGGAAAAAAAAAGATAAGTGTCGAACAGCCAGTTTATCATAATAAACAGAATAAATACAAAGTATAAGAGTCGCGTTATATATATATATAATCATATCGGGTATATACGTGTGTATGTGTGTATGTGAGTAATTATGCTTCTTATAATATATACTTTAACAGGTAAGCGAATAAATAACAAATTATCTCATGTTCTGTTTTTTTCCTTGTGCCAAGGAAAAATATAATTTCTTGGGGACGCAATACGAAAATTGTTCCGTAATAAAGATAAAATTATTAGGAGACAAAAACTAAAACGATAAAAACTCAAAATATCGGAATGTTATTGACTACAAACGACCAGAAAGAACATTTTTATATATGTAATAACAATTTATAAGACGCATAAAAAGCTTTGTAATAATGATAAGCAAACTGTTTATTTGATGAATCAAAAAGGGATAACAAACAAACAAAGAATAAGATAACGGTTAGCAGTTCAAGAAGATCTAATTATCCATTAGTTTTTATTTTTTTAAAAAAAAGAGAAGTGTTCCTATTTTTGTAACTAGATATGGATAGCAAACAGATAAGAAAATCTTACTAATTCAAATTTAGTTTATTAACAAGATCAGAAGGAAGAAAAGGAGAACGATTAAGGTGTAGTAAAACCATTTACGGCTAACAAACAAAAAGATAGTGATGAGGCGCACCTAAACAATGGCAAGGAATGAGAAAGATGATCTCCTCATTTGTATTTGACGCGTACGTGTTATCACTTTACATATTTTGCAGGTATTTTACTGTACCCTTTTAAAAAGAATCCATGCACAAAGTATCACCTGAAAAAGGAAACACCTCTTTAATTTGGAGTATTGGGTAAAACCATGTTCCGCTTAAGTGAGGCCGGATCACTATTTCCAATCAAATTGTGCGATAATAACGATATGCGTTGCGGAGTGACGTATCTAAAAATTGATTGGCGCGATAAGAAGAAGGATACATACCTTGTATACAAAGTGTGTCGACGCACGTCCATTGGTTTGTAGAGCGCTGACCTTAAACCTATTTACCATTCACTGGTCTCACAAGCCAAAAAAAAAAAAGCTAGTAGAAAAAAAAATAGCTATTTAAAAATACAAACATACCCAGTATTTTATACTTACAAAAAAAGCCAAGTTTAATATAAATTTTTGACCAATAAATAAGGAAATAGTATTTTAAATCTAAATATTATAGAGGGGGAAGACAGAGGTTTCTGTTATATGAGAATATATAGGAAAAGGCGGGATACAATATGCAAAAAGATAAAGCTGATCTGCACCATGTGGCGTGTCACAGACAAAAAGTACAAAAAAAAAAAGAGAGAGTATAGATTACCAACTCACAGAGAAAATGTTTCTAATGTAAATAAAATAAAATAACCAATTTTCTGGTGTTCTATGAACTTAACCCGATATCCCGGAGACACAAAAAATAAATTATATAAAACCTAAACTTGTAAAAAAAAAGCCTTTTTTCTTTCTTTCTTGTTTTGCCCACTTCACTTCTAACATAAGCAACAAACAACCTCTTTCTTTTTCTATAACCTTTCTATATTAAATCAATATGACAGAAGGTTTCGATTTGGATTTATCCACCTTTTTACCACCATTACCTTCACCTACCGTTTCAGACGATTTTCCGATATCTCCCGTCCCTGAGGTGGTCGATCCTTCTTTATTAAACTTGGCCGTTTTACAATCATTGTTCCTTCAACAGCAACATAATAATAGTAATAATCATAATCACCACTCTCAACAAATACAACAACAACAACAGCAACAGATACACATACCTTCACCTCATCCACGTGTCGTAGTGCCTCTTGATACAGCACCTTCACCTCCACAACAAGACGATTTGGATCAATTTGTCAAGTTCGAACAGGAACAACAAGGATTTTCATACATGCAAACAGGAGCTACTAGCCCTTCTACATCGATTGCCAGTCCAGTCACTGAGACTGCATCATCACCTCCATCACCATCACCGTCACCTACCACTACTACCACAACTTCTACTATTATTACTAATTCTACAAAGCAAACTAATTCTACCGGTAATAACAACAAACAACAACAACGTCCAGCGCGTCAATTAGAATGTTTCAATTGTCATGTGACAAAGACACCATTATGGCGACGTACACCCGATCGTGCCCATTCTTTGTGTAATGCTTGTGGTCTTTATTATAAACAATACGGCACCCACCGACCTTTGCACATTCGACAAAAGACACCTAATAAAAAAATTCAACAACAACAAGCACAACAGCAAGCACAGCAACAACAACAACAACAATTGGTTGCTACGGTTGCTGCTAATCTTTTACGTCCTTTACTTCAGGCGCGATGTGCAAGTTGTTTTCAAACACATGCACCCCTTTGGCGAAAGAATGATCGAGGTGAACCGTTATGTCATGCTTGTGATATATATTCTTCTCCACAAGTATCAAATACTGGTCAAAAACGAGGAAGGGATTGGGATATGGCTACGACACCAACAGCTATTAGCAGCATGACTACATCACCTTTATTAGTAGGTGATGAAGATCATCCCAACAAAAAACAAGCACTTTCAGAAATGGATGATACTCGGTTCAAAGGATTACTGAGTCGTATGAACAAGGAACAAATGTTTGGCTTTTTGGAAATGCTTGAGCGACGTTGTGCTATTCTGAGGAATGTTCTTTTTGAAGAAGAACAACAAGAACAACAAAAACAACAACAGTAGCATACCCGCATTATATATAATATAAAAAAAAAGCCTCGACATAAACAAACAAAAAAAATCACTCTCACAGTTCTTACAGTATACAGCATACACACATTCTCTCTATTTTTTATACATATTATTATTGCCTGTTCTTCTATTTTATGCATTCTTTTTTATTATTCCTTTTTTTTTTGTATATTAAGTTTTCTATATAATTCTTTTCTCCCTCTCTTGTACAGTTTCAACAACCCTTTTTTTTTTATCATGCCTTTTAGATACCGTTTCAACAACTACTATATTCAATACTTTTTTCTTTTTTTTAGCGCAACCAAAAAAATATATATATACATAATCAAACTCTTTTTTATTTTACATTATCTTTTTATATGATCCTATATTTTATTTTCTCGATGTTTTTAACAATGAATAGTTTGTTTTTTTCCTATGCACTTTCGTCATCCACTTTTTTTCTAAAAAAAAAAAAAACAAAAATAAATTTTTGTGTTGCACGACGAGACGATGAGTCACAAAAAAAATATTTTTTTTATTGTGTAATCATAACAAATTAACCATGTAGAAGAAAGACAACAGCAACAGAAAAAAATGATTCATTATACTCATTATTAGTAGGACCATTTAAAATTTCAATTGAAAATTACTATTAAAAAGGAAGAACGTTGGTTTATAAGCTATCATCACTGTTGTAATAAACATTTTACTTTTTTGTTTTGGACTTTTTTTATTGTATGAACAATAAAGAGGCTTTTTTTTATTTTCTGAACTTGTAATGGTTATTCTTTATGTTGTAAAGCTTTCTACCTTTTTTTTTTAAAAAAAAAGAAGTATGATCATAAATCACATCAACAAAAATCAACTCTTTGTTCAAATTCAACATAAAGATATTTCAACATATAAAAAAAACCATGACAACCTCTTCTTTTAACGTTCGAAAAAAAAACCCCCAATGTTTTACCGTTTTACAGATCCTCTTTTATAAAAAATAAAGTTAAAAGCATGTACCTATATGGCTGGTACCAATTTACCAGAAGAGGCTTTATGTACTACACAGCTTTATGACAATGACGATTTAATAGAAAATAGTATGGTGTCATACTTTTAATAAGAACCTTTCTAAAAAGTCGGTGTTCCACATTTTCATTATAATGAGGCCATACGCATAAATTATACTTGGTATAATGGCTACTTTCAAAAAAAAATTTGTTTACCGGAACGCTAGGACCATGAAAAAAAAAGTCAGGACCAGGGGAGAAAAAACAACCAATAGATTAGTATGCTTTACATCTGCTATTCCTTTTTTGGAAACTAGTCTTTTTTGTTCTAATGTTGACTTCAAAAAAAAAAATAAACAAATCAAAAGACCCCCGATACTTTTCCTTTCAAACACAAACACATTCAATAAAAGTAGAAAAAAAAAATGATGTTAAATACAAATATGGTATAATCCATTGCCTAGCTAGAGCACGTTCAAAATCAAAGACTCTTGAAAATAATCAACTACATCACAGTCAATGAATACTACACCGTAAGCAAGAAGACGGATACATACTATGGCTTAAGCTTATATGCAATATCAAGAGCAATAATGACAGGAGCCAAATCACAAAAGTATTTATCAGCATACCTTATCAATCTCGACAAGAACAATCATACCTTTCGAAAGGTCATCCATCGAATTACAAAACATCAATACGTATCAACGACTCTTGCTTATCCTCTTTATCACGCACACACATCATTCTATTATTATTATTATTATTATTGCTTTTTTATAGCAAAATCAATACGTAGCAATTTTACTGTATACTTTTATTTTCTTACATTTATTATATTACGTTGTATATACAAAATTCATCACGTACATTAGTATTTAAACCACTAATAACATTTTACGTAGAATCGTGCGCACTTATATAAAACCCCTTTTTTAACTTATTTAATCCTACTATATATTATATTGTAATACATAAATTATTTATTATCTAGTAATTATAATAACAGTAAAATTTTGGATATATTGCCTTTATATATGATAATCAAACCAGGATATCTTAAAACCTAGAACTTTAAGTTCGATACACTATTGGATTGAGTTAATTAGGGCCAAAACAAATTATTGTCTACGTCGTCGCACACGGGCTGAACTTACCATTGGTCGAAATAGTATAATCTCTCTTTTTCGTTCTTTGAATTCTGGTGATACATTTGATCGCGGCCTTTCCGGCTCGAGCTCTTTTACCTAGTGCTTTTTCTTGACTCTGCTGAGTTAATCTCCAACCTTTTTATAATCGACTCCAGATTGATCATATACCTCTACATATATGCAGTACACGGAAGTATCGTCTTTCTCGCCAACAACCAGTTATCACCTTCATCACTAATGACACACGTTACCCGGCACTTACTCCATCCAAGTGGAAGTTTTTCTAGAAAACTCGCATTTATTGCTTGCTAGGTCAATTTGGTGGCACTCATTGCATGGTAAATTATCTTGTCGTTCAACTCTTCATCATATTTTACCTAGCCATTTTGACAACTCTTTTTGTGTTCTTTGTGATCTTGAAATCGATTCGGCCTCTCACTTTCTACTCTCGTGTGAAACCAAATAGATTATTTGGCAACAAGTTCTACAAGACTGTGTTCTTTCTTATGTTTCTCAAGACTCCATTTCTGATGCTATCTTTTCTCTTACTATTACCACATGGGATCTCTCTCATTCTTCTCTATCCCCCATACAACTCATTTCTGGAACGATGGTAAGCATTCGGAAAGCTCATTGGTTATATTTTTTTCTCTCCCCTTTTGTCCTGCAACAATTATTGATTTTACCCACAAAACTCTCGTCCGCTTCCGTCAGGAAGAAACTCTTAATAATTTTCTCTTCCTCGACATTATATACTATAAAAAAAATAAGAAATAAATTATATCATTATAACAGCATAGCTATCTAATATAGATTATACCCCACATCCTTTTTTTCCATCTTATTTCATCAATTGTTCTTGTCCGTAGAATCTCTTTGTTTGTTTTTGTTTCTTGTCGCTGATCTCCAACCGTTGTTACCTTCTTTTTGTGAATCTTAAAAAAAATTATAAAAAGATGATAATGGGGATTGTTGTCATTCTACTATAATAAATTATGATCCCAATGATTGTTTAACATAAAAACTTTCATTTTTAGTGAAAAAAAGGGCCATATTCAACTTTTAAATAATCTTGACGAACTATAGTACGAATATGTTTACGTGAGGAGGGATATACCGTTTATTGTTATAGTTAGTTCTCACTTAGTTACAAACGTTTTATTCTGCACGGATGAAAATCAGTTAGTACGTGGCGTCTATAAAGTTTATATTTGTTCTTTTTCCTTCTCTCTTCTCTTTTCATAAGTATACGTAAAAAGATATACAAAAAGTATAACAAAATACTTAAAGCTAAGTTCAGAGAATAAAAGTTTTGTGAAATCTTGTTATTATAGCTAAGTTAAATCATGTTTATTTTTGTGAATAATTGTTAAAACAAGTTGAAAATCCCTATGATATAAATCTAAGTCTTGGTAATATCCCCAAGTTGGGTTTTGTTCGGTTGTAAAGTTGGATACAAATAATAAACATATTCATTTGAGCTTGACACTGTATTTAACGTTCCAACAAGACAATCCAGGTTTTCCGCTTCACATACGTAAATTTTTGAATGTCTAGGATCATCAGGTGGAGGTCCACAAGGCATACCATGTACTGTTAATTTAATCAAGGTGAAAATTCTCACTAGTGCCAAGATCTTTTCAGTGCCTAAAAAGTTAGTAAAAGAAAGAACTCAATTTGTTAATAACGATATAGCTATTTTACAATTGTATAGTATAAAATGACCATATTCTTACCATCATTGAACTTGTGTGAAAAAAACAGCAGTATCTCACCAAAAAATTCTCCCCAAACAAGCTCACTTCTGCTTTGTGTAGAACGAGCATAAACGTTAACTGGCAATGTTAACTTTACAAGAGTTGTAGGACGTTTTGATCGTTTATCCAGGTAAAATTTTGAATCATAAATACACCCAGACTGTAAAAGTTTTTTGCCAATAACTACTGATTGGTAGACAAGAAAAGAAACAACCACACCTTTGATTCTCTTCCAAAAATATTTCACCAATTCATCCAAATTAGAAATTCCAAATTTCTCCTCGATTTGGTTGAAATTCATGCAAGTTTCCAATACTTCCCATAATTCAGGTGCTGCTTCATTTGTTGACAATGCAAAAACTTTTTTCCTACGATTCTCTTCAGTGATGGTGTCATCCATAATACATGATGTTACTGTAGAGAGAATAGATGCAGTTCCAGTTGCAGAAGTCGTCGCTGTAGATGAAGGAGTAGAAGCAGGTATTGAGTTTTTCAGATCATCTTTCTGTCTTTGATATTCTCGAATAGCTGAAAGTCTCATCATTACGTTTGCAGCATTTGAAGCAGGAGAAGATTTACTTTTTATCAATCGACTATACACACCGATTATTCTCTCTGATGGCCGAGTGCTGTAGGCACGGGTTGGTCCAAGATATTTCAATGCTTGGGGAATATGTCGTAAGTAGTGCATTACTGAAGTATAAAGATTGTGCTCCAATTTTTCCATTGCAAATATATGCCATTGATCTAAAAGACTTTATAAAAGTGTAATTATGAAATAGCATAGTTGCATCCATTTTAAAAATACGAGCACTTACATTTGGACCTTTGTAATATCTTCATTTGTAACTTCCCAAGAAAGCGTTATGGAATATGCTTCAACCAAACCCAGTAAACAAGAAATTGCGTTTCTCTCACATCTTGACTGTTCCAATAATTCCGTCACAATCGTTGGTATAATAAAAATGACAATGTCCACCCAATCTACTGCTCTGGCATGTTTTGGACGGCGTATCACATCTTGATAAAAACATAAAAGTAATAAATATGATTGCAAACAATTAAATAAGATAACAAGTAGCTACTACCTATAGGTCTGCCCGTAAATGTTGATGGCAGAGTCTTAATTGATTCTTCTAAACACCGGCCAAGAGTGTCATTTTTCTTTTTTGAAAGACGAAATACTGAATTACTGTCCTTATTAAACATTTTCCATAAAAGTGGTCCCAAATTAGCGCCTATTAGATGAAGCTCATCGAGTCCTTTTTAATTAACAGCAAAAAAAATGTCAGCATTTGTAAATTATCTTCTAACTGATTATTTAATCTAGTACCTATTTTATTATATAATATAAGGTTTTCAATAGTATACCTACCGAAGAAAAAGGGTCCAGAAAAAGACTTCAATTCTGCAAAAGGTGTAGGGCAATATAGACCGTGTTCCTGGAGAATCCCAGTATTTTAGTCATTATTTCATGTTCTTATGTATATGTATATTTTTTTTATAAAAATTACCGGATCACCGTCTTTAAAATCTTTAATTTTACGATTCTTTGGTAATAAGTTCGGACCCAAGAAGTATCTCCCATAACCTTTCCCTTTTGGACTTAGTAAGCGTGTGGTTTCAATTGTGCAGATCCTACAACCAAAATTACTCGAGTGTCCCGAATGGTTGCAAAGATCAGTAACACCAACAATATTGCCTGAAGCAATAAGAAGATGTGCTTTTACTGTTAATTCTACATCATCTGAACCAATGATATGCATTCCAGAAGATTTTAACTGTTTCAATTCCTTGATAAGAGGTGAAAGAAGATGATGAAGTGCTGCCTTCTTTGGATTGCATGGAAGGATAGCCACTTGGATCATATTGCTTTCTAAATATCTATAATAATTAGTAATAAAAATAGAATCATTGATATTATGAACCAAACAATGTTGAGTAATGTGTTATTTTTTGATCTCAAAAACCTATAAGTTACCTGATTTCTCTTGGTAGGTTCAAGATGATAAGATGTACAATAGTCAATGATATTTTGGTTCTTTTAAAAGGTCTGAAGGCATCTACGAAAAGAGATAAACTTATATCTAAGGGCGAATCAAAAAGTTTTTCTTGATACTTGTTAAAGGATACACCATCAAAAATATCAGTTTTAATGGATGAAAAAAATGGGCCTTCTTCAGTTGAAGTGCTTTTGTTGGTATCACTTGAACGATCATCATCATTGCTTGAGCTGTGTTCTTTATCCATGTCATTATTGTCGGCTGTCGTAGATGAATTATCAATAGGAGTGGATGAGCTATCAATATCCATATTGTTGGTATATTCCAGCACATCCTCAGTAGGTGTTATATCATCATTCCTACTACTGTCACTGGTTGTATTGCTAACATTACTACCATCGTCTGACATTTCTGCACAATAACGTAACGTTTCACGGCTTTTTGATCGCCCAAGTAAAGATGCAAGCTGTCCAGCTAATGGGAAATAGCGCATGGAAGCCGTAGGCTTTGTATTGCTACTGTCTCTGTATCTTGGTTCATCACAACCGGCACAAGATATATCACCTTCAGAAAAAATTTTGTAGCATTTTGAACATATGTGAAGATCTACTGCTTGCACAGGCATAAGGCTAAGTAACAGTTTTTCTGATAATTCAGGTGACAATAGTGGACAAGGTTCTACAACGTTCGAATAAGATTAATATCGTGTTTCACAAAAAAATACCAAAAAGGGAAAAAACGTACCGAACTCCTCATCCGTTATCCAGTCATTAAAAAAAGATAAGAATGCACGAAAAGTTTCTCTTGGGACACCTTTTGATAGCGCAAGTGACAATAAATCGAGGCTTTTTTCCTGGACTTTAGTCAATTTCTTGGGAGGAGGAATAATGAATTTTGGTGGTGTACTAGTATCACTATTCATATTACTATTGTTATTTTGACTATCTATGGCGGTGTTGTATTGTTGTTGATTCTCAGTACTTGTGATCGCCGCTTCATCATTAAATAGATTATCACCAAAGTCTGAATCATCAGTCTCTTCATCACCAGAAGAAGTGGTTTGTATATAATCGTCTTGCTCATCTGTGAAATAATAATAATCCATATAGTGGTCCGGTGAATAACTTCTAAGGCTAGCAGCTATAGTCGCCGATTCCATGTAATTAACAGTTTGATCATCATGAGCTGGTTGGTCAGTTTCACCACTACTGGGATTTGTTTCATCAACATCAGACAACTGCTGCATTCCTTCATCAACATGAACACTTTCGTGAGATGGATTTTGATCTGAAGATAAAGTGGGGCTATTGATATATAATAATATTTATTAATATGCTTTTTACAGTCCAATGACAGCATTAAAAATAAAAGTAGTATATACTTTAAATCGTTGTTATCTTCTTTCTCACGTTGCTGATTTTCACGTCGTCATTGTCTCCATTTTTCAAAGCATCGATCAACATGAGCCTCATATCTTGAAAACCGAATATCACAATCACAGAAATCACAGTGCTTCATTGTTTTTAATTAATGTTGATTATATAAAAGAGGTTGTTGCTTATATTTTAATAATAATAAAAAGAGAAATTCGAATAGGTTAAAAAAGTGGAGTAAATAAAGTTTGGGTAAAAGAATAATAAAAAAGTGAAATTGACAGCATAGCATGAAATCGCCTTTAGTCTGTCTGTTACATTTTTTGGTTAAATACATTTCCGACGCTGCCTCCTAATAAAATTCCACAAAATACTTAGAGTATCGAACGTCTCGCATATGCGCAGCAGACGAATTTTTAGAATCGCGTCTTAACGTCTCTTATTTTATTCTTTCAAAAGAATGTCAGAAAATACATTGCAACGTTTGGCGGATTCTTTGTTTGCTAAATTACAGCGACAAATGAACACGGGTGCAGCAATAACAACAACAACAGTGTCAAACAATCAAGCGAACACCGAACGATTATCGCAGCCAGTACTAACAGAACGACGAAAAAAAAAACTATTCAAAGACCTCATCAGAAACGTCCAGGTCAAAAAACATATTCCTTACTATAAACAAGGCTGCCATTATTCAGATCATCAATCACAACAATTCCCTAGATGAGGATAAGTGTGAAGCTAAATATAATAACATCGAGGGACTCGCGAACAGAATAATTTCTACCCTTGCCAAATTGTACAGCCAAGATGAATCTACAAAAGTATATCCTGATTATTGGGCCAATCTTCATGACAACAAAAAACAGAACGCTATTGATGATCTAAATGCAATTGTTCGTCAAAAATACAATATTCCATTTGATGAATGTGAAGTAGATTGGTGCTCGAATCATATGCTCATGGAGTGATGGAATAATCGTTACAAACACTGGATAAAATCACACACTGTGTCTACTCAAGAGTAAGCTTAATGACATTATGATCATTATCGTGTAATAGATTATTACATTTGAATTAACAAAGAAAATACTATTTTGCTTTATATATATATATATATTGATAGTGACCCTGAATCTCTTCCCACGTCATCCACTGATAATCCAATTAAGTAATTATATGGGTTCAATAATGCAGAAAGTGTGTGTGTGTGGTAATAAATTACTGTATGTGGACTATATTATCAACTAACAAAAATATAATTAATAGTAAATCTGTATCTAACCTTGCTTCATCCGCTAGTAATACAATTAAGTATATGGGTTCAGTAACAAAATATATTTGAGCGTGGTAATACATTATTTTATTTGGATTATTAACCAGCAACCCTTTTCTTGGAAAAATATAAACTGATAGTGAGTCTGATGAGCCTAATCCTGCTTTTTTCTTTCCCCGTGAAACCATGTAAGTATATGTTTTCAATAATTGTATAAGCGTGATTGTGGTGGTAGATGATAATGTTTGTATAATAAACAATATTTCACTAAAAATATAGTGCAGCTGTACCTGAGATAGTGCCTACTTCATCTTTATCTGATCGAACCAAGTAAGTTTAGTAATGACATAATTGTTATTTACTGCAACAGTACTAACTAATCTTTATGCTAAAAATATATTTATAGTTTATCTGTTACCTTGCCTAATAATCCAGCTATAACGTAAGTTTGTAACATTATATTTATTACATATTTATGCGAAACAACAAGTTATAATAAAAACAAATTGTTAACCTATTAATTAAATTGAACAAGTCAACCAACAAACATTGGTACTGCTTCAGGATCCAGCAATGGTGGCCGTGGTCGCGGCCGTGGTCGAGGAAGAAAAAGGGCAACAAGATTAGTTGAATCAATTACAGCTCATCAAGACACCATTAACCCACAACAAAAACGTCCAAAATGAGCAAAGCGAACAAAGAATTAATACTATAGTAGCTTAATAACTATAATTGATAGCGTATAACAAAAAATAAAAATATACATTGACTGTTATATATTGTTATAATTGGTTATTTTATGTGAATTACTATGTTTAAAGTTTGGTGAATTCGGGTTATTTTATGTTATTGTTACTTTTTGTTAATCTAGGTGAAATCGCCAAATTAACAAGAACAAAAAGTAACAAAGATTCACAATATATAACATAAAGTCACCAAATATTTTACCGTGGTGTAGTGTTTGATAATATTAATAATGTTAGTCGTTATACGTACTGAATAATATGGTGGTGACTGATTCTTTATTTTTACTGTATACTTCTTGTAATGCTCAATAACTTCTGCTTGGTATTTTTATATGATATTGTTTTTTGTCATCAAACTAGCAATTAAAAGTGAAAAGGGAAAATGTAATCAAGATATAAAAAAGATAAACGTTTCGAAATTTGTTTTCTTTATTTATGTTCAGAAGAGCATATATATAAGATTGCCTCTTTACACTTTATTAAACTAAATACTGTATTTTTATATTTTATACTACTGTAAGTAGGTGCTACATACCAAAAAAGCCAGTATAATACGCATATAGTACATAAATCAAATCAAAATGGTTTCACTATGTAAAAAGATTCTATATTGCACATTAAGAAAGAGTGTAATTGTACATAATACCGATATAGAAAATTATTATCTTACCTACAAAGGCCAACAATAAGAAGTGAAAGTTCGCATTATATTCCTAGGCGCCGGCATAGTGAGCACTATTCCATTCCATTGATTACACCATGAATAATGAGTAAAACATTCACAGTCAGTTCAAAAGCAGGGAATCCATTAAGCGTACTGTATGGATTTTGTAGCTCATATGGTCTGACTTTGACGTTTTGAAGTTCATGTACGTAAGTAATCCTCATTTGTTTATGTAAGAACCACACACACACCCGTGGTCGTTTTAACGTGATGTGTAGAATAAGAATATAATTTGATTCGGGAAGATAATAATATTTGTTTTAAGAAAATATATATACATGAGTATAATAATGGACACGTAATAGATCTTTGATATAATATATAAAGTGAAACTAATAATAATAAATATGAGGTGATGATATAATGATTTTTGTGATTTCTTATGAGCTATATACATATTATTAACAGCACATATAAGAGTTTTGATGCCACTTCCTTGGTGGGTTTTCTCTTGGTTGATATTATCCTCCTTCCGCGCTGCGTCTACTTGATCCCCTATCAAGTTTCTCTCTATTCTACGTTACTTCTCCTATGAGTGCCACAAAGGCGTTAATTCGATAAATACTACCAGCAAATATCTACGTAGCTTAATGTCGTTCATTATTTCATTCATCTTGTATTGTATACTTTTTCTTGTAATCTCAATCAAAGTACCGCATATAGCCAGCCAATTTGCTTATAAGAGACAGACCACTCCGTGCTATAAAAATAAAGAATGTTTGAACTATATACATATTACACTGCGGGAAATAATTGGGATAAAATGGGTTAAAAAAAAGTGAATTTTTTTAACCTGTCATGGTGGGGTAATCGCAACATTTTAACCAAATTTCTTTTACCCTGTTTTACACCTTTTGTAACTGATTTCTAACCTACATTTTTACCAGTATTTCATTTATTTCCTCGTTATTTCCTCACTTTTTTCACCAAATTTACTCCATTTTCCACTCTGATTTTATTATATATATACGCATACGTACTGCCCTCTATTTATCATAATAATATATAAAACAATTTTATTATGAAACCTTTTGTTTAGAATTGATAAAAGTAAACTAATTTTAAATTGTAAAGTATAGGTAATTGATACAATATGGGTGAAGCAATATCAATTTTTAAATTTAGAAAGATAATAACAATATCGTTTGTAAAATGTGCAAAACTATTAAGAAGAGTGATAATGTAATGTGCTTTGTTCATGATAAGGTGCTTAATATAGTTTGAATTCCTATTGATAATTATCACATTAGTGTTTTTTTTATATCAATAACATCTACTCCTTTATTTATCGTTACGATCGCTTAATAGTTTACCTGTTTTAAGCTTCTGTATTCTTTGACTGTTTTTTTTTCTTGTTCTTTTTGTTCTTTTTGTTCTTTCTTTGTTCTAGTAAAATGAAAGATCTTATCATTGAGTATAAAAAGCACATAAAATAACTCACTATTTTTTTTATACTGCACCTTCGAACCATCAATGTTATTACTATTTTCCGTATTGCTTTGAAAATATAACCATTAGATTAAAAAACATATAATTTAAATTCGATAAAAAAGTTCAATGTACCTGTTTGTCAGTTTTTGCTTGATCTTCTTGTTTCGATACTTGGCCTTGTTATGCCAACAATTATAAACTAAGTGATGAATAAACCAATTCCCTTGACATCTGTGACATGGCAATCCTCTCTTTTGCACTTCTTCAGTCACCGAATTTAGCATAAGTTTTTTATTATCGGAAGAAAGCCTTTTCCACGTAGGTAATTTTTTGTTTTTATCGCCGTGTACAATAGTTTCTTCAACATCATTACATGTCCATCGAACAATTTTGAGAATATCTTGTTTCAATTTACGTTCTTTTTTTTCATCGTAAAGCTCACTGTAGTCATGGATAAAATTAATCACGCTTTCATGATTCAAAACATCATCTTTACCATCCTCGTTTTGCGGATGCATGATCCAGTCGATAGTATTTCCTTCATCCAATCTTTCTATATCTTGAACTGCGGGTATGTCTTTCAATTGATTCAAGTTTTTAATTTCCATATCCAATAGTTCAATTTTTTCTTCAATATTATAAAGACATTCATGTAGGTTTTGCGACTCTTTTGTTAGTTTTGTTGACAGCATTTCAATTGATGAAAGTATTGCTTCGTGGTTAGCATTCATGACAGCTAAAGTGGTCGAGATTCCTGAAGAACCTTTGGGTGGCATCTATTATATATATACATATATAAAGCAATCATAAAAATCAGTGTAACAATATCAAAAAAAATACTTGGAAAAAAAAGAGGTGTCAATACTCTTTAAATCTTTTTCCAAATCAAAGATCAATTAATAAAAATAAAAAGTTGTGATCCAGATCAGCTGCTTGAAATAGTGGAACCTTACCAAGATTACGAAAAACATCCTCGTTTAGAAAAGGTTCCAGAAAGGTAGTATCTAAATCAGACCAGACAGTTCGCTTTTGTTTATTTTAGAGCTACAATAAATTTGTAATAACTCGATGTATGCTTTGTATTAGAAACGTGGGTTAAAAAAAGCTACGCCAATCGCAAAATTAAAATCATTCACTACACCATACCATTTCATTATCGATGAACTACATATGTTGGGACATAACATTGCTCATCAGGTTTGGGAAATGCTCGCAGGCAAATATGGAAAAAATGATATATTGGCTTTAAAGAACAAGTATAGAAAGCAACTCGGTCTGGCATTAGTGGAGGCAAATCGAGATGTACCAGGGACATTTGATGGATCATTTATTAGTTAGTATCAATTCATGATCTTATGTATTTCATTGATCCTGACTCATGGGGTATGTTATATACTGTATAGACCTGGAAAAGCAAACAAAATATGCTCGAGCAGTGGATTGGATTATGTTTATGAGATATGTGGTTCCAACATTAGTAATTGAATTGCTTGACAAACAGCAACAACAAGCAAAAGAAGAAAAGAAGAAAAATCCACAGCATTTACAAGAGGCAAAAAAAGGACTAGTAGCTTTGTCGAAGGCTTATGATTTGATATTACAATATGAAATTACAGTAGATGATATTGCAGATATTAAAAGGCACATGTTCTGGTATAGTTAGGAGAAAGTTTTATATGGTTACTAATTAATCGGCTTAATTTATAGTTCTATAGAAATATGGCATAAGTTTCTTGCATCACATCTACCTGTGAATGCCTTCACCATCAATCAACACTATTTGACACATGTACCTGCATTAATCGAACTCTATGGACCTCTGAGGTTATTTAGCGCACGCCCAAATGAAAGGCTGAATGGATTATTGAAAGCACGTATACGATCCACATCAAAACCTGCAGCTAGCGCATGTAATGCTATGATTGATATGACACTTACATCCCAATTTTATCGGCAACAATATGTATCGATGGAAAATCAGCAAAGTGATGATTCAATACCAGCATCAACTACAGAACCTGAATCAATTATGATACAAACGGATGATGAAAATGAAAATATGTTTCTTTCAAATAACTACCGTACTTCTATTGGGAGACTTGATGTTGGCGATTATATAGGACTAAAGGAGCAGATTATTGCATTTTATGCACGACATGATGTTAATTGTACCGAACTTGAGGATGAGATACAGGTTGGATCAGAATTGACAGTACGAGGTCATATTTTTTCAACCAAAACACGTCAAGGATCAAAGGATAATTACAGATATTGCTCCCAAGATAGTATGTGATATAGCACGAGTTGTTGGTGTTTCAACAATTGCTGGCATGCCACTAATTGAGCAAGCATAGGGTTGCCTCATATTGATATTGAAGCCAGTTTCGTCAACAAACATGCAATTTTGTAGGTAATTCATATCTGTATTAATATATTTCTTCACCCAATCATATTGTTTTTCAAGATTATGAGAACTGTTTCTCGATAAAGGATGCAAGGTTACCCTCTTTACAGTCAGATTACACTCATGAAGAATAAAATTTCCAATAGAGGTTGTCTTCAAATTGAAATTTTGGAATGGTTCTGTTAAACTATCTACTGCATTTTGTCTTGTTGCTTAGGGGTACTCGTCAAAAGATTCAATAAGATACTGTTTATGCTCTTCCTGAAGCTGCTGTTGTTTTCAGTTAACCTTATTTGTCTGTTTTTCATAAATATTCCAATTAGGTTCTTCTTTGAGACGTTTTGCCCACATTTGTCCCGTACGAACTTCCACCTGTACTTTACGAGCAGCAGGAGCAGCTTTTCAAAGTTTAACTCTATTGAAATACCAAAAAACAGCTTTATACTTGTCAGTATAAACATTGTATTTTCTACCTTTCGCTGTTTCTGTTACTAATTCTTTGGATGCTTCTTCCATTCTTGTATTAAGCTTTTCTGTAGGTTTAGTAGGAAAGCAATCCCAAAAAGAACGATATTGAGTTAAGGTCATCAAAGTTCTAAGGTTATAAGGGTCGATGTCCTCCTCAATGTCCATTGCTTCATTTCCTTCCTCATCAACAATCTTTCCTTGACCATCTTCATAAAAAAAATCGCTGCTCATTTGTGTACTTCATTGATAGTAAAGATAAAAGATGCAAAAGTTAAAAACAAAAATTGAACTAATGCAAATGCGAACTTTGGGAATAGTAAAAACGAAAATTGAGCTAGTGCAAAACGAACTTTGGAAATTGCAAAAGTGAAAATTAGACTAGTAGAAAAGCGAAGATTGGGCAGAGAACAAAACGAATTTCATTTGTAAGTTTACGAAATTTGGGAGTGGAGCCACTATATAAATATAAAATTACTATTTATAGAATTGTGGAGTTTAAAATTAATAAAAAATTATAAATGTTATATAGAAATATAAATATATATTAAGTAAATTATAAAATTTAAATAAAAAATGATTATATGATTATAATTTTTTGTGAAAATATAATAAAAAAGTGGTTTTAAATAAATAAAAATGTAAAATAATTTAAATTCTGAATAATTATATACGTTTCTCTTATTTATTAATTGTTATTATAATAAAATTAGAATATCTATAAAAAAAATTGTCCATCACGTTATTTCATGTTGAGACATTTTTTTAATAAATTATTATTTTTATTTTAAATTTTAAAATTGAATTTTTTATATTAAATAAAAAGTATTCTTAAATATGGAAGGTGATATTAAAGATGCATTAAATATAGAATATGAAAAATTATATAATAAAATTTGGAAAAATATTATGGAAAAAGGATATATGCTGCTACCATTTGTAAAATACCATCGTACTGTAATAAAAAAAATTATAAATATTGAAAAAATAAAAAAAAAATATATATGATAAATTAGGACCAATTGTACCTTATGTTTTTATGACACAATTCTGTAATGATATTTATATACCAGGACCATATAATAATATTGAAAAAGTATTGTTAATTATTGAATACTTATTAAATGGATTTTCTATTCATGATATGGAATGTTATTTACCTGACTCAACTTTTTATAAAATGTATGAAACTATATATATTAAAAATTATGATAAATTAAATTTATGGATTGATGATATGTTAGAAAATTGTTTTTCAAATGGAAATATAAGACTATTATCAAGTATGTTAAATAATCCAGGTTATATAAAACATGCAACTTTATTATTAGATGGACACCATAATAAAATAGTATATGAAAATATTAATATAAAAAAATCAGAATTATATTCTTGAAAACTAAAAAAAACCTGGGATAAATACGCAATTTGTTTTAGATTCAAATAATATAGTATTATATGTTTCTATAAGTTTACCATGTAAAAATAATAATGATGATGTTATGTTTATAAATAATATTAATTTAAATAAATTTTTTAAAGTTACAGATTGCATGTGTTTTGATGGTCTTTATCTTAATACATTAGATGAAGTTATTGAAAAGTATAAAATTAAAAATTTAAATATTAATGATGATAATTTTATTTATCCAATTAGAAAACAAAAAAATATAGATTTAACAGATAATGAAAAAATTTTTAATGAACAACTTGGTTCATATCGTTCTAAAATTGAGACATATTTTGCATCTTTATCAAATACATTTAAAAGATTTCATCCACAAAGTAGTATTCGTATAACAAGATTAAAAACATTTAATATACAAATAAAATTAGCATGCTTATTTTTAAATATTAAAAGATATAGTGATATAACTGAAATTGTTCCAAATGATTATTGTATCAAATGGCTTAATGAAAGCTTTGATTATCCAAATAATTTAGAAAAAAATAAAAATTTATCCTCTACTATTTCATATAATATAAATAAAATTAAACGTGTTCAAGATTTTCAAAAGAATAATGCATTAAAATTAACTTATGATAATAAAGATAATAATAATGATATTCAAATGGAAGAGATAAATATTAATAATAATATAGAAAAAAATATATATGAAGTAGCATATATTATTAAACATAAGAAAGTTAATAATAAGTTTGAATATTTTGTCAAATGGAGAGGATATAATAAAAACTATAATTCATGGGTAAAAGAAGAAAATTTTAATGGAAATGAATTAATTGAGAACTATTGGAATTATAATAATAATAATAGTGAAGATGACTTATAAATATTATAAAAAAAATAATTAAGAATATTAAGTTACTACATATCATCTATACAAAGTCTTGACTTTTTCTCTTCATTTCATAAATTAATAAGAGAAACGTATACTAAATGGGTAGTATATTAAGGGTGTATAAACATCTATAATTAGAAATTAATTTATAGCTAAAAAAGGAAATATATAATAATGCAGTGTTTTGCGTTTAAAAATATAAAAATTGGAAGGGCCCAATATAATTTTTAGTTTCGCTAATATAAAAAAAACCTATCGATGAAATTTTTTGATGGTTGGTATAAATTTTGGTTGTTCAATGTCAATTTTTCAGTGCTTAATAATCATACTGACCATCAAAAAATTGTACTGATTATTAAGAAATTTCATTGTTGAAAAGAAATTTATATTGGGAAAACTAAAAATTATATTTGACCCTCCCAATTTTTATATTTTTAAACGCAAAACACTGTATAAATATAAAATTACTATTTATAGAATTGTGGAGTTTAAAATTAATAAAAAATTATAAATGTTATAAAATTTAAATAAAAAATGATTATATGGTTATACTTTTTTGTGAAAATATAATAAAAAAGTGGTTTTAAATAAATAAAAATGTAAAATAATTTAAATTCTGAATAATTATATACGTTTCTCCTTATAATAATGTCATTGCTTTTTTTACAGTCCTTAAGGCTTTTATTACATCCAATAAAGAATCAAAAGAACTTACTCTTGCTAATTTCGTTATGAAGCATACAGAAACAATTGCCAATACTATCCAGCCAGGCGAAGATTTTCGCACTCACTGGTCATTGCTGTATAGCAATATAATGAGAAAACACAGAAAAACCGTCATATGCTTTGAATCGAACGATTTATTTTATGAGTTTTTATATAAGATATAATAATTTATATTATAATTTTCTAATATATTTGTATAGATCTCCTCCAACCCCAACTGGGATAGTGTTTCTCTTCTGTATGTCAAGAACATCATCTCAACAACAGAACCTACCCGCAAGGGTCTGTATCTAGGAGTGTGCAGCAGCAGCAGCAGCAGCAGCAGCGGTAGTATTAGTAGTAATAGTAGTAGTAACAATGGATCTTATTCATTACAACCCAAAGACAAGAATAAGATCAGTGAAACCTATGCAACATGGTTGAAAGATGAAAATAAGCTTTGGCACTTGAAGAATAGTAACACAGTTGTTGAAAAAAAAATAAAGGAATATGCAGTAAAATGTAATTTTGAACAGTAAGTACTTTATTGTTTGCTTTTTCCTATTCCGCCAAACAAAATTTATTTTGGTAACTATACTTTGACAATAGCTTCATTACTAATTGTTGTTCTTTTTCACGTGTGTATTTTAGCCCATGCTACTCTTTTATCATGGATTCTTGGGATCAAACATGGAATGATTTGTTTACAGAAGGAGAGTTAAACGAAATCATGGCTGAAAATGCACCTACAATTCTTCCATTGCCTGCACCATTACAACACTATATCGATAAATTTTCTATTGCTGTATGTATTCGTTGGATAATGAATGCAAACTTTTGTCTGTTTATAGATAAAGAAATATACTAATCAACTATTGTATTATTTATAATACATTACTTTAGATCAGTTATGGGAGGTTGCTATTGCTAATCCATTTCTCCCGTTAGAAAATCCACAACTACATTGGATGGAAGGATCCATATTTAAAGCATTAGATTTATTATATTACGATATTGTCAATAAATATAAAAGCGAGGCTGATTTGATGAAATGCATATGGTGTTTTATCGATTGCACTTTTGACGTTGGCGATGTGGATGTAATTGCGTAAGTTATTATTATATTATACTGGGTGGAGCATTTGGATATGGAATTAACGGGATAATCTGTGTGCATTTATTTTTATAGTGGAGAGTATGTCAGTAAGTCTTCGTCAGCAAGAATCAACAGTAGTCGTACATTGTCAGGAGTTAAAGCATTAGAAGGGAAGAAAACTAGTGCCAAAGTTGACCTTTTATTTACCACTGCTATTAATGAAATGGGTACTGCTGAAGCTGGTAAGAGTACGGACACAGACACAACTAAAGCCGCTGTCGAATATGGAATGAAGACTCCAAAAGTTATGAAGGATATGATATACGAGATGGTAATGAAAAATAAGGCATCATTATGTGAAATAAAAACATTTGGGTTTATCATTTCTGGTAAATTATGTCATCAATATAAACACGAAAAAAAAGAAGCAACATAGTATTTTTTGAGATCTTATAACAAATGTTTTTTTCAAATTTCTTTATTATATTAGGATTACAAATATTACCTATGATTATGGATTGCCCAGATAGGATTATATACCGAATTAGTAGACCTGAGCAATACTTATGTTTTCCAACAAGTGCAAAAAATTTCAAGAGTCGAATGGAAGCACTATTTTGTATGGTTATATAGCAAAAAGAAGCATGGAAAAAGTTTTGGATCATTTGGACATACAGCCAGTGGATATATCATTTGTACGAACCGGTCTGCCTATCCCACCATCCTTCACACATATTCCCGATCCTTCAAAAAAAAATGTCCAACAACAAATCTAGTTCAACAAAACCATCTTCTTCTTCATAAATTCGTTTGCTTCACAAACCGTTTTACTATCTTTTTTTTCCAAACAACTGTAGGGACAAATCGGCATCATCTGGATTTTGATATTTCTGATAATTTTCATAATAATTAAATATATTATAATACCTGACTGAACAAAAAGTTTTTATTTGGAATTTTAAATAAAAAAATAAATATCTTATATAAAATTAAAAATATAATAATTATTTTATAGAACAAGTTTTTCCTTTTATCAGATTTTAGAACTTTTTGTTTTTTAAAATAAATAAAGTATAATATGGCGAATATCTGATATTTTTAAATAGTTTGATTTTTTTATATTTCTATATTATATTTCGAATGTATTAATTTTTATTTGATTTTATATTTTATTTAAATTTTTGTTATCATATTTAAGATGTCAAGGATTAATTTTTAAATATTTATATTTATCTATTTCATTTTCTTTATTTCCAATTAACATTTCATTAAATTTATAAAAATATAGGGAATAAATGGAATTGTCTTGAATAAAGATAATTTTATTTATGAAACAGAAAATAATATTTAAAAAAGATTAATACTAAATATATTAGTGTATTTAAGAAATATGAATAATTTAATCTTATAAATCTTTTTGTCGACAATTTTGAACCCAATAAAAATTCTAATTCACATTGATTAAAAATATTAAAAAAATTAACAGGTTAAAGCTAAAAACATAGAACAGAAATAATAAAAATTAAATGTGAAACATTTATTTTTCAGTTATTTCCTAAAAAGGAAATAAATTCCTTTTATAAAATATAAGATTAAAAATATAAACAAAGTTTATTTTTTAACTTATTATTTTATGTTCTATGTATTTAACAATATCCGAATTAACATAATAAAGAGAACAATTTAAAATAGATATAAAATTTTCGATACTCTACCCTATATATTTAAAAAGGTTAAACACCTTTATTTTTTTGATGTGTATAACATAGTCCTACTATAATATCATCTTGCTTATAATATCAGCAAAGTTAAGTATACCACCATTACAAACATAAACTTTTTTTATTTTACTTTTTTTAATTTTTTTTTTTCATCTTTTTTACAACCACCTTTATTAATAATACAAGGTAATTCTATTTTTTCTCTTTTTCTTGGAATATGTAATTTACTATGAACTGAACAAAGATAGTCAGGTTTATGTCCATTAAGATTAGTTTTAATTTTTCGATGACACATGTGACCTTCTTTTTTCCCTCGTTTAAATATATGTGTACAAACAGTATCACTACTATTAATATACCAGAAATGATTAGATTTCATATCATCAATTTTTTCATTTATTTTTTTTTTTCATAATTTTTTTTTTTATTTTCTTTGTCTTTAGCAAGAATTTCATCATCAAAATATTCCAACATAACTTGATCCATTAATTCTTTAACTGACTGGATGAGTTTATTTTGACATATAAGAATATCTGTATTGAGAATAACCATTTTTGTTCTTGAATTTTGATAATATTATATTTATATATTAAAAAAATTCAATTTTGATTTTTTAATTTTTAAAATATTACCAATAATTGAAAGTCAGCAAACAAAAACTTGTATAGAACCATGTCGATAAACCCTCTGTCATCTCCATTTGACATACAACTCACAATTTTTTTTCAAACATAACACTACATATTTCGTATTATTATCTACTTATTCTCTTTTTTTTACAACTTTTATTCTTATCATATATCAAAATCTTATTTTACCCCTTCTCATTTATATTTTTATTTCTTTAGTATGTACACTAACTTACACATTTATTTCACAAGCATACTTCATTTATATAATCACAGCAAAATATACACATCTTTTTTTTTCTAAATACGTTTGAATTTTTATTATAGGATTATATTTTTTCTGAAATAGCAAACGTCTATTATCTTTTGTTAACATCCTTTTTTTTGCTATTTTGACTAGTAGAAGGGGTATACGGGACCGATTATATACATAGCCATATGAGAGCTTCAAAATACATAGTAGGTGTAACTAATATTGGGTAGTTCTGCCTATCTGTGCAATTTTTTTTCTCGCGGATTCCCAATTACAATGCACAGCGCCGACAGCCATAGCCAATCCTCTTGCACGATTTCACTAAGAAACTATATGATTCATTTAATTTTCTTTATATAATAATAACTTTTTATATTTGATATTCGTTTTGATTAAATTTAGACTATTGAAAGCATTCTAATAATATAAAGTATATCAATTTTTACTGAACATTAGCACCAACTTGTTCGAATATTATCCGCAAAAAGTGATAATACTCTTAGATTATTTGATTCAGATAGCTTTATTGGTGCAATTTTTTTTTGTGTGGCATTAAAGTGAGAAGTGACTTCTATGGTTACACGGATTTCCCATTACTATACGTACCCCATTATCTGTGGAATTTTTTTCGGATATATAACTCAATATTTTCCATGTCTCATACAGGTGTAATGTTCAGACCCAAAATTATATAAAGGGATAAGTTGATGGTATCTATCAATTCATTTCATTTTCATAAGAAAACTGTTGATATATATATTTGGGTGATGTAAAAAGTATTAAGAGCGAAATATAAAAATGGATAGTAGGGAAACAAAGGAAATTAAATAGATAGATAGTAAAATGAAACATTTATAATATAATGGAAATAAAAGGAATACCAAAAAATTAAGTGATGATAAATATAGGGTAAAAATGAAAAGAGTCTTTAACTATTGTTATTTTTGAGTACATAATTTTGCTCCAAAGGCGATTTTCCTCATTCGTAGTTGTGGTGGTGTATATACTCCAAAAGCCTTTTTGTCTTTTATATGTTCTATCTGAGTCATCGTTAAGTCAATCATGTTTCCATTGCTTCAATCATCTTTTATATCTTTACGCATTAACCATTGGCCTATTCCGAGAGTGAGACTTTGCTGGATACATGAGATAGGTACTGTGAAGAAAAAAAACTGTGACACTTACAAGATCCCCAACAACCTCCGATAAAAAAAGACTCAAAGACCAGCATCTTAATATTCATTAATTTCAGTAGTCTCCATGTGCATTGGTCATGTTTGATGGATGATTAATCACTTGCAACATATATATATATTAAGCATAGTCTTGCCCGATTGGAAAAGTATGTTTTGTGGTGTTCACGACACTCAGTTGGCACAGATTTCTGTCTTAGGTTAAGATTGTCAAAGCGGACTAAGGATCTTTCATTTTGATGTTCAATAAGTAGTGTTGCAATTGTATAAAAACAGAGTTCGTTATTAGTCCTACTATCTACGTACTTTTGAATGTAATTTTATAACGTACAGCACTGAACTTCATCTATTATGGAAAGTTTGTAGCAGATTTATTTAATTCAGGAGCATCAAATATAGTACGTAACACTAATTAACAATAATAGAGAATGTCATATAATAATATTTTCTTCTTAGGCAGCATGACTGTTGGTACAATAGTACTTCGAACTACATTTGGCCGGCCGTGGATTTAGTACATGATTGGCATAAAAGTGGTCAGTAAATTTGGTAGAAACTTCTATAGTTGTGTCGCTAGTAACTATATCAATACCTATCAAACAGTAGATTCTTGATCGTTGGCAGAAAGAACAAGTTGTAAAACAAACGGATATTGGAAAAGCTCTGCTATAATTCTATATATAGTGAGACATTTGGTAGTCAATATTGTCTTACGAATTGACGAGTATCGTTAATTCGTCGATCAGAAAATTCGAGAACATTTCAAACGAAGATATGGTGTTGATAAATAATTATAGGTATATTGTAGTCGGCTTTCAATGCTGTTTTCTATTTATTCTATTACAGAAATTAATCATTTTTAAAGTCACCTATGGATATCTCTTAGCCTCTAATCCAACTAATACGTGATGTTTTGATCACATGTCCATGTCCATTAACAGTACTTTAAATAAGAGCGATAGGATTATATTTATGCTGTTGCTTCATGTACGTATCTCATATCTACAGTGATTCAACTGTTTTCTGACGTAGTATGAAAAATGCTTTATTCTAATCACAGTAGTATATATATTGCTATATTTAGATCATGTTATTATTGTTGATAAGTTAAAGTGAACAATTATCGAAATGTCGAATGATCAGACGTTTTAATTCTGCCAAATTTATCGTTAATAAGATAACTGTGCTGGTAAACAATTAACGAGCCAGCGAGATAGAAAAAAGCCGAGTATATTTTGCTGTGATTATATAAATGAAGCATGCTTGTGAAATAAACGTGCAAGTCAGTGTACGTACTAAAGAGATAAAAATACAAATGAGAAGGGGTAAAATAAGTTTTTGATATATGATGAGAATAAAAGTTGTACAAAAAAAAGAAGAAGTGGATGATAATACGAAATATGTAGTGTTATGTTCGAAAAAAAAATTGTGAGTTGTATGTCAAATGGAGATGACAGTTGTTTGGGAAAAAAAATAGTAAAACGGCTCGTGAAGCAAACGAATTTATGAAGAAGATGATGATAATGGTTCTGATGAACTTGGTTTATTGTTGGATATCTTTCTCTTTTTTGAAGGATCGGAAATATGTGGGAAGGATGGTGGGTGTTGTATTATAAGAACATTATCTCTTTATCCCAGATGAAATAAGAAATCATATTTAAAATATTTAAAATACAGACGTGAACAGAACTCAATTCTAAAAAGGAAACTGAGTAAAATCGCATAACGATCTCCTGCGCCTCGTCAACTTAAATTAAAGAATAAAAGAGAGTATCATGGCTAAGCCCAATATACTTCAGAACAGTAGCTATAGTAACCTTCTCAATATTAATGACTAATATCAAGTACCCGACTTTACTATCAATCACCCACATCATTCTATTAACTAAGCCCCATAACTCATAGAATAGAAATCATATAAATACGGTTTGTAAATATTATTTTAAAGAAATAACTTTATTCTAGTTTCTAAATTATTATTAAAGATATATAACAAAGTCTCAAAGGATTTATACCTTGTCTGTTTTTATTTCCTACTTTTATTAAAATAACCAAATATCACAGTGGGATAGGAAAACCGGTTCGTACAAATGATATATCCACTGGCTGTGTGTCAAAATGATCCAAAAAAATTTCCATGCTTCTTTTTGTTGTATGAACCATACGAAATAGTGCTTCCATTCGACTCTTGAAATTTTTTGCGCTTGTTGGAAAACATAAGTATTGCTCACGTCTACTAATTCGGCATACAATCCCATCTGGGCAGTCCATAATCACAGGTAAATTTTGTAGTCCTAATATAATAAAGAAGTTTGAAAAAAAAAACATTTGTTATAAGGTCTCAAAAAAAAAGAAAAAGATGACAACATGTTTCTTTTCTTTTTTCTTATGGGTAGGTATTGATAGCATAATTTACCATAAGTAATTAATCCAAATGCTTTTATTTCAGGTAGAGAGACGTCATATTTGAAATATTAAAAAAAACAGAAGAAAGCGAAAGAAAGCGAAAGAAAGGGAAAGAAAGGGAAAGCGAAATTCGCGGAGAAACACGCGAAGGCATCAGGGACACTCATCCTCCATCAGGGGGTTTTTCTTGCGGAGAGTCAGGTGGTCTATTGTAGTTCAGTATCATTAACTCATCTTTATATATACGTTTTTTATATTTTCGCTGTGTGGGTTCTGCGTGATATATAATCATTGTACGTTCTTATATGTATATACACAAATATGTATGGTTTTTTTTTCTTGTAAAAGAGCTCTTAATTCAGCTTCGTATTGGTAATAATTTCATAGCAAAAAACTTGTTTGTGTTCTAAGCGGCCGATGGATTATTGTTGTATAATAATGCTCACTCTTCTCTCTTGACCATGAGCATCATCACGTGTACCTCCCCCCCCTTTTTTTTTTCGCATTGTAAGTTATTTAAAAAAACTATGGCGTCATAGAATGGAATCTTTGTCTTCCGTCGGGGCTTGTGCATAGACATGAGAGCTGAAACACATAACAAAATCTCTAGCGGATCACAACTCACCGTTTTTTTTGTGAGTATCATGTATATTCGCTTGTATATCCTTGTCAGCTTTATGAATATATAAATGTTTCGCCTGAATTACTGCCAGAATTATCATCAGCATCACTAATACATATGGGGTGTATTTTGATCTTTAGAATATTTTCCCACTGCTGCATTATTCCGCTTCGTCACCCCGCCTTTTTTTTCAACTTTAATGGCTATTGCTTCTAGCCGTTTTTATTCCTCCAACAATTAGTTGAAAGGGAGAAAGGAATGCGTGATTGTACGGCGTATACATGTAATATTTATCAAAACAATAACTTTTTTTATTAACTCGATTTCCACTCTATTCACTTTTTACTGTATATGTATATCAACCATAATAGAGATATTCATTACGAAGTGCTCGGCTCTTTTCTTCTTCTCAGCTTACAGTTTCTTTATAAGAAATCAATTGCTAACAAACAAAAAGAAAAGATATATTGTTTAATCAATGTTTTATTTAAAGAATACCTGTCGATTATTTACAATAAAAAATAAATATGTGATTTGTACTGTTAAAGTACGTATCTTCAAAATAATAGAAAGATCCATTATGAAACACATAATACATATAGTAATAGTAAGGTCTTTCTGGTGATGAATATAAGGCCATGGAAACAATAGCAACAAAAAGGTAAAGTGGGTAGAAACAAATCGTTTTTGGAGTTCATACGTAGGTAACTGATTTTAAAATGCAATCTTTTCCCGACGACATACTTCTTTACAACCTTGTGTTGTTGGGAGTTTATCGACCTACGTACTATCGCAAAAATCGAATAATTGGCGTACTACTTTTTCCACTTCTTCATTTTGTGAATAATTCTCTCTACCTCCTCCATTATATATACCTGCCTCTATAATAATAATAATAAAACTACCTATTACCAATAATGTTTCTTCTTTTCTCTAGTTATATATAAACATAATATACAATATCGTATAATATAGTGTGTAAAAAATCATACTGTAACGCAATTAAACAAAACAGAAAGTCGAAAACAAGGGAGAGCGGACGAGACGACAAGTCAATAATATTTTTATATATTCAGAACGGCTTCGATTTTGTCTCTTTTGCTTACCACAATAGCATTTATATATATATATATCGAGATAAATATACATATCAAATATTAATAGTAATAACAATACGAACCAGCAATCACAGCCACCACAGCAACAGACGCCGCGTCAATCGTTGTCATCGTTAGAGATAGAGACAGAACCATTATTAACCGAGCCCGTCAATTTTGAAAGTCGATCTGCCGTTCATATACAAAGTAGCCATGATGCACAAAGATTACGCCGATCAACTATATACGATGCACAACAAAATATTATACAGGAAGGCGACGCTGATTCACAAAGCCAACAACATCAACCGCAGACAAAAGGCGACTTGCCAGAATCCGAACCTACTATGCAAAGTATGTTCTTATTAAAATATTTTTCATGCATAACGCCACCCAAGTATAACTTTATTATTATACGATTTTCCTTTTTCTATCATCCAATAAAGACCATTATATAGTGAAAGAGTGTCTCTGAAGAATTCGACGCTAAAATGTATGCGCCTTATTCCGAGAAACTAAAGAAATTAGTCACTTCGTTCAATCTATGTATTTACTGCTGAAATGTTACATATTTATTTCTAAAAAATAAATTAACACTTATCTATGTAAAGCTTTTATATACTTTTATTCGTTTATTTTAAGCTTATAATACAACTCCCAAAAGTAGCTTTATTATATAAAAGTAAAGGACTACGCTAACTATCATATAGCTAATACAAAGTTATGTATAGATTTATTCATTATTGTCTTTTATAATATCCTTTCCATGTACTGATGAAATCGCCGTATATCCACCGCGTCTCCTTCTGTATTTGATAAAGCCACATAATAATTGAAAATCTCGATCAGCTATAGGTGAGGTATAATTAAATAAACTTGTAAGAGTTGCGAGCATGGATAAAAACCATAAACCAACGTCTCCCCAGTATTCGAACGGGAAACCGCATGAAATGCTCGTAAACCAGAACCTACTCCTTAATACATTGTACCAAGAAGCCCTTGTGGCCGAGCCTGTAAAGAGATAGGGCTGCAATACTATCTGCTTTTACAACAGCAGCCCTCCATGAAAATGAATAAGCGATGCCTAAAAAAATATTATTGATGTGTGAGCCAATAGAACAGCATGTATATATATTGAAAAGAGGACATGATACCATGAAAAAAAATCTTTGAGTATAGATAACTTACCATGCAAATGTTGACCTGCTGCTGTCAAGTATGTGCCATATGAAATGATTGATGTCAGCATGTAATAACAAAGTCAACAGCTAATACAGTATGTGCAATAATAATCAATTTTTTTTCGGTCCAGTACATTTGAAAATCTATATGTAGTTGTATGTATACAGAACCAATGTTTTAGGTCACTTGATCATCTAATTCACACAATACTAATTTTGAAAAAGATATATATATATATTTTAAAAAAAAGCTTACATTTTTCGTAAACAATTCCTGTGTAACTGGTAAGCGGTCCAAAAAGTCCCACAAGTTCCGTTTCATTAATTTTATTGTCGTTATGATCTTCGGCATTATCAATAGTAACCTCGGCGCCGTCATTTCGGTTATGTGGTATTATCATGAAAGTCCAAGAATAAAAAGATAAATCGGTGACAACAAACAAATGTCAAAACACATAGCAAATGTGTCGAATACTGCATAACTCTATACAGAGCCTTGTCAGAATACAGAAGATGCAAAAACCCAAGTGATGATTTATTTTTCGTTACCATCTCATACATCATATCCTTCATAACTTTTGGTGTCTTCATTCCATATTCGACAGCGGCTTTGGTTGTGTCCATGTCCGTACTCTTGTCAGCTTCAGCAGTACCCATTTCGTTGATAGCATCAGTAAATAAAAAGTCAAGTTTGGCACCGGTTCTCTTCCTTTCTAACGCTTCAACTCCTGACGACGTACGACTACTGTTGATTCTTGCTGCTGAAGACTTGCTGGCATACTATCCACTATAAAGATAAATACACACAGATTATCCCGTTAATTCCATATTCAAATGATGCACCCAGTATAATTATATATAATAATAGCTTACGCATTACATTCACATCACCAACGTCGAAAGCGCAATCGATAAAACACCATATGCGTTTCATCAAATTCGCCTCACTTTTATATTTATGGACAATATCGTAATATAATAAATCAAATACTTTTAATATGGATCCTTCCATCCAATGTAGTCGTGGGTTGTCTAGTGAATGGAATGGATTAGCAAGAGCAATCTCTCTTAATTGATCCAAAGTAGTCTAGTATAAATAATATAATAGATAATTAGCATATTTCTTTATTTACAGACAAACAAGTAATCGTATCCATTATCCAACGAATACATACAGCATCAGAAAATTTATCCATATAGTGTTGTAATGGTGCAGGCAATGGAAGAACTGTAGGTGCATTTTCAGTCATGATTTCGTTTAACTCTCCTTCTGTAAACAAATCATTCCATGTTTGATCCGAAGGATCCATGATAAAAGAGTGGCATGGGCTAAAATACACACGTGAAAAAGAACAACCATTAGTAATGAAGCTATTGTCAAAGTATCGTTACCAAAATAAATTTTGTTTGGCGGAACAGGAAAAAGCAAACAATAAAGTACTTACTGTTCAAAATTACATTTTACTGCATATTCCTTCATTTTTTTTCAACAACTGTGTTACTATTCTTCAAGTACCAAAGCTTATTTTCATCTTTCAACCATGTTGCATAGGTTATTCTTGCCGTTAGGTTGTGATGAATGAGATCCACTGTTGCTACTACTGTTACTACTGTAGTCAACCTCCGTTTTTCCATCTCCCACTTTTGCAACCTCTCAGTTAGGCACGGTTTGTTTTTGGGAATGTTAAAAATACTTTCTGAATTCGCAACTTGCAACTTGGATCGAAGTTTTTTGGTGAGTTCTTCTTATCGGGAGTAAATTATACAATCGTGTATAGTATTCTTATGAATCAATATCCAAATGGGAAAATACCAAAATGCCAGCAAAGCATATTAATTCTCGCTTGTTGCAAAACCCTGGGGGTTGGCTGTAATACTACTAATGCTGCTGCGCGATGTTAGATACGAACCCGGGGTAGGCTCTGTTGTTGAAATTTGATTAGAGATGATGTTCTTGATGTACATAACAGAAACACTATTCCAGTCAGGATCAGAGCAGATCTATACAAAAATATTAATACTAGTAACCATATCTTATATAAAAACTCATAAATAAATAGTTCATTTCAATACATACAAGGTTTTTTCCGTGTTTTCTCATTATACTGCGATACAACAAGGACCAATGAGTGTGAAAATCTTCGCCTGGTTTGATACTACTGGCAATTGTTTCTTTGTGTTTCATAACGAAATTACCAAGTGTAAGATCTTTGAATTTTTATTTAATGTGAAGAGCCTTGTCACCTTCGCAGCTCCATGAGTCGCGTCGCCTTGTGTCGATCCGTCCGGGGCTACAGTTTGGGGACTAAGTTTTAAAAATAAAAACTTTCAAGTATATAAAGTGCAAGCACAACACAACAAAATAAATTTTTTTGTAGTTGGTTCAAAAAGAAAGCCTAATCCATACAAAAATAAATATTAGTGGTGTTTTATCATACAAATGTTGTTTATATATCTCCTATACACTAATAGTCTACCACGTCTGCTCATAATGGAAGATCTAGTAATATGCAATCAATACAAGTTTCAACATAAGAGAAAGGCTCCTAATCTTTACCGCTTGCACACCACGCCACCAACATCATAATCTAGCAGTGTTTTTCAACTTAACTACCTGCTTTATGCTGACGATATTGTTGTAGTTGGAACAGTCGATGAAGTTCACCATCTTCTTACTCTCTGCGAAAAATATAGTTACAAACTTGGATATTCTGTTAGGACCCACTTAAATGCGTTATTGTTCAAAATCTTCATTTGATGGAACAGTTTAAACTATATAATATATCACCATTTCAACACCATTTTACTTACTAAGAATATGAATAAATTATAGTGGTAATATCGATGGCAAACAGCCAGCATCAGTAGAAACTAGTATGACGTATAGCTTATATTGTTCTCAACTCCCACGTCTATACTTTTCTCCAAACTTTGATCTATTGTGGCTACCCACGCAGTACATTTATCAGTACAATAATGTGATGAATATAATGATGGCCTTATTGAAAGGGAATGACTACGGGCGCGCCAAAAATTGATAGTCAGACGAGGGGCGCGCCAATTCTGAGCCGGCACTTTAGTAACATGGCGCGCCCTTCGTCTGTTTTACTTTGCTTGCTCTTGTTCAAGTTTGCTATATGAAACATATCTTATTTAAACTGAATTTTCTCTACTTTAAATAAAAGAATTACGAATAAAAATATGACAGTCCGGTTGAATCATCATCATTCTTCAGTTGAATACTTTACGATAATAAAAATATTAAGCCATTTGGAAAACTATTATTAAAATATATATATTAATTTCTTTTTAATATATTATATCCAATGGGTCAAATCAAATTAAGAATTAATTCATACGTATAAAGTAAAAAATCATATTCAATTTTTATTTTTACTTTCAAAGGCTTTAGTAATAACATATTGAAATATTTATGCAATGGAAATATTGTACAAATATTAATAATAGGTGTTGTACATATTAATATAAGCTTGCTATTATGGGATCCATGGACCAACAGAATTCTTTAACATAGGTTCATTACAAAAAACAATAACATTTGAAGACTATGCCGCTATCTTTCATACAAAGTGTTCTTGTTCTTGACTCATTCAACAAGACTACACCAATATTTCATATGAGGATGCAATAGAATTCTTGTTTAAAAACCAAAATCTTGACTCTTGAGTTTACGATCAGCCACAAGACAAAAATTATGCCTTTAAGAGAGATTTCTAGAAGCTATTGTTATTCATATTAAATATTATTGCTTTGATTTTTTTTATCGTTTTGTATTATTATATTTATGTCATCTTTTTTCTTCGTTATACTACGTATGACCCAATTTCTTTCTTCTTCCCTATTTATATGGTACGCTCTTACTTGGTAATTTATATTATACAGATTATTCTTTTATCCTACATAATAAATGTTGACACGTGATCTTTTTTGAGCTGCTCCTATTAGCTCACTCATTCTATATTATAATTCATATGTCCTTTTCTTGTAATTTCGTTTATTTATAGCACAAGCATTATATAGTACGTATTATAGTTCTATGCCTACAATTAGTGCCATTTTTGATCTATGTCATATTGCTTCGCTTCTTTGCTATTGGCTTCTTTGTATAGTTGCAGAAGTATACGTATTGCATTATTTTATAACTTTTTGCTTCAGTGATTTTTGAGTATATTTTATGGCGTAGAAATAAAAATAAACTCTATGTTCAATTGGCACAATACGTTAAATATATTGGTAATAAGTATTGTTGAGATTGTGAATATTGTGAATAAGTGAAGAAAAAGAATAGATGAAGGGTAGACGAAGGGCGCGCCATGTTACTAAGATGTCTGTTCAAAATTGGCGCGCCCCTCGTCTGACTGTAAATTTTTGGCGCGCCCGTAGTCCTTCCCTATTGAAAAAATTAAAATAGGTTGTAAACTATTCCTTTCGACATTTGTCTCTTAGGAGGTACGCCATCATTCTTGATGTCCTGTTACTCTGTTCTTTGTGACATGCTTTACATTTACTTCCTTTCATTCTTTAATCTTTTTTTTAACTCTATTCGTTCTATTTGTCTCTCCTTTCTAAATCACAACATGTTTGTAAAGTTTCTTTTGAACCTTTTTTCTACTTCATATCTCTCTATTTTTCATCCTTCAATTTACCAATTAGACTTACAAATTGCTGGCTCACTCTATTATATTACCCTTCTGACAAATAATATTCAAATTTTACTCATCTCTGACTTGTCCATCTTCTTGGTGATAGTTGTTCTCCACATGACCTTTTATTATTCTTAATCTTTTCTTTACTTTTTTCAATTAATGTTTTTTTATAAAGTCTGTTAACTGTTAACAACCATACTTTTGTCGTGTGTGATCTTCAAGGGATCTGGAGTGCACATTGGCGGTTTCTTTTGATGTAGTTCTTTTTGACAGTGATACGACACGGGCTAATATTTATTACCTACTTTTCAAATTTCGAATTTTAATGAGTTATGAACCACCACCCTTCGGAAAAAAAAACGAAACAAAACAACTCAAAATCTATTGTTCAACCGGACCCAGTCTTGTCAAAGCTAAGGTGTTCCTTTTGACGTTATCTTATTTTATTAACCTTCCTGTATAAATCTAGATTTATTTTCTTTTATTTCTTTGATATCCTCGGTTGGTTAGTTACAGCCCCCTTAAATCCCGACGCGTGATTAATTAAAAAGACTCTTTAGTCTCCTACAAAAATAAATAAAAAAACCTCTTTTTTTCCTTGCTAAAAAATTATGCAACGATTTACTACCGCGCGTTTTGGCCTATTACGTCCAAGCCGTCTACGTGGTATCAAGAACAGTAGTATTGACAGCAGCACTTGCTGCTGTCATAGTCGTCCCTCAGCTATCACCCATGTTACTAGTATTATTCGTTCAAGACAACAGTTTTATTCTACACGCCGTTCTATACGTCATGTAGGACAAGTTCAAGATTCAAGTGCATTGCAAAACTTAATGCGACGAGTCATGGAAATCGATGCAGAAATCAACAATGCCACTCCAAAGGAAGATTTTCAACCTAATGTAAGAAAAAAAATATATTCTGTTTTGTTCTTTTTTATAAGCTATATCAAGTAATATAAATTTAACTAAACTGTTCTTTATATTATTCTTTCTTTTAAAAAAAAAGAATTTGATTTGTAAAGCATATTGCACGGCTGAGTCCTATGATTTTTCTGCACTCAAAGAATATGTTACCACATCACCCAAAGATATAGAAGGTAGCAGTAGTGCTAATGATGAAAGTCATGATATGATGCATGTGGATATACCTCAGGGCGGTGAAGCATATGTATTTGCCAATGGTACGTGTGTTACATGGGCAGCTCAAGATAATGAAGCATTTATACATGAAACTCTGGGACCTGTATGTGTCAAACCAATTGGTCAAGTCACAACAGAGACAACTCATTTTGCTTATGATCAAGACGAGTAAGTTCATCTATGGAGTTTGAATCAATCAAAGGAAATAGATAATAGAGTACTAATACTATAAATAGACCTACAGGTCTTCGAGGAGGATTAATTCTATTAAATCCTGACTCTTCACCACAATTAGCGAAAGCAGCTTTTTCATATGGTTTAGCAAGATCTGTTAAGTTGGCTTCTTTAGAAGATATGTTCGATCGCTATTTAGAGCGTGCACAAACTCTCAGAGCGTCACGAAGGGACCTTCAAGATGTTTCTGGTGACCTTGCAGAATTTCATCAGCAAATGATGGGCAATGCTCGTGACGGGTTCTTGGATACACCTGAACTACATTGGAGTAGATCTGAACTTGAAGGTAATGTATGCATACACAAAAGGAAAACAGAGCAAGCAGAAAAATAATTATTTAATCTAATTCTAAATATACATATACATTCACAGGCTATTATACTTCTGTCTCACAGGCCTTTGATGTTAGATCACGTATTGCCATCCTCAACAAGAAGGTAGAGCATGCAGATTCCCAAATTTCTGCTTTGAGACAAAATTTAATAGAGAAAAGCTCTTACAACTTACAATGGATTATGGGCCTTGTGTTGTTTTCTATAATTGGATGTAAGATATTCGATCATTCCAAAGAACAGAGGGCGGCAGCTGCAGCAGAATTAGCAGAAGCGGAAGAACAAGTTGAAGATGTTTATAGTGTTCATACACCCACTGTTGTAAAGTAGTATAATTAGTACTATTTTTGCTGCTTAAAAGTGTTGTTTTAATAATAATAATAATATAAAATGATAAAAATATATATAAAATATAAAGAATACCAACAAATAAAGAGAGAATAAAATAATATTGGTAAACACAAGAAGATAAAAAAAAAAGACTTGTATGTAATATGAGTGGGATAAGTTTAGATACAAATTATTTATGTATAAAGAGTTTCATTTCAAAGAAAAAAAATTATAAAGTGATTTTTTTTTTTGGGGGGGGGGAGGGGGAGCAGGGGAGGAGGAAAAAGTTTGAAGATAAAAAAAGAAACAAGAAAGGGTATATAATATATATATATTTATATAGACACACGTATAACGACAAAATATATTGAAAGGGAGTTAAAAGAGATAAAAAAAGTTCTAAAGAAGAAAAAAAAAGAGTTTATCGGAAAGATGGAATCCACGATGAACGTTTATCACGAGCAGCCATAGCAACCTTTTCATCAACATCTAGTGTTTTGATATCTTCAACTGCACCACGGCCTCTCAAAGGTTTCGCAATTTTACTAAAGTTTAATCCTGCCATACCGCCCTGCGATTTGGCCGAACGAGCTTGCTCCAAACGTTCTCTCACTGTATGAAGCTGTGCCTCAAACCTGTTTGCATAAATATTATTATCATAATTAATATAAACATACATCACACATTAAACATTTATAATCCTGTTAATTACAAGCACTTACTTTTCATTTTGAGAAAGTAATCGTTGTTTCGCTTCTTGCAACAACGTTTCCAGGTTTTGAATTCGTTCATTACGTGCAACAAGTTTACGATCAGCCAATGCAGCTTCTTTTTTCAATTGAGAATTCTGTTCAACCAACTAAATATTTATTTATGAAAAAAATAAATGTATCAGATTATTGTTATCCAGATTATGTGAGAACAAAGATACATCATAAGAAATAAATGAATAAAATTTACCTGTTTCTGTACGTTAGTCAACTGTTCAAGGTTCCTTTCTAAGAAGGACATTTTCTTCTGTTGGGCTTTGTTGTTGGTAGCTCTGAGCACATTGTTGTATTGCTCTCGTGTCTCGTCCAGCGAAATCTCCAACTCGACCACCTTTTCACAACGATTTTGAAGATCACGCATCAAAGCCTTCTTCATGATTTCAAAATCAGCAAGTTGTTGAACCATCGATTTACGCATGTTTTCCAAGTCTTTTTCTTTTTCTTCGTAAGTCATTGTGCTACCACCATTTGCAGCAGGTTTGGGTTGTGATTTAGGAAGGGCAGCAGCAGCAGCTTGAAGCTCATCATGCGTTTCTTGAAGTTCTTTTATTGCGCTGTTGAGTTGTTGTTCTTCTTCATTTCTTTGCTCAATATCTCGTTTGAGTTCTTCAATTTCACGTTCTTGCATCTCTTTCTTCGTTGCATATTGTGCTTCAATCTTCGCCTAAGTTAACATTATTATATAATATAAAACGTTAACATTTAATAAGATCATAATAATAAACAATAAACAAAACAAAACAAACCTTTAATTCTGAGATAGTATCTTGAACGTTTGCATCATGTTCTTCATCAGCAATAGATTTTTCAAGCAATTCTTCATATTCTATTTCCAAAGTTGCAATGCGTTTTTCCAAGTCAGTGCGTTTGTTCGATAAACCATCATTATTTTGATTCAAAATGCGAATAGTTTCTTGATGTTTCTCAACCAATGCCTTGGATTCGCCAAGTTGTTGCTTTAAGACAGCAAATTCTTCTGGTGTCATTGTATATTCTTCAGAATTTACATCTCCCAAATTGTTAAGTGTATTTGATAATTGTTTTTGTTTTTCATCAATTTCACCCTATAATTATTCATTATTTGGTTTCAAATGAAAAAAAAATTCAGCAAAACCATATCAATATGTCATAATTAATCTCTCCCCCCCCAAAAAAAAAAGAATACTTACGGAAGCATTACGTAACAACTCAGACGCCTTTTGTTCTTCTTGTTGTTCTTTCTCGACTGATTCACGGATTTGAGCTAACGTTTTGCGTAATTCTTGAAGTTCAACAGTTAATTCTTCGTTGGCTTCCTTAAGCGAATCAACAGTAATAGCACTTTCCTTGCTATCATAAGAAACCTTTTCAAGTTCAACTTTGACTTCACTTAATTCAGCAGTCATTTGTTGATTATCGCTCGATTGGATCTTTTCTGCCTCTTTAAGTTGGTTGAGTTCCTCTTGGATTTCATGCACTTGTTTTTCTCGACTTGAAAGTTCGGTTTCCTTTAATTTTTAAATATCGTGATGGATATGCACAAATAATGAGCTTCATTATAACAATAATGTAAATGACATAAACAAAAAAAAAAGAAAACATTGTCATTATATTTCTATTTCCATTATTATTACCTTTTCCTTGATTAGCTCAACCAGTTCATTTTCACGTTTAACCAATTCTTCACGCTCATCTTTATCAAGAACAGGGATAGGTGTAGAAGGTCTTGAATCAACAGCAGGAATGCTTTCAGCAATAGCACGAGCAGCAGCAGGAGATTGTTTTGGTGCGTTACTGACAGTGTTATTTTTTTTATCCAATGCAGCCCATTTCATTTCGGGTACTTTACCACCTGAACGCCAAACCGAGATTTCACCCTCTAATGCAATAATGTATTGTTGATATGAAACTGTATCACTCTTGACCTTTTTCAAAAGAGCCTTCAATTCAGCAGGTGATAAGTCAGCGTTAACCTTGGCCTTGTTCTTGATGGTCTTTGCACGAACACCAAATCTTAATGTTGATATAGTTTCGGCTTCATTGTAAGAAGAAGGAGAACAATTGATGATCAAGGTGGTACGTGAGTTACCACCCAAAGATTCTTGAAGAATACGAGTCAATTTTGAATCTCTGTATGGGATATGGCTCGACTATAATTATTATAGCATAGCAACATGTTAGTAATAAATAACTACATGTATTTCATTATCTTTTTTTTTCTCAGTCTATTATTACCTTGCCATCCGTTAATGAGTTAATAACCATACCCAAGGCGGTCAATGACTTATTGATCTTTTTGGCTTCTTCTAATGTTTGCCCTGAAGCACCTGTTTTGCCAACCTTTTCGGAACCGGCCAAATCGACAAGGTAGAGCTTACCACTTTTGGCAGCGCCAGTATCGAGATTCTTTTGCGTAATCGTAATCATCACCATCGAGTGAGATCGAGAACTTTCAGCATTCATGTCTATTGATTTTTTTTTACATTGTATTTGTTAGGATGCTTTTTTTTTTATCAAAATGAAACAATGTGTGTTTTTTTAACTTACTTGTAGAAGCGACGACACGATTATTACCACCACGACGCATAACTTCATATACTTCTTCAGTAGTTGAAACATAAACTTCAAGTACACCTTTAACATAAACACCTTTCACTTTATCTTCATGGATCGGCAAATTATCGTGCTGAGCTATATAAGGTAATTAAAATACAGGTTTCAGTTTTTTTTAAAGTCGATGAAAGAAGTTATGTGTAGTATAATAAAGCCACTTACGGTTCAATAAATCCTTCACTTTTTCCATATAAATTTCCATATAGGATACCTTTACAGTAAATTCCATATTGGCAGGTGATTCCATGATATTGGCGAAAATTTGTTCCACGATACGTGGAATGATACCTTTGTTTTCGGCATCATCAATGCTTGAACCCATCATAGTAAATGTTTTACCTGAACCTGTTTGACCATAAGCAAACACAGTTCCGTTATAACCAGCAACGACATCTATAGTAAAAATAATAATAGCATGAATCGTTAGTATGTTGTTGTGGAGTTGTTACATGAAGCCTCTTTCTAGACAAAAATATAAAATAATTTATTACCATCAACAATCGGTTTAATCGAGTAGTTGAAAATATCTTCTTGTTTGGTACTCATACCAAAGACTTTATCAAAAGCATAGTTTGCTTTGTTTTCAGAAGCCTATATCGTTATAAAAGTTTTGTGAGTCTTCTAATATATGTGTTATATGTACAAAGACAAAAAAAAGAAAAAGAAAAAAAAAATAAGGGACATACACCAAGTCTAACAGCTGTCCCTTCATCATTAATGGCAATGATGGGTTTACCGCCTTCTTTAATCTCGAGTTTATTTTGAGGTCGAAAACGACACACAACCTTAATATTAGTGCCTGACATTTGAGTTATCTAAATTTCAATACATCCAGTATATATTTACAGAGATTAGAATATGAAATCTCTCTTTTTTTATTTTTGCCACTTTATTTTCTTTTGCTTCCCCCCTAATTTGATGGTTCGTATATTGTTTTGCATAAATAAAAGTCTTGAGTTAATGCGTACCTGTTGTCTCAGAAATAATTAATAGAAAAAAAAAAGACTTGGATATAAAATATGGAAAAAGGAAGGGACGCGAAAACAACCTTTTCTTGTTTCCTTGATAATAGAAAAGTATATTACGTTTGTTGTTGTATTAAAAAAAAACGTTCTTAAAATTAACGCACAACTTTAATGGAAAGAAGAACGAAAAGTCAAAATAAAGAACCAAAAAAAAAAAAAAAGCAAGGCGGAGGGAAAAGAGACAGAGCTTTTTTTTTTTGTTTTTTGAAAGTGGAAAAGTTAAAAAAGCTATTATATACACTTGAAAAAGCACCAAGTTTTTTTTTTGGTTCCGTCAATAGTGTCACAGGCAGTTACTATCGAGCCAGGTCTCTCATTATTTGTGCCTGGGCTAGGTGCATGATTTTGGAAGATGGAATGATTTCAAGTTTACGGAGTTTGTTTCCGTTTGGTTGTACAAACACTATCTTTTTTTTTTTTCATCACTTCTGTTTTTAAAGGTAGTGTGAACATTGTTTACTTCACTTTCAATGAATGAGATTATCATTAACTATCCAGACGAATTAATAGCTAGAATACATTCTTTTATAACACATATAACATCATTATAAGCTTGTAGGTATTTTTTATCTTTTATATTTAATATAAAATATTGTATGTATATTTTGTTATAAGATTAAATATAACTATAAAAGAGAAGATAATCATTGATAAAGAAAAGCAACTATTAGTGTGAATAAAACTAAAAGTAAAAAATAAAAATAAAAAGAAGAAATACGGAATTGTAGGCGAGGATAACCATCTAGATCACTACCAAGAAAAGTGAAGGATTTATGGGATATGACGAAGATGTAAATTGGTAAAGAGATCTTTTACTTTTTGGATGATGATAATGGTGGTACGTAAGCTTGGATTCCTTTCAAATTACGTCAATTACCCCCTCTTATTATCCTTTCTATTCGAGCCGATCTGTTTGCTAATTGGCATGAATTAGCCTTGCTGCACAGCACCACAATATGAACGGAGCTTGATCATAAAGATAACAGTAAAACCGATATATACAACTTACATTGTGAAGCAAAGAAAAATAAAAAATAAAAATCAATTTCAATTTCAAATTGGTAGCATCGACAAACATTTAATCAGTTTATTCATATGTTCAAAATATAACTCGTAATATCCTATTATATTTATTGCAATTATTAAAAACAGTATAAAACTAAAGGATATCGATAACTTTGGAAAAGTACGTAATATAGTACAAATGAAAAAATAGTAAGAAATGTAGTAGGGCCCTACAATAGTTTCGTCGTCTGTGTCTTTCGCTAAACCGTTTACCTTTTGTTTTTTCACGAGTCTACCAATTCCAACTTCCAGCGAACATGCTATACAAATAAAAAAAATAGCTTTTCTAAATGAAATAATTTATAATGCTAACTAATATGACCTTGATAACGTTATATATATATGTTACTACCTCCCACACATCCTTGGCCATACATACTGCTGCGCCAAATGTCTGTTTTGCATTTAAAAATGTTATTGGCGGATGTGCCTAAGAATATATCTGCAAATAACGATCATCAAATGAACTATTTTATGTGGTTTTAAGTTCATCAACGTGTACATAGTAATATTCATTATGTTATGTTCAAACTATTGAATTTTTATCTTAACAGAGAGATAACAGTATAAAGTTTTTTTTAGTACATATCAAAAATATGATGCTCTTAATAATTTAGTTGCTTAGATGATCCAGACGATGGTATATCAATCGCTTTCTTATGATATTGATCCATTATACCGCAGAACCTATCTTTTCCCTAATTAAATTCTACATCTTTTTTTTTAAACAACGTCTGTTTATCAAATAGTACAAACACCATGTATTTTTGATGAAAGCAGTGTTGTGTCATTACAGATAATAATAATCAAGTACGTAATGAAATAATATCTTTTCCCATATACTTAATATTATAGCTTTTATAGGATATTTAAAATAATCTGTTTGCAAAGTCATGATACGAAAACAATATCAAAAGCTAAGCTTATATGATATCTTATTGTCGATTATCATAATCGAAATCATCCACAGGTTCAATTGTGTTATGTAAAGTGTTTATAAAAGAAAGAGTTGTTATTCATATAAAGGGAAAAAATATTCTACATATGTATATATAAAAAATAAGGTGTGGGTCGTAAAATGGAATTTGAAAAGTAGGTGTTTGTTGTCAATAAGAATAATAATAAGAATAATAATAATAAAAAAAGGGGAAAAATCATAGTAGATGATGCAATAATAAAAATCAACGAATAAAAATGCTATGGATGCGCTCGAATTCAGCGGCACTTGTTAATTGAATGCAGTGACGACGACTGCTACTTGTGTTGATGACGTTACTCGACAAGCGGGGTATCTTGACTTGAGCGATCGATTGCGTCAAGTAATTTAATGGACGTTGTAATGGCTATTATATTATACAGAGCATAAATTAATTAGATCCGTTATAGTTTTTTTTAAAGTAGTATGAACAGTTAGTATCATTATTACCTGTATTGCTCCATGTATCATCGTCTCATTGTCAGTTGTTGCTGTACTGTATTGAAGTTGCTTCAATTTGTTCTTGAGCTGTTCACTACGTTGCTTAAGCGTGTACAACACTGACTGTTGTGTTTGGTATTGATAATTGGGAGTCTTTTTCATGCTACGCCATTCTCCAGAAGTACCACACTCATTTAGAGCGACAACCTTAGGTGTTGAAGAAGCGGTTCTTAAATCCTTTAATAAGACTCGAGTTTCTGTTGCAAGCGAACGCATCATATCGCGTGCTTCGGGTTGTTTATTTTCTTTTTCTTCTTCGTCATCAGCGCTATTTTCCTCATCTTGTTCTTCTTCTTCATCAGCACTATATTTAGATAACGATGCTCGTTGTACAGGAGGTAACTGTTCTAGTTTAAGTGAACGAGCAAGATCACAACCCTTAAGATGCGCGTTTTCAGCTCGAAGATATCGAATACCAGCTTTGAGAATCTCCATCTATGCATAAAATTTATTTGTTGTGTAAGATATAAGTAAGCGCAATTTCAGAGGAATTTATGTTTTGATATCCATAAGATTCAGTTTGTCGTGCGACACCTTTTTTTTTTGTACTTACATGATGATGCATATCAGCATATTCAGCAGCATCAGATAAATCTCCCACAATAGAATCTTCTTCCATACTAGTTTCAAATGGACTTGGTTTTCGAGGCATAGAAAGTCGTTTATCTTCTTTTTGTACAGCTGCTGCTTTCTTAAGTTGAATATTTTCTTGTTCAAGTCCTTCATACTCAGTTTGCAAGTTCTCCATAGCTTCACTATACATTTGTGTTTGAGCCTTGGCTTTTTCAAGACTTTCTTCAAGTGCATGGAATTGATCTGTGTCTTTTTTAGCAGCTTCCATACGTCGTTCGAGTACTTCGACTCGAATATTAGCTTCTTGTAATGCTTGATCCTAGAAAACCCCCCCAAAAAAAAGGTTTGTAACAAATAAAAATTTGGTTCCCATTCGCATATATACACTGTAGTGTCTGTGTGGATGTGATTTTTTCAAAGGTTTACCTTTGCTTTGATATCCTTAATCAATTTAAAGATTTCTTCACTATGTTGTTGAAGCTTTCGTTCCATGTCGTGATTAATAACGACCTCTGCTTTCATATCTGAAGCACGTTGGACCCACGGTGGAATACCCGTAGCAACTAGTTATTTTTTTTTAAAAGAAAAAGAACAGCTGTTAGTCCATTTCCGTCCTATATTTTCAATCCTATACAGGAATAATAGAAATGAAGGTGTTTTTATAACCATTGTACTTACTCTTGTCCATACGATTATCATGTTCAATTCTCTTTAACGTGGTACCGAGTTCGCTTGAAAGTGATTTAAGCATCTTTAAGCAACCATCCCACATGGTAGTTTCGGAAATATCGAGAATATCATCACTTTTGTTATAAATAAGACGTTGAATTTCATCCAAACTAATTTCTCCCCGATTGGTGCGCTTATTGTCAAGGTAACCAAGTATTTGTTTCAATGTCTAATTATATATTATCATTGTATGTTAATTCATATAATCATCATCCCGAACAAGTAAAAGATATGTGATGATTTCCACTATTATTTTATATTTACCTCAAAACAGAATTGACTCAATTTAGCACTCAATGCATACATGGTTCTGAATCGGTGTAAATGTTCTGCCTTGGGAGTTAATGCTTGTTCTGCAAGATCATCTAATTGACGTAATAATTTTCTAACAAAGCAAAATGAAATAAGTCTTCCTATATACAGCGTTCGCAAAGATGAGTAGAGAAAAATAAAGAATAATAGACTTACTTGGCAACCATCTTACAGCTCTTAGTTTCAGACACAAGACGTCCAAGAGGTTCCATATAATCATAGTCAAGACGTTCTTGGCCTTCAACAATATTCATGCCTAAAAATGAATCATTTTAGTGATTTGAATTCTCAGTCACCATATAATCACAAATAGGGAAAGCCCAATAAATCATTTCTTACCACCAGTTTTGAATGCATTGTAAACAATTTGTTTCACAAATGTCAGCTCAACCATCATCTTGTCAGAATTCATATCAAATGCTCTGGTCAAACTAAAGAATAAATCAGCATTGCCAGTATCACTACTTTGTACGAGATGAATTTCTGCTAAATGTTCCAAATGGGCAATAATTCTATATAATTATGCAAGAATGAGTTAAAAGAATGAATTTATCGAGGACATTATTTTTTTTAAGAAAGTACATATGGTATTATTTTTTACCTTTGAAGATCCATTACAGATTCAGCATCGTTGGATTCTTCAGTTCTAAAGAACTCAACAAGAGCATTTAATCTATATATGTATATATATATTAAAAACATTAATAACGAGTTTAAACACCTTTGAATGAAATATACGTTATAATATCCTGTTTTTGTTTACCTTCGTTCAGAACCAACCAAGTCATGATATACGCGTGCCATCTTTGAGAATTCTTCTGGTGTACAATGTTTAACGAATGTAACAAATCGTTTAGCCAAATCACCCATCCATGCTGCTTTTTGTCGTAACTAGAATGATAATGATAATAATAATAATAATATATGATTGATCGCCATCAGTTAATAAGCTCATTTTTTATTGCATTTAATAAGTTGTTTTCATATGGATACATTACCTCACAGACGGAAACCAAGCTTTCAGATACATTATCCATTATCTTTTCACTGATTGGATGTGTTTGATCAAGATGTTTGATAATAATTTCAGACTTGTATGCCAAACGTTTGAATAATAACAAACATGAGATGGGATCATTTTCAGTCTTGAAGAAAGCATCTGGTAAATAGGGCTAGTAAAAAAAAAATAGCAATTAATATTGGTATGAATCTGTCTATTAGTTGGGTCACTTGAAATCATTAATAAATATTTACTTGTGTGTAACTAAGACGATCGTTTGCTTGAGCTGCTTCAAGTTTACGGAGTTCTAAATCAATAGCCTTTGCTTGAGCTTTCATTACAGTTGATTGTAATTGCATATTAAGTGACATCATTGTTTGTGATTGACTAGCTAAACTGTGGTTTTCAGATTGTTGGTCTTTCTCTCTTTGGCGTAGATGGTCTAGATCACTGCGTAATTTAATTTTACCCAGGATAATTAGTGTTATATGTCGGTCATTCTATTTTTAATAAATATCATGAATTACATTATTTACCTTTGTAAATGCTGAACAAGTTCTCTAAACTGTTGGATGGTTGTCTCATAATCTGCATTTGTTTCTTCAGAAGAGCGTAATCTTTCAAGTTGTTCACGTAAAAGCATATCACGATGATCTACAAAAATATAATTTAATATTGCTTTTTTTTTCTGTTCTCTTCTCCTATCCTGTTGCCTCCAAGTTTTACATACCAATTTCGGCTTGGAGTTGTTTTTCGGTCTCGACATGGTTTTCTTCAAGTTCATCGGCAAGTTCTTTGAGTGCTTCAAGATCTTCATTACCAGCTTGAATTTCTTCCAATTGTTCTGTAAGAGCTAGGTTCTTTTCTGTAAGTTGTTCAACCATTTCTTCAGCACCCAAAGCATCATCCAGTCGTTGACGTAAATCTTCAATTTGACTTTCGGCAGTATCCAATTTTTCCTTGACTTTATCATATTGGACTGATGTAATTTTTGTTAAATGTATAAGTGAAGAAAAAATAAAATAAAGTAGAATAGATTAAATATAAGATATTTTTCTATATTATATAAATGCATGGATAACAAGTAGTTTTTTTTTTACCTTTAATTTCGGCGAGTTCATAGTTTTCATTTTCAAGTTCCTTGATTTGTAAATTCAAATCAATTTCTTGTTCATTTGTTGCGTCTCTCAAACTAATAATTTTGATAGCAATATAAAATTAATAAAATGCTAGGATACTACTATTTTCGTCTTCTATTTTTTTTTTACCGAATTAATGCCTCTCTCAATCGTTCGTTATGTCGTTCAAGCTGAACAATTTCCAAAGAGTTTCGTGCTTGGTCATCACCATCACCATCAGGATTAGGTGGTCGATTCAAAATGTCTATTGGATAAAATTAATATCATTATAAATCAATTATTCAATATATATATATATATATATATATATTTGGTCATCATCCACTAAATAATAAGAAAGTATAATATACCAGCTTCACGTTTCAAGACATCCAAATCAACGCTAATTTCCTCAATCTTATCTTTAAGAATATCGACTTCTTGTTGTAATACTTCAGCACGTTCTTCAGCAACTTCTTTATCCAATGTCATCATTTCTAATGAATCTGCCATTTCATTGTATTTTGATTCTAATGATTCTTTATCAGATGCTGTATCTTTTAACTCGCGTTTGGTATCTCGAAGATCTTTTTGTAATTCTGCAATTTTATCTATAAGAAGAAAAGAAAGAGAACTGTCAGACAAAATTAAAATTAAACTATAACAATAACTTTATATACCTTGAAGTTTATTGCGTAATGTTAAAAATTGTTGAGCTTCTTCTTTGATTTTTTCATGTTCACGGTATCGTTCACGATCTTCTTGTCGTTTTGTTTCCAAGATTTTCAATTTGAACCGCAACTCCTCATAATCTTTAAGAGGAACAACCTGAATATAAAATAATAGTAACGATGTTTTTCTTTTTAATTTAGTTATGAAAAAAAGAAGAATTTGGATAAAAAAAACGAGCCATGTGGTTAGTTATTAAGTTTTTTTTTTTTTCAATATTTACCTGGTCGGATTTACTGATGGGCATAGTAGCAGCAAGAGCACCATAAGCAGGTTGATGTCTTTGTGGTTGTGAGTGACCAGGATTACAATCTTTTACCATTCTTTCATCAGCATCTTGATCTGCTGGTGTTGCAGGTGTGTCTTTATCTGATGAATCCTCTTCTGTATCAATTTGAGATGGAGTACGATTATCGTCGTCGTCATCGTCGTCATCATCGTCGATATCTCCATGATGACTCATACTTTCACTACTGTCATCATCATCCTCATCATATTCATCACCATCGTCTGCTGATTCTTGTTCTTCCTCTTGTTGCTGTTGTTGTTGTTGTTGTTGTCTTTGAACTCGCAATAACATTTCTTGCCGTTGACGAACTCGAAGTTGTTCTAATTGTCGTTCACGTTCTGCTCTTAATGCAAGTTCTTTTGCTTCTTGTTCTTCTGCTGCCCGTTTAGCTTCTTCCTCAGCTTGTTTACGAGCTTTTTCTTCTGCCACACGAGCTTCTTCTGCTTCTCTAGCTGCCTTTTCGCGAGCAGCTGCTTTTGCAGCCGCTGACTGTTCACGTATAGATGTTGCTCCTATAGTACCAGATCGTGGTCGTGTTGGTGCATCTTTACTATTGGCATACATACTTTTTCGTCTCACTGGGGCACTACCGGTTGTAGCAGCTCTAGAAAGAGTTCCACTCGTCTTTGTAGCAGTTGGTGTAGCTGTTGCACGACTTGTTCCAGGAACAGCCGTTGCACGACTCGTTAGTGTTCGTGCAGTAGCTGTAGATTTTGCAGAAGTAGGTGATACATAAGATGAGGGTCTACGTCCAGTTGTTGTTGTTGTTGTCGTCGTCGTAGATTGTTTTGTTTGCTGTGCAGGAACTCGTGTAGCTCGTGATGAAGGTGCTGTTGTTTGACGAGATTCTATACTAGAAGCTGCCATGGAAGCACGTCGTTTTGCAAGAGTAGTTTGTTGTGTTGGTGGTTGTGTCATTGAACGACGAGCAGCTGCTTTGACAGCACGACCTGGATCCTGTTGTTGTGGTTTTTGAGGTGAATCACTATTTCGATCCGATCGAGGTGATGCTGGTCCATCCTAAATATATAAATTAATATAAATTGTGAATTCCACCCATTCCCTTTTAAATTTAAATATGACAGCATTCTTTTCTTCACTCGCCAATTTTTTTTTAAAAAAAAACATATATAAATATATATTTGCATAAACATGAGTGAATTAGATACCTTTTTAGAAGAAGGTGGTAATATTTTAATATGTGCAGGACGAACAAAAACGCCATGGTTTGAGCGGCATTCAAAGTATCGTTTCCCCTGAACTACACCGTTGTTTTTACCCAACTGGTCATCAAGTTCGACACCAACCCATTTGCCTGTTTGAAAACTCGTCGTACCAGCATAACGAATAGTGCCAAGATTTTCACCATGAACAAGTACTCGAGCCCCGACCTGAACATCGGAAGGTAATATATTATTGCTACTAGGTGTCGATACTCCATTGTTAATCACATTACTATGAAGACTACTTCGGCGTGCTCCGAGGGCAACAGATTGACGTCTGTGCCTGTCGACTGCGGACATGACTCAAGCTGTTTTTTTAAAAAATGATTGTCTAGGAAAAAGAAGTGTAAAATGTATGTGTTGAGGTTGTTGTGTTGAGTGTTATAAGTGTTATGTGTAGATATGTGTGTTTGTGTGAGTGAGAGAGAGAGAGAGAGCGGAGAAGAAGAGAAGAGAAAGGTTGGTTTTTTATGGGTACAGTTAAAGGTAGAAATATTATATGAATATATATATATATGTATGAAAGAAAGAATAAACTGCTTAAATAATAACAATAAACAGTAATAAATAGTAACGATAAATGAATTTATGTGTGTATATATAAATATATAATAATATATATTATGTATATACAATCAAAATAAGTATAAAATAGTTTGTATAAATGATTTTATAACAAATCTATTTCAAATAAATAATATTGAAGAAGAAGTGTCCCCACAATAAAAACACAACAAACAACAGAAACAACACAAAGGTTTTTTTTAGAAAAAAAAAAAAAAAAGAAAAGAGTTTGGTTAAAGAAGAAAACACATTTTTTTAAAGGGAAAGTGAGTGTGCACTTTTGGCGGAGCCCACATAGCATTGTAACACAAAGTACTTTTATAACATGGCCAGAGAGAAAAAGCACCCCGATAAAATAATTTTTTTTATTATTATTATTTTTAATTATGCTTTGTTAAAAAAAAAATACACTGCCAAAAAGGTATTGTTTGTTCAGGGACGCACACGAGGGTTAACTTGAAAGAAATTATATTAACTATCATTTTTAACCCCCTTTACCCCCCCCCAAAAAGAAATATTCAATATTATATTTACGTAACCCTGGAAACATCAAATCCCTTTGCTTGTGATGATAATTTCAAAAATTACTACTTTTAGCTGATCACGATTTTTAATTGTTTATATTTAATGCTTATTATTGTAACGTAGTTCTTTATGAGGAGGGCTAAAACGAATACAAAACTGTGTTTGAATCAATTAACTGTTATATGCATTAAAAGGTGTGTGTATGTTTATCTGTGTGTGAGAATATAATAGAGCAACACGTTTGTTCTTGCTACTATACTTTATTATGTGAATATGTGTACAGCAATTTTGAACTAAAAAAAAGAAAATTGTTATTATTTTTAGTGAAACCCAAGCAGAATACGTATAAATGCAACAATAAAAAATAAAAGGTTAATAACAATAACAATAATAATGCCGATATTATTGTATTCAGATATTTTCATGCAGCTGTCAATATTTTTTTGGTTTTTCAATCACTCGTTTTTACTCTCTGTCACAAAATAAGAAAACTGATATCATCAAAAAAAGAGAAGAATTAATATATTAGATGATCAAATGATGTGTTCCTTATTATGATCAAAACCTTGTATTCAATACAGTCAGATTGTAATGATATTAATAAGTTATAGAGAATACGATACATCTTTTGTCTTTTCTTTTTCCTTCCCATAAGATTTAAATTATATAATAAAACTGTTTCTTATTATTCATTATACCTGGTTTTTTTTTGTTTGTGTGATGATTTTGTACATAGTCGTGCTGGGTAGTAAGTGAAAAAAAAAACAAAGAAATGTAGTATAATATGGTATGTAATGTAATAGCGAAAAAAAAAAGTGAGAGAAAAAGGGAGATAATCGTAAGTCATATATATATATAAATATATATAATGAAAAAATAAGTTTGGGTTTGTCTATATAATATATATATATACTTATTTCTTTTAAGAGGTGGGTGGGGGGTGGAAGGAGTTTGTCGTTCCTTTTTTCTTTCTCACCGAGGAGAACGTGGAGAAGATGGTGTATTATGACCACTTAATCGTGCTGTATTATGATGATTAATATTATTACTATTATTTGAATCATTGAATTCTGTCAATCCAAGTGCTTCTTCGTTATCCATCAAAGTTGCTTCACTCAATAATAAACGTTCGTCTTCGTCGTATATCTCTTCGTCATTATGACGCCCTGATCGTTCGTGAGATCCAGAATTATTCCCACGTGCGATCGAATCTAATAAATAAACACCAGCAAAAATAATAACAAATCCACAAATCAAAGATGCTGTATTAACTGGATCATCTGTATTGAAGCCTTGAAACAAAATTGCTGATGCTGTAATGGTTGCAGTTGAGAAACAAACGAAATAGATCGGATTAACGCTATTGTACCGAAAAAAATAACGACAGTATATTAGTTAAACACTCGTTTGAACAGTAATTATTACAGTGATTTGAAACATACACGTTGGTTGAAAAAGTTTCCAATGCCTTGTTAAAATAATTCATTTGAGTAATAATACAAACTACTACAACGATACCAAATGCATATGTTGATGGATGAGTGAACTGGTTGTTGCCAGCAAATGTAAGTTTCACTGCAATACCAAATGCCTTGATAGCCATGACTGAAACCGAACCGACCAACGAACAAATCGAAATATAAACGAATGGATTTCGTGTACCATATCGTGGTACCATTTTATAGATCATAAAGAATGTGACAACAATAACAAATGTACAATACATCAAAAATGCTACGATAATAAATAATTAAATGAATTTATATAAGTTTTTGCGTAAAATTATCTTCAATACCAATTCATAGATATATCGTATAGTGATTATCGTGTGATAATAATATTACCTGGTTGTAAAGCATAAAAGAGTAGTTCATCAATATTTTTCACATCAGGATCTTGAGGAGCATGAAGAACAATAACGACAGCTCCTACAACTGATAATAAACATCCAATTTTTCCAATAGCATCCAATTTCTCGTTTAGAAGGAAAGATGCAAATATTGCTCTAGAAATCAAGTTATGTATGTGAGCCTTAGGAAGGGGTGTATTTCCTTATCCCTACTATCATTTTATCATCCATTGCCCTTGCTCCCCTCCCCCCCTTTCCCCCTTTCTTTCCTTACCCCAGGATAACACTCAAGGAACCAAGTGGGGTAACAAGAATAGCGGGTGCAAATGAATATGCCGAGAAGTTCAATACTTCACCAACAGCCACTGTTTCATTTTGATATTTTTTTTTAAATAGTGAAGAGAAATTAATAAAAATGCTATGGCATAAATAGCATAAACTTCCTTTTTATTCCAATTTATCTCAATACGAGCCATACTATTCATACTACTTACTTGTCCCCATCCCTGCCCACCAAGTCCAATTACGAAGGTAATGATGTTGTCCATCGGTAGCTGATGAACCTTTTATTTTTTTTAATAGTAGTGGTTAATTGTTGTTAGGGGGGGAAATCAACCACCAAAAAAGAAAAAAAAAATACGAAAAAAAAAGGATTATATATAAATAAAGTTACCATGACGTCGTTTTGCATTCATAAGTCCTTTTTTTGTAATGATAAAAGAGAGGCCAATAAATAAACTGGAACTCATGGCCAAAATCAGGCCAATGTATTTGTCTGCCAACATGGTCGTTTCTTGTTGGTGTTGGAAACAAAGGGAGTGAAAAAAAGTAAGTTGCCGACTTTTTTCATGAAATTTTAAGGTTATTCTAACCAATCCAATGAGTGAAAAAACTCCTCAAATAATTGAAAAAAAAAAAGTCATGGGCCTTCTTTCTCTTTCTTTTTAAACTTGACAACCTTATAATAGTTTCCACAGCAAGAACATCATAGTATCAGAGACCATGTCCATTGTGAAAACTATACTGTTTGTGCAATATTTCAACATAAATTTCACCGCATTTTTAGATTCTTACAAATATTACTACGCCTACTTTATTTTTGTCCTATCCATTTCAAATAATGAATCATAATGCTCCTATCAACTACAACTTGCGTTATAAAGGCTCATCACCACTTTTTCTCTATAATGGCGGCAATGGTTTATATATCTAAACTGATCAGGACATAATAAGAGTAGTGCGATCCACGTTATCGACAATGACACGTTCATGTTACTAATGCTACGTAAAAGTTGCCATATTAATTAAACGCGATGCAACAATACAACACCAAGGCCTTATGGTTGCCAAGTGGATACGGATAAAAACAACGCTGCTTTCACTCATTCATTATGAGGTATAGTATTAAGTAAATTTATAAGATAGATTGTATATCAAGACCAAACAACTGGACTAGGTTTAATGGAAACAGAAGAAAACGATATATTTTGCACTCCTTCAAGAATAAAAAGTGTGATATCGTAGGGTTGAATTCTACTACATAATCGCACCATTCATACTTCTTATGTATATTATGTTGGTAAGATTTTGGTTATCGCTACTATGATATAGAAGTAACATTGATAGCTCACCACTGTCTTGCTTAACATATTAAATACATCTAATAACATATTTAACAATTACTATCTCTTTGTAAAAATCCATGCTTACCGCCTTTATAAAAAAAGTTATTAATGCGATAATTATTATCAAAAGTATATATGTTACACAACATCGTCATTATCATCACCAGGCTGCCATTGATAAAAAAAAATTAGAGAAAATGTTAAACCAATTTTTGCTGTCAAGAATGCAAAGTAGTACAATTCCTTGTACACAGAATTAAGTTATATGGAACATATTTTAATACAAACTCTATTCATTAACGAATGCTTTTTCCTTACAGCATGGAATCAAATTGATAACTAAAGACTAAATGATACACTCCTGTTGAATTGATATATATCTCGGATGATGAATAATGATAAAAATAGTGACCCACTTCTACTGACTTTTTTTTTCCCAACAAGTGTGCTCAACATAGAAAGAGCATATTTATTATTATAAAACAGAGAGTCAATTTTAGTAACCTCGGACCGAAAAGATGAGGTTTTTACGTTTTTTTATATAAACTAAACACTGTTACGAACAGCTACTGATGCTATTATTAATATATTAAAATGCCAAGAACTGGATGATGTGACACGAATTGCTAAGATGTTCTTGATTCCAGCACTAGAATATTTATAAATTCTCTAGTTTTTGTACCTAGAACAATTGGGTTTGTTATAGATATATATAATGTAATTAATGTTCTTTTTCAAAGCAAGTATCTTGTGAAAGCTGTTTAGGAACAATCACAAACAAGACTTTGAAAGACGAATAATAGTCAGATAGCCAAAAAGAAAATGGGATAATTGTGTATATAAAAAATTAGAAAACGTTTGTACCGATTTATTTAGCTTCTGTACCAGGAGCCTCCGAATTGTATAACACTATATATGCTAAGAATACACACAAAGCATATGTAAATATATAGATGAGTAACTAGTACAGTTTTCACAATTACTACGCCACTTCAGAGGAACTTACTTTTCCACTCCCAACAAAATTAAAAGTCCATGCTGTTATGTTAGTCAATAACATTAGGTGGATTTTTTTTTTGTATAATAATTCGAAACAAACCAAGCAGAAAGAACGTTTACGCATTGCATAAAACTTATTAGCTGCATAATAAATAAAGGAGACAATTGTTTCTGATTCTTTTCTCGTCAACCAACAGCTATCTGATGCGCATACGTAGCATTCGTTTCTTCCTAATGTTGTAGTACATTCTATTATTTTGTGCATATATGTCATGGGTGATCAAATGTGGTAATTCAACAATGATTACTATAAGAGCACATATAACCGAGCTATGCTAAGTTATATTAATCATCAAATAGAACATAATCAAAATAAAGTTATTTGTTTTTCTGCATGCAAGCAACAACAACAACAACATCGAAAACCACACGACTTCCGCATTAGTTACTCTTTACTTAGTTTAATTGAATGATACTTAGTATGTATCTTTAAATAATAGTCCGTTTTATATTTTTGTTAAAAAAAAACGCAGTAAACAAGTAACACGCTGACTGAAGATGGATATTTAAACTATACACAGAAAAGTTAGTTTATCTTTTTACATTTTGCGGGAAATCGGCAAGAGCAACCGGAGATTCGTATCACATAGTACAAACAATGTGTGTAATATAAATGACTCTATACTTGCCAATTTTGGCTCTTTATATGAAAAGCCATCTAAATAATGGAACTATACCAACCTTGGTTGAAACCTGGAAAAAGCGTCAGAAAATAAGAAAGATTTTTTTTAAGGAGGAGATAAGTTCTTCTTTATCTGCATATGATTCAGCAGAAAGCTGACAACTCTGGTTTCCCTTCCGCACTTGAATCTACAGTTAAATAAAAGAGATAATAATACTACAAATGTATTTTTTTTATAAAGCCGCCGTTTTCCATTGAGAATCATGGTGTTGGTTATAACAGCGACAAAAATAGAAAGCGAGAGTGTTGTTCTTATAACAACAAGGACGCATGAATTTTTAAGTGACAAGCTTGAACTGTTGTGATAGTAGAAGACCGCTCTTGTTATGTTGCTATGTTACACTGCACAAGATTGTTTATAGTTGTGCGTCGTCCGCGCTTTTTTTTTTTCTTGACTTTTTTTTCTTCGGATCAACGCCTCCTTTTTTCTCCTTTCTTTCTCTTTTTGTTAATCTTTTTTCAAAACCTTCGAAACAAAAATGGCGTGCGCTTCTGGTATGGTTTCGTTCTTTAATAGCTTCACTCATAAAGTAGAGAATAAGGTGAAGAATATATTCCACAAAGAGGTAACTGAAGAAGAACGGGAACATAATTATCAAACAACAACGCATCGTTATGGATCTTTTGCTCCTGTTCGTCATGATACCAGTGTAAAGTTCTTTATTGATGGACATGATTACTGCTGGTATGACTTTCTATTTACCTAATCACTGAATAACGTTGGTTTTTCAATCATTAATATTATACAACATCGTCTTAATCCAAATAAATGTTATTTCTAATTTCAATGATAGGGCTGTTGCAGAAGCTCTTGAAAATGCAAAGCACGTTATTTTCATTGAAGATTGGTGGTTGGTAAGAAATAGCTATTGGCAAAATAGGAGATGGGTGGGAAATGGGCGTTTTTTTTTTTTTTGGACTTCGAGTGGTGTGAAATGTTGATAATAGACTAATGTAGATCACATAACTTTTTCACTTTATTGAACATTATAGACACCCGAACTAGTAATTATCACCATATATTTCTTTTTTTAAACAATTTATTCTATATATGTGATTTCCTGTATGAGTTAATATCTGAAATTTAATTAATTTTTTATGGTGGTATATAGTATCTTCGCCGTCCAGCATCCAAATATCCTGAATACCGTATTGATGCTTTGTTGAAACGAAAGGCAGAACAAGGTGTCAAAATCTATATTGTCGTATACAAGGTATTAAAGATAATTGAAATAGAACTTTTTTTTAGAAGAGCTGTCTTACATTTGGGTTTTTTTTCCTGAAATCCAATTGATGTTTTTTTAGGAAGTGAATCTTGCAATGACATTAGATAGTAGACACACAAAGGATTGGCTTCAAAACTTGCATGAAAACATTGTCGGTGCGTAATATTTTTTTTCTCACCTGTCGCATCGCATTCCCTCTTTCTTTTTTTTTCATTCTCCTTTGACGCATGCATTTGTGTTTGTTGATTTATACTGATGATTCCTTCTTTGCATAATTACCATTTTAGTTCAAAGACATCCTGATCATGCCATAGGAGGAACTTTCTTTTGGAGTCATCACGAAAAATTTGTAGTTGTTGATCAAAAAATTGCATTTTTGGGTGGTATTGATTTATGTTTTGGGTAAACATTTTATTTTTATATTTGAATAATTGTGTGTTTGATAGTTTAATTTTTTCGATTTCTGACTGATCCTCATTTCTATTTTCTTTTTCAAGCCGTTGGGATACTCATAACCATCAACTTGCCGATTTCCAAGGCCCTGAAATTGGTTTGAACATGTTCCCAGGTTAATATCATTTAAAAGGACTATATGAAAAGAAGCGGAGTTCTGTATAAGAAATGTTTTTTTTGCTAAAATACGAATATAATATAGGTCAAGATTATAGTGATGCTCGAGTATGTGACTTTAAGGATGGTAAGATAATTGGGCTTTTATTTATATACGTACTATATGTCGAGATGAAGATAAAAAGCAACAGACAGTGTGATGCTAAAAAGATTTATGACTTGTATCGGGCTAATTCTATTTTAATCTACTATTAGTCAAAAATTGGGACATGATGCTTATTGATAAAACAACAATGCCTCGTATGCCTTGGCATGATATTTCCCTTTGTATGGTAATGTATATAATATAATTTTTTTTATCATCATATAAAAAAAATTATATGGCTTTTAATCCTATAACTTTTTACAATATATTAGTTGGGTGGTCCTGTTTTGGATGTTAGTCGTCATTTTTGCGAACGTTGGAACTATGTTAAACATGAAAAAGCATTAGAGAAAGAACGTGTTCCATATATCCAACCCCCACTCGGTGGCTTCACGGAACAGCAACGCTTCCAGATTCCAGAGAAAGAAGAATCGCATGATATTCGTCGTCGTTTTGAACCAGAAACTCGGGGACACCATGGTACTTGCCGTACTCAAGTTCTTCGAAGTATTGGTCAATGGAGTTTGGGTCTTGATACTGAGGTATGTATAAAAATTAACTGGCAATTCAGAAGTGGTTTATTATAAAAGTTGGTATTGATTGGTCCTGTTTATTTCTGTTATAATTATTTAATTAGCATTCTATCCAAAACGCTTATATTGCTACTATTTACGAAGCTAAGCACTATGTATACATTGAAAATCAATTCTTTAGTAAGTCTTTTATTGATTAAAATGTTCACTTTTATGGGTTTATGAATTACAACAAAAGAAAGACCCCGATTATTAACCATAACAAAATGAATGGGGAAAATTTAATTAGTTACTGCTACCGAAGAAAATGAAAATTTCATTCTCAAAAACCAAATTGGCCAAGCTATCTTCAAACGTATTATTCGTGCCCATGAAGAACGTGACGAAAACTTCAAGGTTATTGTCTTGATGCCACTCATGCCTGCTTTCCCAGCTGATCTTAGTACCAAAGAAGCTGCTAGTGCTCGGTAAGAAATGAACGATAAACAAGTAGAAAAAAAAATTATATCAACGAGAATTTATAGTAATCATCATTTTCCTGCCCAATATAAACTTCTTAGTATGATTATGCATTATCAATATATTTCTATTTGTCGTGGTAACAAAAGTATTGTTCAAAAACTTAAAGCATCAGGTATTGACCCTGATAAATATATCCGATTTTTCAGTCTTCGAAGTTATGATCGTATTAACCGTAGAAAGGTAAAAGAAACAAAAAGAAGAAAATTTTCTTTTCTTTTTTAGTCCTGTCAACGTGATTTTCAACTAACAATATTTATAATGACCTCAGACGGAAGAGATGCTTGCACGTGCTGCTGGTTATTCTTCGGATGTCGCTGTACCGCTCGAAGAGCAAGTAGAATCAACTGCAGTGGCAGGTGATGGTACTGAAAAGATTAAATGGTCAGAAGAAGTATATGATGCTGATGCTTGTATTGCCAAGGATTCCATTGCTCATTATGCAATGAAAGATGGAGGTAACTTGGCAGATGAGCCTTGGGTTACAGACACCAAGGATTCTCAGCCTAGAGATGCTGGTGCTGAGCACGAAGAGCGCAGCAGTTATGTTTCCGAGGAATCATATATTCACGCCAAGCTATTAATCGCTGATGGTAAATGCGGGAAAAAAAAATGAAAAATGAAAAATTACAGCCTCACTGGCCTCCTCAACAAGTTATGTCCATAAGCTAATAATGTAAAATATAATAATATAGATCGTGTGGTGATTATGGGTTCTGCCAATCTTAATGATCGTTCACAATGCGGTGATCGTGATTCTGAAATAGCATTATTAGTTGAAGATCAAGAAACAATTCCATCCCGTATGAATGGTCGTTACGTAAGAAAAAAAATTTTTTTTTGTATTAAATTAAAAGTCCAGCTCGTTCTTGGAAAATAAAAGTAACTAATAAATGGTTTCTTTATGTAGTATGAAGCTTCTAAATTCGCAGCAACATTACGTCGTCAATTGTGGAAGGAGCACTTGGGTTTGTTGCCAGATCAACCCTTGGATGAAGTAACCAACGCTATGCTTCCGTTACCTGTTCCCCAAATCGATTCTACCCATTCCGAGGAAGATCGGTTAGTCATGGACCCATGCCACCCGGATACACTTGCTTTGTGGAACAATACAGCAAGCATAAACACTAGTGCATTCCGAAACGTGTTCCATTGTGTTCCTGATGATAACGGTAAATAAAAAAAAATACAGAATTGAAATTATAGTTTTCGCGTGGAAAACAATCGCCGATCATAATACAAGCACAAAACGCATTGACTCACTGACTCATTCTTATTCCATTTAGTGACCAACTGGGAACAATACCATTCATTCTACCCAGATCAAGAAAAAATCAACATTGGCCATGTTTACGATAATACCATGTCCGTGTCGGTGATTCGTGAGGAGTTAAGTAAAATCCGTGGACATTTGGTTGAATTCCCACACAAATTCCTTGAAGAGATTGATATGCAGGGAGAATCCATTCCATTCATTACCGATGCGGTCCAAGAACTTTATACCTAAAATATAGTTATTCTTTTTTCTATAAATAAAAAAAAATAAGTAAAGATAACAAACACATGGGGATAACAATAAATTATTACTTGCGTACCTTATTTTTAAATGGTACCATGAGAAATATTTATAAAGGAAAAGGGGAAGAATAATGACGACAGCCTGCGTTGCATTACCATTTGAGGATTCCGAGACTTTTGACTCACATCGGGATGTCTGAAAAATCTTTTTCCGATTTTCCCGTGTTGTATATTGCACTTCCCTCCCTCCTGCTGTGGGGACTTTCGGACCTTTTCTCTTTTTCTTCATTCGCTCCTCTCTTCGATTAATTTTTTTTCAAAGAAATATAACACGCAACAAAAAATCAAACAGTTGTTTTTATCATCCCATTCCTTATTATTCTGTCAAATTATCTTTACCTAAACAAATATGGTGATTCTTGCAACTGGTAGACATTTATCCTCCGTCGCAACGGCTGCGGCCTTCAACGTCCGAACTCAAAGCAGTCGACAACATAACAAGAATACAACTTCAAATATTTCAACGACACTTGGCAAGATCCGTCAACAACAGACGACTTCATTTTCAAGTACTACTTCTCCTCGTGCATCACATTATCAAGAGCCATCAAAGACTGCTTCATCTGCAGGTCCCCGTTATTATGATAATCCAAGTCCTCGTAGTGACACCAGCAGCAGTAGCAGCAGCAGTAGCAGCCAAAGTAATTACAACTACTACAGTAATGCATCATCTGAAGGAGGTGCCAGTAGTAGTAGCAGTGGACCAACCATCACAGAACAATCGATTCTTGGTGCATTCCCTCGACCTAACTTGAGCCCCACCTTACACTTTTCTATTTTTACAAGTCATTTCGATGGCAAGTCAAGTCCTCTCAAAGATGATAGCAAGTGTGCCAATTGTTCCGGTCCTCATTCTACCGACTTTTGTCCCTGTTAAAGAAATTATTACTATCATCATTGACAACAACAAGATCAAGATCAACAACCTTCGAAAAGAACATTAATTCTTTTGTTTCCTCCTAGTCATAAGTCACATATTCCAATGAAAGTATACACCTTACCACCGAATCAATCCAAAATGCTATACTCCGCTAAAGTAAACAAACAACCCACCTTCGCTTTCTTCGAATTCCACAAAACTTTCGCACGCACAAACACATTTCTTCGCTTCTATAAATATTCTCTTGACCTATAATTATATCACCACGAACCCCTTATTTTTACTCCTACGCTTATTCAAACAAACATATATATATATATCACCCACCCCGTATATAGAATTTCTCTTTGCTTTTTGGTTTATTCATTTCGCTGTTATTTTATTGTTCTTCATTTTTTTTCTTTTATTATATCATGAATATCATATATGTTGTTTTTTTTTTCACGATCTTCTTTTTCTTTTAAATCTTGGTTTTTTTTTATTGATTCCTTGGCAACAATCTTTTTATTTGCATTAATCGAAGTTATAATTTGTAATACACCAGTTTGTGTTACATTAGTTTGAAACATAAATATTGTTAGAGTCGCATTTTGTTTATTGTTATCTGACGTTTAAGTTGTCCATGACAAATTAAAAAATGTGGCAACTCAATAGCACTTACTGCATTATTAAATAGGGACATTTATCTTACCAAATAGCATGGTGTTTATTAAGAAAAATCCCACTTTTTGATTTCCGTTTAAAGTATTATTCATTTTATGTAAAACTAATTGGTAGTGTCTTACCTACCCAGTTCAAGTATTAGCCGTCTTTTTAACCCTGCTACAATCTTCTATTTTCTTCCACTTCCCTACTGTGAATTTTGCTGCTCTGGGCTTTTGTGGAAGTCAGATTCAAAATCTTAATATTTTGATCTTTTTCTTGTTACTCTTACAAATAACATGAAGTGAGCATTAAATTAAAGAACCGTAGACAAATTTGATACGTACAGTACCCTATCAATTCATGTAACGACCCCTTCAGAATATTATTCACTACGTAATTTAGCAGAGTTAATTACCCATTTGAATCCAAAATCGTCGTCTGCACCTGCTCGCCCACACGTCGTACAGATCAAATAATAAATTAGATCATCAGCATATGATAGAATCTCCCAAGACATTTTTTTTTGTCTGCTATTTTATCACTACTAATTAATAACATAATACACTATATACAATTAGTTTGTACTATAAAGTTGCATGGATCTTTCTTCTATTAAAAAACCAACACGAAAAAACTTATTGTTTACTGTTTAGGTTCAACATATTCACTTAGGGAATATATATTCCACAAAAGCTCCAAGTTTTTCCAAAAAAAGTTCAACTCCAGAATAGCTAATCAGTTGGATATTTTTTGGAAGTTAGTTTGGAAGCTTTCTAGAAATTTTTTAGAAAAAAATGGAAATACGTAATATATACTAGTAATCAAACATAGAATAGTGATATAAAATAGGTAACTGAATAGATTATAATAGATTAATTTTATTGCGTATGGATATCATGCCAAAATTTAATTTATTTGATATATAAAAATATAGCAACAGTAATAAAAGAAAAACAATAATCTTTTTGCACCGATGTTGAAGCTTGATATCATAATCAGCACTTGTGTAATGATGTACTAAAACCATTACGATGATATATTCAGCTATGAGGTTGTTGATCTGCGGAATACCAAGGATGGACGATAGCATAGCTGAGCGCATGGTTGGATATAGAGATACTGAGATAGATATTCTATGTAGAAATGCTGATCATTGATATTAGACTTATACTAGTTAGATGTTAATTAGCTCCTGATATTTCGACGTATATAAATAGACGGTTTCCTGACAACCAGGAAATAGTAATCGTTTTTATTCATGTATTCTCGAGCTCCCTTTCTTTTATTCTACCAATCTACTTATAACTAAGCTTTCTTCAATTGACCGATCAAACCCTGTTGTAAGTATACAATAACTGCTCATGCGCTATTACAACTTGGTTTATCGATATAATCTCTACCTGGTGAAATACTATAATTCTCGATCAATTCCTTGAAATATCTCTTTTGTTTTAAATTTCTGACTGTATTCTTTAACATTGTCTTGTTTTTTTCTTTTTGCTTGATACTTGTATTGATATTATTATTATTATCATTTACTGACAGCTCTTCAGACGCGCTGACAATAGGTGGAGGAAAATAGAAGTTGAAGTATAGTGAAAATGAAGGAAGCTGAGGTAAAAAATACTGTTTTTTGTTGCTGTTGTTCCTGTTGAAAAAGAGTATTGTAAAAATTAATATGGATTAAAGTTATATTTTGACACATTTTAATGATATTTTATTTTCGATCAGTTGAATAAAACTTTGGTGGGTTGACACGAAAATGGACTCTTATTTATGCCAGTTACTTCATGATTGGATTTTCATTTTCCGCCCATGTTTATTTCTAGTTATATTAGTAACCGAGAATTTGTAGCTTTTCCTTCTTTTCCTTGATTCAAGAAAATTGATTAATCAATTTAGGAGTTTTTTCTTTCAAAGAGTAGTTGATAAAGTGGATACAATAAAAAAAAAGAAGAATGATGATGCGTCAAAATACAAGAAATAAAAATTTATAATAGGTATTAATATGTTTACCATCAATCATATCTATTGATCATCAATTACAATAACAATTAATGTATATAATATATTGCCAAAAAGAATAGACAAATGACGCTACTAGTGTAATTTTGACGAATTATAAATACGTACGTACTGTAAAGCTTTTAAATAAAAGATCGTTCGGTAATCATTATAAGCCTAATAATACTGTATCTTCAAGACCTAGTATAATTACTACAAGTTTTTAGTCTATACGTAACAGTAAAATAAATAATTTGATCATTGCTGCACCAATCAAACCTTGTGGATCGTGTGGCAATTCTATTTTTCTTTTTGCATCATAAAGAAAATAAAAGAGAGAGCTAAGAATTATGCTTCAATTTGTTTTAAGCTACAAATAGTAGAAGCAACAACATCTTTGGCCAAAAAGTTTCTTGCTCAATTTGGGTGGAATTGGCTAAAGTGATTCTTGAAACCCAACTCCATATACCCAAACTAATGAATGTATTTACAATCAAGAGGCGTACCTAAAGTTGGGATTGATTTAAATTCGCTTAGAAGTTTCAAGTAGTTCGATTTACCATACTTGTAAATGAAAAACAAATAAACCAGAATAGTATTTGATTATTAAAAGTGTTGAATTGACAATAGATATGTCGATAGGCTTTAGGGTGAGACTCAATATGGAGTGGTATGAAGATTACGAGAATCCGGAGAATACGGAATTCCATGACGCGGATCTCTCGTTATACTGAAATCATTTCTGTTATTGAACCAACGTTGGTGACAAAGGTAAATAATAATGATTCAATTTATTGGCTAAGCCTATTTCTATAAAGCAATAAACCAACAGGTGCGTATAAGATGACTGTAGTAAAGTATGTGTCACTTACGGAGTAATATGGAATCAAGAGGGCATTTTCAAAACCTGTTTTCAAATACCAAGGACCATCAAAAAGAAAAACCATTAAGATTCCATCTTATTTTACATTTACTCCAAACGAAAAAGTTGAATTAAGTTTATCATTATTCAAATCATCATCTTCTGAAGTAGTATCTTCTAAATTATCAACATCGAGGACATCATCAAATGATACAGAATGATGGCCGTCCACCAAATTCTTTTAACTGGCTAGCATTTATGAAATGCCCTTATTTATCCTACACTTAACTTCATTACGTGTGAACTATTTTCATTCACATAGCTGAATATGAAAATTTTAGGGTACGTAAATAAAGACATTCGCTTTTGAATACTTTTATTATAGGCGCCAGCCATATTAGTCTTTCACTTCAATAAACATTAATTTTAAACCATATATCCCATTCTCTTTTCTATCAAAGCGCTCCATTTTATATCTTTAACTTGTTATTAGTAGCAAGTAATTCATAACTATGCATTTATACATTTTCCCTCTTTTACGGCATCAAAGCAGCTTTGTCTATATACGCATTAACTTGTTCTGGTAGCAAGTATTTATTATACACCCTTTTTTTTCTATCAAAACACTTTGTTGTTATGCTTTTTATTATATGTACAATTAATATCTACTCTTCTGTCGTCTAGATGTCATATAAAATAAGTACTTTCAAAGTGTATTATTTAGTTGTAATAGTAGAATCGTGATTTATCTGCGTGAAATGAGTGAGTAATGTTGCACCCCATTTTTATTTTTATATATAATTTTATTGGCAAAGGTAGATAAAGTATGATAATAAGATTATCAAGAAAAGAAACCAACTGATAGAAGTTTTGTAAGTCGTTATTGCATCCGTTTATGAAACCATGTTAAGTTCAAAGCTACATTTTTGATTTTTTTTAATGGAAATAAAGATTATTATGCGAACTAGGATAGGTGTATTTGATGACTTTTTAAAAGCAGATTAGTATGAAAGAGATATTGGAGATGTACACACCACCTATAATACTATTTGTTCTTTTGTGTGCTGAATAAAATACATTTTACGGCTTGCAAAGGAGTGCAAACGACTCCACATGTGTTTTGCTGGTAGTACAATTAAAAAATGTTTGTTTTTGTCGAGAATGAAAGGTTCTGATAGATTTTAGCAGGAAAGGAATAACGCCTTTCTAATATCATGACGTTATTGGTCTGTTGCTTATTTTGTGTTTTTGCAAAGAAAAAAACCATATTTTCGCGGTGGCAAAAGACCTAATTTCGAATTACAGTGCTCACGGTACCAATTTGCGTGATTTTAAATGTTTTTGCGTACTTTTAATTATCAATTTGCGTAAAATTGATTGGTCAATTTGGGTTGAATAAAAAATCAATTCACGGAAAATGAGCATCAGAAGTGACACTCTTACCTGTGTCACACACTGTGGCATAAATTATTACTATTTTAATTACATTTGGAAATACACATTGTATAGATTGGCTCTAAGCTTTAAGTTGGTAGATGGATATCTTCTTACATATGTTAACATGATGATTTACTAGCTGTATCACTACAGTTCTTATGAAAATAAAAGTAAACTAAACGTAATAATGGTGTGCTCGATTTTTTATTCAATTTATACTTATTTTTTTTTTTTTTGGAAACACCCTGTATATGAGTTGGGAACCTTACACAAGATATTTAAGTTCGTTAAATGTACTCTTCAGTATTTTGTAGTTTTTATATCTTGAAAAATAACCTTCAGCTAAGCCTTTGTCATAGCAAACTTTCCAATTCATTTGTTTATGTGTTTTCAAGTATTCTTCCTTGAACTCTCTAGCATATTTCATGTCATCGAGTTGTGGTTCAGATGGCATTTGTGGTAAGATGCCAATGTGTGTACTTCGTTTTGGGGGCTGAACATTAGGTGGCAAATCCAATGGTAATGGCATCATGTCGGAGTCGTCTAGAACTGGCCACTGGTACTTGTGTAAGCAAGTCTCTGCATATAGTACACCTGCACTTGCCAAACTTTTCATTTTTTTTATGCCTACATTGCCTTCATCAGACACCTCCAGTATCCTCTTGAATTGCTTTTTTGTTTCAGTGGCAACGTCAATTAATCGCTCCACCGTCGAATTGTGGTCCTGTATTTGATGGTCCAGTGCTTCCTTTGCAATTTGGTATAATAATATAACAGTAGGATCCTTCTTATACTCTAATCCAAACAATGAACATTTTTGTTCAATCAGTACATATCCAACTGCTGCCAGAGGAGGAAGAGGCTTGCTATTAATAATGGTATCATTATCACTGTTGCTGTTGTTGTTGTTGCTGTTGTTGTTGATATTGATGTTACTGGTTTTACTGCTATTGCTGCTGTCTTTATCATTATTGTCATCATTATTGCTATCTTTGTTGTTATAATTATCATTAAAATCTGCGATAGTTTTAGGGGTTATAATTAAGTGCTCTCTGGCCCAAAAGTATCATGGAAGTAGCTTTAAGTATGAAACTTTAGGGCTATCATAAAACATATTGGAAATTTCTACCCTCACATTCTTAATACAAATTGTAGGGTGCACTAAATTTTTGGGTAGTAAACCTTCCTAATTTGGATTTTTGGGTACTTCTGCCACTGAAAATTTGGGTACTTCTGCCACTGAAAATTTGGGTACTTCGCCACTGAAGGAGCCCAAAACTACCCAAAACTACAGAAAACTACAGAAAACTACACAAAACTACCAAAAATTACTCAAAAACTACACAAAAACTATACAAAAACTGCTCAAAACTACTCAAAAACTACTCAAAAACTACTCAAAAACTACTCAAAAACTACTCAAAAACTACTCAAAACTATACAAAAACTACTCAAAACTATACAAAACTATACAAAAACTACTCAAAACTACTCAAAACTACCTGAAGGAAGGTGTCTTTTTTTTCAGATTTTGGTTACTTTTGAATACTACGATCGATCTCGGTCAACTTGATAGTACCCCATACTCTAGTCAACATTATTAGTTACAAGTTTTATATACGTATTATGTTAAAATGTGATAAAAAAAACGATAGCGAAAATAAGAGTGAAGCTATAATGACCAAAAGAACTTAAATTGACTTCCTCCATTAAATAATTTCTCGAAATATTTTATGACTATGTAATGTTCTACTAGAATGAATAGAACGAATTGAAAGAAATACCATCAAATATTATTATTATATATATGTATGTTTTTTATTTTGCTACTATATGGAACTAGTGATGACTAGCTTTTTTTTATTAGGTTCATTATCCTGTTTAAACAATCAGACCCTTGTTTCATTTTTTTCTTTGATATTCTCTTAGTTAAGTGCCACCAATAATGTATCGATTACAATATACGTAGTAACTAATTATATCAACACTTATAATTTACTTTCAGTTACAGAATTGCTAGCCCATTTGTATCTAGATGAATAATTATATTTCATTGTATCAATCTAGTTCGCAAGAATTGGATACTGAAGTATATAAATAGTCAATAAGCGTAATCAATCAACACCACTTTGTCCTTTTCATTAAGAAACCTATAACAAATTTTGCAATATTTATTACCATATCCTATATATATTTACCTATATTATTTTATTTATCTTTTACAACATTGACATTACGTACATATAGTTAAATCTGTACATAAAGGGAAAAAATTACAATAAAAACTTAGAGTTATTGTATTACTCACAAGTAAATCAAATATCGAAATAATAGAAAAAGTAAACACTTCTTTGTATTTTCTATATGAACGTATAATCATCTTTGTAAAAGTTGTTATAGTTGAGATACTTATAATTATAAGCGTTAATTTAAACAAGATAAGAAAAAATCGAGAACAGAATAGCTCGGATCATATCAATTTAATAAGGGATAAAGAAAGTTATGTCAAATACGTAACTTATTTAACAAAGAGAAGAATAAATAGAAGGGCGGTTTTTATAACTAGTAAATTCGACCGATCAAATAGTCAGGAAAGGGAATGTATTTAAATAAAATGAAGAAAAAGTGAACTAACTGTTATATTGCAGAGAAAGAAAGAAGCTATTCTACGTATTCTAAATAATTGACTATCTGTTTCCTTGGATGTAAACTTGACTACGTATTATTCATTGTAAAAAAAACTTCTGGTACTGCTTTATCTAAATTTATACGTAAAAGAAATGTGATAATGATAACGATAATATTAAAAAGTATTTATAATACTTAAAGAGAAAAAAAATTAAGATAAAAAAATATAATAGAAAGAGGAAGAGAAAAGAGAAAAGAGGAGAAAAACCCAGAAAGAGGGATAATACTACGTTATTTTTCTTGAAGCTCCTGATCAAGTGTCAATTGACGATATATGACTAATCCTGTATATTTAATCTTGCCATCAATCCGTTTTACTTTCTTAGGAGAAGATTTCATGTTGTCGAATTCGTACACATCTCCATTAGGAATTGTGCACATGGCTTTAAAGTGAAAACCAGTCGATCTAGTAGCTAATACACGTCCACAGAGCTGATATTCGGCTTTTTCAATTTTAATTTTCAGTGGGTAATAAGTTATGCTTCTTGATAGCTCCCCATGTTTCTCTCGTCATTCTACACCATGCCCCTGGGATCTGTCTACCACAATAATAAATTTAGCGTACTCAACAATCTGGCGTTGCATAAGTAGTGAATCATCAAGTGAAACTTTGCAGTCCATAATGCTTTCCTCCAACAGTCCACCCAAATTTACTAATCGCCAATCGCCTGAATCTTCTTCAACAAAATTTTCATCGTTCAAATAAAACATGGCTCGTTTTGTTCTGATCTTGTTTGATTTTTGAGTATCTTCTGTTATCCATGCTTTTAATTCATTTTTTGTAGGAGCTGAGATTTTATGGACTTCAGCTTTAGTGTGAAACTGAAAGTGTCCAAGAAATGAATTGATACAGCGAGGGTCAAGAATACATTCACAGACATCTATTGGGTCGCCAAGGATCCTCTCTCTCTTAATCCGTATTTTCCTTTATTATCCCATATAAACTCCCGTGCTGACAATATACCACTTGTAAAGTCATGCTTCTGTACAGCTTTCCAAAGGTTAGCAAAAAGCTGAGCTCTTGTGTCATCGTCGATTCTGGGAGGCTCAGGAATATAGGGCATAACTGATCTTGATATAATATTGAAGATACGATCAATAAAACAAGCGTTTTCTCTATTTGGAACAATATTACGTGGATAATCAACCTCAAGCTGATCATTAACAGATCTACATAATAATGGGTCAGTAAAAATTATTAAACAGATGTAGTGCCTTCTTTTAATTTACATACATTATTTTTGCTTGCTTTTTGTCTCGATACTCTTGTTTCTTTTCCTTTTGAAATTGATCACGGACCTCAGACTGTCTCATTGCACGGGCTTCACGTGCATCAATAATCGTAGTCGTGTCTTCTTTATCGGGGCTGTTTTCATGTTGATGATTTTCTACTGTATCTATACGTATTTCCAAATAAATATTTGTATTATGAATTTTAATAATGGTAAACAAATAACTATTTAAACACTTAATGACGTACTTCCTAAATTTTTTCTCAATCTTTTTTTTGGTAGACAACTTTCATCATTGTTTGATTTTGGGGTTGTTTTAGTAGAAAGCTTTCTTTTAGGCAACAGCAGCTTCAAGGTATCTGGAGCACGTCCATCATTGACAAATTTTTTCTTAGGTTTACGGTGGCTATTATTATACATAGTGTTTTAGCAAAGCGATTAATGAAACGAACTTGGATAACTGTAATAGTATAACTGTATTAGTAAAACTTACGTTGGTGACGCTTTTTTATAATTAACATTCCTGCCTGAAAGAACGCGTTGGATATTAAATGTTCTTCAGTACGCAAATAGTTAAACAGTTGGGGGAGTGTGGTGAGGATTGGCTTGTCTTTTTGTATAAGACGATATATGTTACGATGAAAAGCTTCTACACCATTTGTTGTTTTGGTTGAATTCCAAAGAAGTTGGTCTCGCATTAATGACTTAGATCGGAATATCATGCTACTGATTTCTGGCTTCAGACACCATGATACCTCTTTGATACTTGGAAAATCTTTCAATAGTCCTTCAACAACGGCATCAAAAATTCCTGGAAAATTTGCTTCATACATTGTTTTAGTATACTCTAGGAAAGAATTAACTTGATCTGTAGAAATCAATTGAGCATTTTTCGACATTCTTTCAACGGAATTTTTCCAATGATAGTAGCATCCTTTAAGATATACCTCTGGTTTTATTCTTGAAAAAGGAAATGATGATGTAAAAGCTTGAAAAAGCCCAGCTCTCTGAGCTTGTGAGAAGTCCATCATGATACCACACATACACGGATCTCCGTCTTCATTCGTGGGTATTTTTAATTCTTTAAACATAGCAATGAAGTATGCATTGAAATGCATTGTAGTCAAACCACCAATGACAGCTTGGAAAACAGGTACATATTTTTCCAATTCTTCCATAAAGATGACAGAATTACACAAGTAGTAGTCATCGTTGAAGCAAGCATATGTGACGTCTGTGATGATTGGATGATCGTGGAAATTTGCATGATGAACAATGATGGGAGATCCAAATGGTATGCAAAATGTTTTTGGATTAATATCCATTGGTGATTTTAAATATTCGGGAAACTCAGTGTTAAGCTTATCAATTGGATCTTTAAGTGATTCAATGTGAGCAACCCCATTAACAGTAAATCCATATGTTGCAAGGACATTGCGTCTGTGGTACCCTATCTTTCCTAAGTGCTGAAAGTCTTTGTCAATGCCACGTACAGGCTGCGGTGGATTCAATGGTCTATCAATGCTAGTTCCGTGAAGAAGTCCCATTGGTTTCTCTGAGGGACATTCGAGTACTCTTTGAGTAAACTTCAGAATAGACTCTTTATTTTTATGTACTGCTTCATATTTTCCATGCGTGTGTTTCCCTTTATGTTCTAAAAAACCGATGTTGTCTATGAACTTAAAATTGACGCGAACGCTACATTCAAAATGTTGAATAGTTTCCTGTTTGCATAATGTGCAAGGTTTCAAAGTTTGTGCCTGAATTATTGACATTGTGCTTCCTGGCTTAAGATCAACTCCATGTCGTTTGCAACTAATGTTGACACAGCGTAGCGATCCGAGACATGTTTTTGTTGTGCTGATACCGATGTCATTTTTTATAGGCTTGCTATTTGTTTTAAATAGCTGCCAACCAATATCAGTTGGTCGCTCAAATGTTTCCTTGTCGTCTTTTACGCGAAGAGTAATTCTCATTTCTTGGTCGCCATCAATAAATCTTTCGAATTCAGTTTTCATGTTTGTATTCATTTTTGCTACTATAGTTTATTCTGGAAGACAACGAAGGAATCAGGAAAAGGGGGAGAAGATAACAAAAAAAGGGGAAGAAGTAAGACTGCTTTTCCTAGAAAAAACGACTGTTTTACTTCTATTGACGAAAAAGGAAGTACCCAAAGATTATGGCACCCCAAATTGTAAGTGCTATTGGTTCAATGTTGTTGTTTTCGTCGTATATATTATTACAGTATTTGCTAAGTCGGTACATGTATGGCTTGTCAACAACATTCTGTATTTCAATAAGAATTGGTGGTAATGATTCGGATGTAACAGTAGTTGTGATGAGTAAGACATCAGCCCGTTTTCCATCAAGCCATTCCCCATTTTTTGCTGTATAGTTATTGCTTGCATGCTTGCCTACATTTATATTAATACCATTAGCGGGAAGCTTTAATAATATTATATAGCTGCAACATACCAACTAACGTGGGCACTATCATGTTTACGACCCTTGAGTCTTTTTAAAGTGTTTTGGACATTAAATCTGTACCAGGCCGGTGTTTGTGCGGGAGAGTAAAACTAAGAAGATTATGAGGAATCCTGTTTTGAAAATTGTTTTCTGTTTCAGTCATCATTCAAGCGGCAGGGTTAAAATACCAAGTGACAGGGTTGTCACTTTTAACTTGTCGCTTTTTCACTTTAACCCTGCCGCTTGAATGATGACTGAAACAGAAAACAATTTTCAAAACAGGATTCCTCATAATCTTCTTAGTTTTACTCTCCCGCACAAACACCGGCCTGGAACAGATTTAATGTCCAAAACACTTTAAAAAGACTCAAGGGTCGTAAACATGATAGTGTCCACGTTAGTTGGTATGTTGCAGCTATATAATATTATTAAAGCTTCCCGCTAATGGTATTAATATAAATGTAGGCAAGCATGCAAGCAATAACTATACAGCAAAAAATGGGGAATGGCTTGATGGAAAACGGGCTGATGTCTTACTCATCCCAACTACTGTTACATCCGAATCATTACCACCAATTCTTATTGAAATACAGAATGTTGTTGACAAGCCATACATGCACCGACTTAGCAAATACTGTAATAATATATACGACGAAAACAACAACATTGAACCAATAGCACTTACAATTTGTATTAAGAATGTGGGCCCGGATAGCATGTATGAGGCAGATGAAATTAATTGTTCCCAATTAGGAAATGGCCACAGTAACGAAGCGAAAGGGAGATTATTCTATTGTAAAATGACTATTATATTTAATATATGGAAAGAAAATAATGATAATAGTTAGCTATTCATTATACGTACTGTATATGTGATGTTTAAGCATTTAATTGTCGAAGTAATCAAATGGTCATGTTCGAGAACATGTATTTTGTTTTCTTGTTGTTCCCTTTACACTCTATGGTGCCACAAATAGTACATAATTTTAATTCTTTTTACAGACGCCTTCAAGGAGATTATTATTGTTGCTGCTATCTGTAAATATTTGTAGTGCTATAATAAAATTTGAATCTGTTAACACTAAATTATGTTGCAAAACTACAGTTAACGCTTTTAAAGACATACTTATCACTTCAAATAAACTCGATTCCGCAGCGATGCATTCAATGGTAGCGGTTTGACTAATGGTAGATTCCTTATTAATGGTTCGGTTTGTCGACAATAATGTTCTTGGAATTACTAACAACAGTAGAGTTTTTATCTCCACACGCAATCATGAACTCTCCATTAGAAAATGCTTTTGTTCCGTTGGTTTCTCTCCCGGCATTAGGGTTTCTTCCTTCTGTTTTTTCTTCCACATCTTTTATTATTAGAGTTATATTTCATTGTGAAACTATTGATGCAGTCCAAGACAACAATGACTTTTTTTCCATATTGACGCGAATAATGTACGTACTTCTCAACTTTTTTTTCTCTTATGCTTTATGCTATCTGTTTAAGTCTCAGCAACATGTCATAGTCAAAATTGATTGGCTAAATCCAAAACGTCATAATCTTTTTTTATTGGTTTTCATTGCCTCATTCACTTTAACTGTGCCATAATGATGACAATAATGATAAAGACAGCAGCAATAGCAGTCAAACCAGTAACATCAATATCAACAACAACAGCAACAACAACAGTGACAGTGATAACGACAACAACAGTGACAGTGATAACGACAACAACAATGATAACGACAGCAACAATGATAACGACAGCAACAATGATAACGACAGCAACAATGATAATGACAGCAACAATGATAATGATACCATTATTAATAGCAAGCCTCTTCCTCCTCTGGCTGCAGTTGGATATGTACTGATTGAACAAAAATGTCCATTGTTTGGATTAGAGTATAAGAAGGATCCTACTGTTATATTATTATACCAAATTGCAAAAGAAGCACTAGACCATCAAATACAGGACCACAATTCGACGGTGGAGCGATTAATTGACGGTGCCACTGAAACAAAAAAAGCAATTCAAGAGGATACTGGAGGTGTCTGATGGAGGCGATGTAGGCATAAAAAAAATGAAAAGTTTGACAAGTGCAGGTGTACTATATGCAGAGACTTGCTTACACAAGTACCAGTGGCCAGTTCTGGACGACTCCGACATGATGCCATTACCATTGGATTTGCCACCTAATGTTCAGCCCCCAAAACGAAGTACACACATTGACATCTTACCACAAATGCCATCTGAACCACAACTCGATGACATGAAATATGCTAGAGAGTTCAAGGAAGAATACTTGAAAACACATAAACAAATGAATTGGAAAGTTTGCTATGACAAAAGCTTACGTAGCTGAAGGTTATTTTTCAAGATATAAAAACTACAAAACACTGAAGAGTACATTTAACGAACTTAAATATCTTGTGTAAGGTTCCCAACTCATATACAGGGTGTTTCCAAAAAAAAAAAAAAATAAGTATAAATTGAATAAAAAATCGAGCACACCATTATTACGTTTAGTTTACTTTTATTTTCATAAGAACTGTAGTGATACAGCTAGTAAATCATCATGTTATCATATGTAAGAACATATCCATCTACCAACTTAAGGCTTAGAGCCAATCTATACGATGTGTATTTCCAAATGTAATTAAAATAGTAATAGTTTATGCCACAGTGTGTGACACAGGTAAGAGTGTCACTTCTGATAAGAAAAACGCTCATTTTCCGTGAATTGATTTTTTATTCAACGCAAATTGACCAATCAATTTTACGCAAATTGATAATTAAAAGTACGCAAAAACATTTAAAATCACGCAAGTTGGTACCGTGAGCACTGTATGCTGGGGTTTCCATATTAGAGACCCATGTTTTACACATTTCACGACACGTCTAAGAAAAGAATAATACTTGAATATGTTAAAGAAAAAACAAATACTGAATGTATAACATAGTGTGATTTGAGCCAAGACGTGCAATATTTCAATGATAAACCCAATTAACTATAATGAGTGGTCTCTATGCTACTCGAACAGGTATAGTTATTGTGTTGACATAGATTATTGATATCAAATACAACGATGTCCAATAATTGTATTCATAAATCTTTTTTTAAAATGTACATGTAAGCAGATGTTGAAGGGCAAGCACGCATATTTATAATTTGTATCAATAAATTTAATCAATTATTATCAACACTATATATTATTCTCACGATTAGAAATATCACTACTGTTATCATAGAAGCTATAAGCGATATCTAAAGTCATACGATTCATCACCAATCCTTGTTTCTGCTGTCAATGGTTCTTGTTGTGCTTCATTTTCTTCTCCTGTTCCATCTTCTTGTAATTCTTTATATATAGTGTCACGTAGACGATTTTCCCGTTGTAAAAGAAAACGTTGGATTAAAGCCAATATAATAAACAAGCACAAAAATCCCAAACTAATAGAATGACCACGTACTATTATATTCAAGAAACGTTTGTCAATTAATAACCAAAATTATTTTTTTGTTTCTATCAAACGAAAAAAAGCTACATATAACTCACTATAACGAGGTGCATCCGATCTTCGATAAATATTAGCGCCCAATAGTCCTGTACATATACGTAATGCGAAAAAAATAAAATAGTCAAGTTTATATACATTATACTAATACTAATAGTGCATGTACTAACCTGCAGAATTGTTGGCTGATACAGCCATTGCTGCTGCAACACTTCGTTTCATTTCTGGTGCAATATTACTAGTCAACCATGCGTTAACAATCGGATTGATGACAAATATTCCTGTCACAGCAATAAATACAGCACCATAAAGACCCTTTTTATCTGTCAAAATGATTTGTAAGGTATATCCTATAATACAGATAGATGCACCCAGAATGGCGTGAAAGGTGCGTTCTTGGAATCGATCTGACGAATGTGCAACAGCTATCATCTATTTACCGTTGATATGAATTTTTTTAAAAAAAGAGTACGTAGCTGATTTGTTACGCAATAAAAAATGGATCAATCAATTTACTCACCACTACAACTGCGCTTAGGTATGGAGGAGCTGTGTATTCAATTATTATGATTTAATTAGTAGATGAATTTTTATTTTGTTGTATAAATCATTCTACTTTATAATGTTATAAATCTCTCTTACCAGACATTAAGTTTGCCGATAGTTTGTCTTCATATCCCAGGCCTTTAATAATAAGAGGTAGGAAACTATTATATATTGTAATTTATATAGATCACCATTAGTTACGCCACTTAATCAATAATAAAACTCAAGATATACTTACTTTGATATGCTCGTATTAGCAACACTTCCACTGAAAAACATAATCATCCATACCCAAACCTTCCAGTCTGTAAATGCTTTGAATGCTTGTTTACGATTTGAAGCATCCAGATCACCCAATGTCACGTGTTGTTTTTTATCTTCCAATCGTGCTACAGCCAATTCACGCTCTTCAGAAGATAAACGGCTCCAAGTTTCGGGAGAAGCAGGTAAATAAAACCTATAATACAATGATAAAATATATCTTTTTCTAGTAGTCGTAATTCATTTAAATGTTATTGCTTTTTTATAAGTTAGTTTTTACCATGCAATAATTGCTACTACAACTGTTGGAACGCCTTCGACTATAAACAGCCACTAAAATGTAAAGTGTTATGCACGTGTACAAAATGTATCTTTCCTGACGTACACACTTTTTATTTACCTGCCAGCCAGTCATGCCATGTGCACCCCGTAGCCGTAAAATTGCATATGCCAACACACCCGCTGATACGTAAAATTTTAATAGGTTATATTATGTTCGAATTGATAGTAATAATAAATCGTGAACAACAATAATTATTTACCAAATGAATGAGCTATTACGCTTGAGCCCCAAAATAATGCAATTCGTGTAGCCATTTCATTTTTCTTGTAAAATAATGTAAGAAAGAAAAGGACACCCTATATAATTGCGAAAGAAAAAAACAATAGTTAATTTAGCACTATTAAATTGAATACTGATAAACACATGACATCTTTTCAATTTTATCTTAATAGTCTTACAGGGAAGAATCCGGATTCAAAAACACCGAGTAGGAAACGTAATATCATTAATTCAGTATAACCACTTACTGTAGCATGCAGACATGCTATTATTCCCCAGCAGAACATTAATAACGGAAGCCTATATGCATATTCCGTTGTACCACAATGTTTTTGCTTATTTATTTATTTATCATTTTATTTCATCTGGGAATTAATTGATTTACACATACCATCGTCGTGCAGTAAATCGTTTCAAAAATATATTGCTTGGAACTTGAAAAAGAAGAAATCCAGCCTATATTTATTACAAAATAATAGTATTATTATAACCGTAGGCTTTGTGTAATATGTCATATCATCTTTTTTATTTTTATTTTTGTTTATTACATAGAATATTGTAATACAAGTGTTAAACTCATCAGGTGTGATACCGACGTCTTCTTCAAAGTTATCTAGTACAGCATTTCCTTTTCATATGTTTATGTTAGTTTCGATTATTGCTATTAGTAAAGTAATCAAAGATAAGTACCCAAAGTGGATCGATCCAACGACGAAAATAAATACATAAAGCTTAGAAACGGTAATAGTAATAAATCATATTTTAACACAAGTTTCTGTTCGAGTACTTTCTTTTGTGAATCGTCATTGTCAACAATGTCATTGTCAGGTAATTCGTAATTGTTATTACCCATTCCCGATCCTAAAAATCAATTGAATGTTCAATATTCAAAAAAAAAAGAAAAAGAAAAAGTGCTCTTTTCATGTAGACAAGAATATAATCACTCACCAATAAGGGGTTGGTAAGCAGCTCGGCTATTAGAGGAAGAGTTAACCATCATGCACTTTTATGTCGTGTGGGTATAACAGGAGACAGAGTCAGAAAGAGAGAGAGAGAGAGTCAGAGAGAAATAAAGAATCTACTACTGATAGTTTTTCAATTATGCACATTGCAGGTTCTAAAATAGGAACTAATGAGACAACTTTTCAATTCATGCCTTTTTTTTTTTCTCAATGTCTGTGAAACATTGACTATTGTCATGTCGGCGGAGGATCTTTTTGGCTGCGCGTTTTTTTCCCTTTTTTTTTTTCTTGACAACAAACTTAAAATAATGGAACAAGTTGCAAAACGATTAGGTCTAAGTTCCAAATTGGAACAAGGTAATTCCAAATTAAGCATTTATAATATGAAATTATTGAGCATCAATAATATCATATACTAATGTATACACATTTTATACAGTTGGACTGGATTCACCAAACGATATATTAATCAAGACTGTTGGGGAACTGCAAAAGCTTTTGAATACGAATGAGGCAGCGATTCTCGAACTTTTTCAAGCCGCAGCAATGGAACTTTATCCATGGAAAACAAAGAGACAATCTATTAAAAATACTAATTCAGCTGAAACTGTTCCTGTTGACAATGAGGTTATTGATCGTATACTTGGGGGTGGGTTTCCATTGGGTTCAGTTACTGAAGTTGTGGGCGAAAGGTTTGTATCAGCATCAAGATACATGAGAAAACACAGAAACGGAAACGATATTAAACAAGAATCGAATATACATAAAATATAGCTCTTCAGGGAAAACACAATTATGTCTTCAACTTTGTTTGTCTGCACAAAAACCAAATATACCTTGTGGTGGCGGTAAATATTTTATTATTATTATTGGAGGATCAAGCGATAATTGAATGCTAAAGATAAAATGTTTTATAGGTGCGGTTTATATTCACAGTGAAGGCCAATTACCGACTGTTAGACTTGACCAACTCGCTCATGCTTATGGACAAAAGTACAATATGGATCCAAATACTCTAAAACGCACTATTCACACAATGCATATTAAAGATCGTGAAATGCAATACCGGGTACTATGTTATCAACTTCCTGTTCTTTTGGCACGGCATAAAAATATTCGGGTGGTTGTCATTGACTCCATTAGTGCACCTTATCGAGGTGACAATATCGTGAATAACAATGATAGGTTTGAACGAATTAATGAAATATGTGATATAGGTTCACGTTTAAAACGGATAGCCTATGAGAACAATGTTGCTGTCGTTGTTATTAATCAGGTTTCTGATACTGTTGTTACTTCAACTACATCCTCGGATATAATCAAAAATCTAAGTAACAATAGAAATGACCATGGTCCACCGGATGAATTATTAGCAAGTTGGATGGATTTTAATTTGGAAGGATTTGATAAATCACCTCTTAGTGTGTTTTGGACGTCATTAACAAAAAAGCCTGTACTTGGTAAATCATGGGCGACATCAGTAACAACAAGGATTCGACTGGCGCGTTCAATTATGACGGATATGACACGAACACGTAGAGCATTATTTATTGAATTTTCCCCATCGGTACCTCGACATGGATGTGAAATTGTAATCGATGATGTTGGAGTACGAGGAAGGGTTCCGTGAATCATTTCATTATCATTAATTGGTTTATTATGTTTGCCAATCCAAAGGCGAGATTGATATATATACGTTATAATAAATCTGTTCTAAATATACCCCTCGCTACATATGAGCCTATAAAATATTGCTTTCCGTATCAAATTACTACGCAGCATAATAACAATGATATATTTATTTTTATACAGTTACAATCAACCCCCGAGTTTTACACCCCCGAGATTTTCTAATTTATTGTTGCAGAACTGAAGACTCGCAACAAGCGAGAGTTAATATAAATATTTATATACACCAACTCATCAATCATGCTTTGCTGACATTTTGGTATTTTTCTATTTGCATAATGACTCATAAGAATATTATACAAAATTATTGAATTCTCGTATAGTGTACTCCCGATTAGCGCAACTCGCCCAAAAACCTTGATGCAAGTTGCAAGTTGCGATTCCATTAAGTATTTTTAACATTTCCAAAAATAAAACGGTGCATAACTGAGAGATTTGCAAAAGTGGGAGGTGCAAAAACGGGGGTTTTACTGTAGCAAGTATCAAAACGTGTCTATTGAAAATCATCTGGTCGAAACTATGCTTCATTCTACACCAACTACACCGTACTTGCCGTCCTGATTTTTATCCCACCCCTTCACCACCAATAAATCAATTTGGACATTTACGTATTACTACAATGGATTGAATCACCACCTAAGCCACATGCACCTCCCTTAAACTAATAAAAAATAGTATCGGTACTTCTTTTGCCATGTTCCACTTCTCTATCTTTCTCTTTTCTCTTTTTGTGGCATTATCCTTCACTAGGCTTTCGCTTTTAACTTAGTCGACCCCTACTTTATACCCTTTATTGATATCTATGTACTGTCGCTTTCAATATACCTTTTTCCTCCTGTACTGCTGGTTTTTCAGTTCCTCTCTTTGTGAAAAGACGAGAGCAAAAAGCTAAAATCAGCGCATGTTCAATTTAATTTCGTCATCAAATAATTCAACGTAGCAAAGTATTATGAGTTGAGTTTTGATTTTGTAATTAATTTATGCTCTTGCTTTGGGAACTATCTGATGCTAGTATGTGAAACTCAGTTTTTGTTGTAACACGTGGGATGTATTTTATTGATGTGGGGAAACAATGAATGTTGCATGATTTTTCTTTGCGTCCCCCCCCAATTGTACTAATACTGTTAAAAAATGTCGAACCATTTTATTTTATTCAAAATTATGATACTTTACAAGTAACTTTTAGTTAAAAAGTAACATGCTGTATATACTTCTTAATTTTCTGTATAATATATGTCGATGCCGAAAAGCTTAATATATGTACGTAAAACGAATCGTACCCCTCATTATTTTGACAACTAAAGCGTTCCATTTATCGCTCAATTATAAAACATTCCTAAGCTCACAATAAAAAATGATCATTCTTTCAAAAATAAATAATGGTAATGATAGTAAATGTACTTGTGATTCGATTTTAAACAAATAAAGAAAAAAAGAGAAAGAAAAGAAAGGAAATAAAATACAGAATAATGCTAATATAATAAATTTGAAAGTGAAAGTGAAATATATTGAAACGTGAAATTTGGGAAATAAACATAAATGGAGGGAGGGAATTGGAGAAGATAAATAATGTGATTTTAAATCATAAGATCCTCGACATTATGCTCAACAAATAATTCAGCACCCTTTGCAGGAACACCATTGCAAAGAACATAAAGGAAACCAGATCCTGGAGGGAAAATGTTAGCATTGGGAGGTGCCTCGATAGTGATGGATTGAAGGTCGGTATCAATAGTATGTTTTAAAACAACATAGCGCTGTGACATATGCATTGAATGTGTGCTGAAACCAGGTCGTAATAAGGCAACCTTGATTTCTGGGTCACTGCCAGCTTGAGCAAGTTCACCCAAGTTAACTAAAATATCAAATGATTGACCGTATGTAACAGCGCGAGGAACATGGGAAATCAAAGGACGAGTAGCACTTTTGAAAAGATAAGGTGGTGAATAGTATTCGACACGGAATTCAGTAGGATACTCTGCCAAGACATCTGGTGGTGAGACGCTGTTTGAACCAGCAATCCAAACTCTTCCATCAGGAATTGTTAATGCAACAGAGTGATACATACGAGCAATATTTGTATCAGCAAGGCCAGTTGTCCATCGTTCTCCTTTCTTTTCATCGGGGTTATAGATAAGAGGCTCAAAAGTAGGATCATGGTTTCTGCCGTTATAACCTAAATTCGATAAAAGATAATAATTTTTTTTAATTTAAAAGTTTTATATTTAAATAAGATCGATGGTAATAATTTCTTTTGATCTTTACCTGCCCAGCCTCGTTGACAACCATTGGCCCAGAAAATGGTACCATCAGGAAGGAAAACACCGTCAGGCATAAGACGTTTATGTACAAAAGTATCCATTTCCCATTGGGGGTTTTCATCACCAAGATTAATACGACCGCAAGTATCGTCAGCAACGGCATTGTTTTTCATTTTTTCAGATCCACCGCAAATGAGAATCTCAACATTGTAATCGTTGGCAGGATCTAATGGGAGCATAAGTGCACCACCTGTCAATGGGTATGATCGTGGAACACCTGGAATATCGGGAAGGCGTTTCACAACTTTGTTGTTATTATAATCGAAAATTATGGATTGGTTGTTGGCGAAAATAAACATATTGCCATCGGGTAAGACAAATGTGAATGGATATCTATATATTTATATAATATTCGAATCAATGAATAAATTACATAGATGTGAAATAAGAAAAGAAATTCTTGATGAAATTAACTTACAAGTTATAAGGCATGGTTTCATTTAAGAAAGGCATATCTACGATGCCTTGTGAACGAGGAGGCCAAAATTCATATGAAGGAACATTGATTTCATCACGGTTGACAGCTGCACCTTTGATTGATCCACCAATAATAAACAAATCACCTTCAGGTAACGTCTCGACAGTAGGATACCAACGATTCTCAACCATTTTGCCTGTTGTAAATTCATTCCATTCAGAACTACCGTCTAGACTAGGGTTGAAATGACGGATCGATTGCCAACCAGGAGCAGCTTTCCATGTTCGACCTACTCGTTCACCACCACCTGTACTGATAAATGTTCCGTTACCAAGGAAACCGCCACCAGAACAAAATGTATTAGTTTCCAAAGGCAACAATCGATAGTCGTTTGTTTCGAGATCGTATTCTACTGAGAATGCGCTTTGACCGGAATCAAATTGTGCTTCATTCCATTCAGCTATAGGTCAAATAAAAATAATAAGGTCATTAATATTGTTGATTTGGTATGATTTGGTCTGATTCACTATTTATTTTGTTAATTCGAACCTTTATCAATGATAAGAATCTTATTTTCACTGTTAATATTTGGAAAAAGAGAGAACCCAATTTATTAGTTCATATATTTATATAAAATGTCATTAGGATTTCGTCTCTATAATTCTTACTTTAATAAAGTTGCGTGCATTGCAGCAACACCAGTACGACCAATCTGTTCCATTTTGCCTGTGCTTGCATAAGGTGACATGAATTGCTGCGATTGAGACCAATAGAACGGTGAAAAATCTCGACGCTCTTCTTTTTGTTCTTTCTGTGCCTGGGTTGAAGCACCTAGCAATGCTACCAGGGCAACCGTCCAGGCTAAAGATCTCATTTGTATATATTTATTATAGGGGAAAGAAAGAGAAATGTAGAAGGATAAAATATCGCTTAAGAAGCTAAAAAGAAAAAAAAGGACCCAGCCCTCTTTTATATGAATAAAGAAGCAGGAAATAGAAACTACTGAGTGGGATGATTATTTTTGAGTGCTAAAAATACATTTTTTTTTCTTTACTACTTTTAATTTTATGGTTTCAGAGCGGAAGAAAAAAATTTACTGCTCTATACCTTTTTTTTCATGCATAAATGAGCATAATATTTCTTTTGAAGTATATCATTTGTGAATAGCTATGTTAAAATAGTGTTAGGGCTAGATAGAATGATATAAAGTGAGTCAATGTATGGTTGTATGACATTTTCAATGAGATCTTCTTTTTGCAAACAAATTAGGAAGGAAGCACAGCCTCGTTGGATCGGTTTTTCTTTTGATTGCCACAAATAGTTTAAACTCTACGAATCGGATAATATCATCCGAGTAAAACAGAGTCTATTTATTTTATATCTTTTTTGTTTGCTGCGCCTACATATATATAAGCAAACAATTTGTAAATATCCTTTTTTTTTTCTGTGAGAATAATATCTTGGAATTTTATCAGCGGATTGTTTTCATGACCATGATTATAATCCTCCTATTTGCAAGGTTGAATGAAAACAACCTTTGCATTGTTACAACAAAGATGCGCAGTGAACCTTTTTATTTATGTATATACATAATATCTCAATATAATACTTCCTGTTTCAATAATATCTACATTTCACAAATAATCAATGAGAAAGATTTCATGGGAAAATTAATCTTGAAAAAGGCTACAGATTTGTAATTAAAAGTACAGAAATACGAAGGTGAGATAATAATGTACGAGTGATAGCCCACATATTTTAAAACTTTTTATAACATTCAAACTCGGATATTGTATTGTTGTGCATTTTTTTTTCTCGAACAGTAAATATATTCCAATTACGGTCTGTACCATCGGTTGAAGCTAAAAAAAAACGCCTCTACATGTCTTATTTTAGTTTGTTGTTTATACCTAGAAACCTTAAATAACCTATCAAGTATTTTTAGTATATAAATACACCTAAACTGGTATTATTACTTGCAAAATAATGTAAATCAACCTCTTCCTGCCTCGCTTCGCTCGGCTAAATGAGCCCCTTCGCTTCGCTCCGGGTCATTTAACGGCATACGGTTTCGCTGAGCATTCGCTGTGGAAAAAATGCTGTATCAGAGGTTGTAGAAAAAAAATACTGCTGTATCTGAGGCTGTAGAAACAAAATGCTTTATATGAAGTCATGGAAACAAATGCTTTATATTGAGGTTGTAGAAACAAATACTTTATATATGAGTTTGTGGAAAAGAAATAATCTACTTTGGAAGAGGAAATAACTTTTTTTTTCTCTTTTTTTTTAACATTTTACTTATTGTAGTTTACCACTAAATTTAACTATAATAACCTGATCTACTATTTATACGCCAAATAATGTTAAACTGTCAATTCTTTTATTGTATAATATATATTATTACGTATTGGGAGAGAAAAGAGAAAATATACGACAGTGAATCAGTGAACAAAAAGTCTAAGTAGTTGTAGTTGTAGTTTGTTCAGCTCATGCTGTTGGTGGTGGTGTTAATAGTATCTCATAATATACAATGTTGTCGGTAGATGGTGCTGTGGTAGTAAATAATAACAGATTGGTAGCAATGTATATATTATTTGGATTTTTTGCTCTGGACAGAGCAACATAGAGTTGGCCATGTGCAAGTACACCTTATTGCAGGCAAATACCGACGTGCTGAAAGATTCGATCCTGTGTCTTATGTATAGTCATTTAAAATATTGGTCGAACAAAGACAGCAGCAATAATTTAGGTAAAGTCATCGGTTTATGTTTTCAAATTCAATCCTACGACGAACATTTCTTTTATTTATTCAAGTGATAGTTATAGAGTGTAACGCGTCAATGAGTAGTGGAGTCCCATCGGCACTGAAACGTTTGTTGTATATAACTGTTTATAGTTAATTCATTGAATAGTAGTAATAGTAATTAATAAGATGGCTCGAATCGATCACTTTGTTCAGAAAAATTCTATTTCCATTAATTCACTATTTTTTGTTTAGTTAAAGTGCATTTGACTGAAGGCTACCCGTTGAGAACTCGTTAGTAATAGTATATATTTAAGTTGTTAAAAAAAGTAGCAATGCCTTTTTTGTCTTGTACGTAGCTCTTGACACGATTTCATTTTTAATAGAAGTTGATGACATCTTCCTGTCTCACTTTGCAGTTACGCATAATACATGCTAAAATAGAATTTTGTGCCAAAATGTGTAAATCAGTCTGTGATATATTTGATATATTAAACAATATTAATGTCTTTTAAAATCGAAGAATATGTAGTTAGAAAAAGAACTGGAGATATGGAAAGAAAAATGTTGATTACATGGATCATCAAGAGTACCTACGTAATGTATCAGCAGTTACCCCCACATAACATACCTAGTACACTATTCCAAAAAGCAATAACACTAATAAAATTTACAACAATTTCGGATCGAGTGCCTTTACTAACAACAGTAATTAGCTGTCAAGATAATCAGTAAACAGCAAATTTTTAATTATAGCAAATGTTACTTTTTTTTTGTCGGGGTTTTATGAATTACCAAAAACGTTAATTATAACGACCATTCGTCTTTTAATCTTTTTTAGATATAAAATCTGAGTTCAATGCTGACAGTAGGACACCCCTTCATGATATACCCATCTTTTATTAATACACAGAGACCGAACAAGTCTATTAGTCATATTAACATCTGCTATGAGCGGCTAAATGTTTGGATACGTACTTTCTGTGACAGTTCTTAATTTGACTTCTGTTGTTCTAAGCTGTGATTTTTAAAACTCTATTACTTTATTGGCTTTCAGTGTTTGCCATTATCAAAAACCGTAATGCATAATCTTTAGTTTTATATTATCATCACTGATGTAACTCAGTTACTAGTTTTTTTTATGATAGACAGAAATTAAAAGTGGTAATGCCGTCGCAAAAAGAAGTACCAATGTGAAAAAAAAGTTAACACCCTCCTAATTTTTTTTCTAAAAACGTTTCATAATTGATCCATTTTGGCGACAAAAAAAAATAGTTTTTTCATATATCCATGGTGCGTTGTAAAGCTTGAAAGTATCGTGCTATATGACAATCCACTGCCCAGTTTCTAAGTAGAAAAGAAAAGAATTTACGCAATCCTAACAAATATGCAACAACAACAACATACTATGATTTTTTGCTATTTATACAGAATGATAATAATGATCATGATAATTCACGTGACAAACGAGTTATCAAGTTTAGCTATGTGAAGTAATAGGTAAGTATTTTATTATTCCTGCCATCAGAACCGATTGGTCCTTGTTGATCGCAGTATACGTACGCTGTCGAGCACATAGTACTGTAGTTATATGTGGTCCACATATAACTATCTTATTACAAAGTATATTTTCAACTAATATACGTACTACCTTAGCTTTAGCGGGTAGCTTATATCTATAAATAATGCCAAATTACCTTTGACATCAGACACAATTTATATAAACAGAAAAGTTACCAAGTCTTATATACAGTTGAGAGCTTTATTCTTTTATAAGTTGTAGTTAATTACGTAGTATATTGTCTGTCTGTTATCAAGATATTTATAATAAAGTACTCGAGTAAAATCGATCATTCCCGCCTAAGGAAAAGAATACCATCACCTGTATAATTAAAGAAAAAGCAACCCTTAATAGTCATATACCAAACCAAGTTACCAGTTGTTGAAAAAGGTTTCTCAGAAATACCGGAATGGTGAGATCAAAAAAGAAGTCAGCTATCATGTCAAAAAATTAATTTAAAAGGTAAGTACGTACAACAAAGTAACTAAGAAGCGTTCAACATGTGTAATAGATTATACGGCATATCCATCATATCCTTAATATAAAAAATGTTACAATCACTAAAACTAGTTAGTCGGAAAAACTTCATAAAAAAACTACTTGCCGCTTGAATCAAAACCACATAAGTTTCATTATCCTAAATTCTAAAAACTAATTATTTAAATATTTTATTGGCTTGCATATTTATGTAAAAAAAAAAGTAAGATTTGAGAATAAATTTGTATATAATTTAAATGTAGTATAAACAATAAAATACCGTAAATATGTGTACTTGAAAAACAACAGAAAATAAAAATGAGTAGAGTGGGGTTTCTTTTATGCTTGTTGTCACACAATAGTAAAATTAACACATTGAATAGAAAACGAGGAATATACTTAAATATCATATACCGCAAAAAAAAAAAAAAAAATTAGAATGGGCCCAATATCCTCACTCTAATAACTTAACAACACAGGCTCATCATGATGTAATAATTCTTTCATCTGTTCTCGAGAACAGAAAAAGATCCATTAAAGTTAAATAATTTTACATATGACAATGAAAAAAAAACTTGTTGGAGTTATTAGCTTTTATTTAAATAAAGACCTTTGACGAGAACAAGGGGAAAATTACATGATATAATCGACATTTATAGAAAAATTCAATGTGTCTATTTCACAAGAAAAAAAAAGTACTGTCCAAGAAGAATCTTGTGATATGAAGAAAATGGGTCATGTCTCCCATCCCTCCGTCTCCTTATTTTTTTTTATGAGGTACTAGTCAAGCCTGGTTGTCTCATAATAGCTTGTATGGGTTTATTGTATAGTGGGAACCCTGCACATACTCGCATATACAATGTATGATCTTTTATTTTCATTGCATTCATAACTAACGTGTCACCAATTCTTTGATTTTATATAAATATCCTCTAAACTCCCCTCCCCCCCGAAAAACAAATTGTTTTACACCATTTTTTTTCCGTGCCGCCATCAATGAATAAAGATTAATTGATATATTCTTTTTTTTCCCTTGAATTCTCGTAATTTGTTACACAATTCAACAGCGGGACAAGGAACCACGTTTTTGTTATAAAAAAAACCTATTATACTTGTGCATTGAACTAATCTTTTTAATATCAAAAGATGAAGGGAAAAAAATTACAACAAATAAAATAATAATAATAATACATGACAGAAGAAATACTCGCTAGTTTATTTTTTTTAACGAAAAAAGTGGTGTCATCGGTTGATATGAATTTTACGGGGTGATTGTGTAAGTGTATGTGTGTGTGAGAGAGAGAGAGAGAGAGAAAGTGTGTGTGTGTATAAATGTTGATATGAATTGGTTCTTTTCAAAAGAAAATAAAATTACGTTGTTCGAGTAGACATAACGATAGTGGAACAGTGTATCTTAATAACGAAGATCAATCTCTTGCATTTGTTCACGAGGATGTTCTTGGACTCTGGCAAGAGATGGTGGTTGAGAAGCTGCTGAACGTGTTGACGAATTAGAAGGATGACGACCAAGAGTAGCACTAGGGTCTTCAATAGCACCTTGACCAGCACCTACAGCCATACCCTGTAAAAAAGTAAATTGATATATTACGATAAGCATACTATATAAAGCAGGAAGAGGAAAAAGAAAAGGTGAACTTACTGCATTATCTCGTTTTGAATGATTACTACGCAATGAAGCTGATCGTGGTAACTTGGCAACAACTGAAGCAACAACACCCATGAAACTTTGAGGACGCCAATGTGTGTCAACATCGTCATTATACGAAGCAGTTGATGATTGATTTTCACGTTTGCGCTTATTGGCGACAAGTAAACCAGCAAGACCAATTGCAGCAACACAGCCGATACCAACACCAAGACCAATACCTAAGGACTTGTTGCTTACGTTGCCTTCAACAGCTTGTGTTTCACTACGTGTATTTGGATCTTGCGTAGTGCCACCATTTCCTCCGTTTGAATTATCTTCGTTGGTAGTACCGCTGTTTTCGCTAGAATCATCATCATCGCTACCGTCTCCACTTGTTGAATCGTCACCATCATCTGATGTTGTATCATCATTACCGTTATCACCATCAGTTGTCGAACCGTCGCCATTGTCACCATCAGTTGTTCCAGAATTATTACCATCATTACCGCTACCATCACCGTTACCACTATTAGGATCATTGACGTTACCGTTGTTATTACCGCTACCACCAGAAGTAGGATCATTTGGGTCGTTAACTCCACTAGTAGGAGCAGCACCGCCATTACCGTCACCAGCTTCGGAATAAGTAGTAATAGAAGACTGAGAGTCCTTATCACTACCGTTGGAAGGAGAAGGGTCAGTGCTGTGTTCTTTGTTATGAGAACCACTACCTTTATCACCACTTTTGTCTTTATCTTCACCATCACCCTTATGGCCGCTCGAGGATGATGATTGGTGATGTGGTGAGGATTTAGTAGATGTAGCTTTAGGTTTAGCTGTTACAGTAACGGTTTCAATTTTATTCGAACGAGTTGGGACTGAAGCAGTAGGCGAAGCGGGTATAGAAACGACAGTAGGTCTACATTTCACTTGTTTCATTGTGGATGTATCGTCTTTGTTTCCATTAGCTGGAACTCGCACAATTACTTTTGTTGAACAATCAAAGATTGTAGCTTCATGTCCGTCGTCTGATGATTTATCGTTTCGTGCATAATAACGGTTAAGAATGGTTGGGGCTTGAGTAGGTGTCGCGGCAACTAGAATATTATTTAAATATTATTATAAGTTCGAAATTGTTTATTAGAAAATAAAAAATAAAAAAATAAATATTTACGTGGTTGATCTTTTCTTTCCAGATCAGCAGCTGCTATTTGTTTTTAACAAAGGGAAATAGAGATAATAGTAAAAAAGAGTGGCGATATACATATTAATAAATTAGAATTATTAGTTATATTTATTATTATTTATAACATATCTCTATCTTTGTTTTTTTCACTTATGATGTTATATATATATATATATATGTTGCGTGATTCAAATAATAATAAAAAGATTATATAAACTAACCGAGCGAAACTCGAGCGACTAACACAAATAGTAAGAGAAATAAGGACTGACTCGATAGGCGCATCAAAAAAACGCATCAAAAAAAGGAACGGGTAGGGAATGAAAAAGGGGGGGGGATGCTAAAGGAAGAGTAAGAAAGAAAGGGAAGGCGAGGAAAAAAAAACAGAAGAAAGAGAGAAAAGGGAAAAATGAAAGGGTAAATTGGGTGTTAAAGAAGAAGGAAAAAAAAAGTGTGTGTCTTGCTCGTGTAATAATAATAATAATATTCCATTCTATTATATAAACGAATTAAGCTCCTCGAGACGGACACTCAAGGAGAGAAGAGGGTGGGGTGGGGAGATTAGTTGAAGGAGGTCAAAAATTATATTATTGCACAACGTTTATTAACCACTAAGAGCTTTTCTTGTGGAACATTCAATACTATAATGGTGTAGCCTTTATTTTTTTTTGGATGTTCGGTTTCTATATTTAGTTTGATACTCTTTTAATGACCAAATTATTCTGTCTCTTTTTTTTTTTATCTTTAACGACTTTATTTGTAGAAGGATGATGAATAGTTTTTCTTTCTTTCAATAGTTATTATTCAAGAAAACGATGAAAATAATATTCAGTCACTTTGTTTATATAAGGCATTTTATACTTATGCCAACGGGTTTTTCTTTTTATTCAATAAACAATTTATTTATTTTTCGTACACCGCTTTATTATAGAAACATAGGCTTTTTTTTGAATCGTTTTTTTTTTAATTCAATCATTCATTTACTATTACTGTAACCGTGAGGGTAAATTCAACTCCAAAAAAAAAATATTGTATCACAATAAAAAAAATGTTTTGATTTCGGGAACGGACCCTTTTTGATTATAAAGATCAACGCTGCATATTTGTTTTTTTCGTTTGTTTTTTTATTTTTTATATTTTCGTTAATGATTCGACATCTACGCTGTAATTGTTTTTTTTTTAACATTACATAGTATGGTTTCAAAACAAACCTTTGTTATAAAAGTAGCCTGTCCGTTTTACTCTATCACCTTTTATATTTTTTTTTCACTTGTTCAACAAGCATATTTACTTTAGATTTTTGTATTCTTCAAGTCATCCATCTATTGACTTTCCCATCCATTTTTCCCAATTGTTATTAAATCATTTCGAAAGGGTTTTGACATTTTGTATCAGTTTTTTTCCCATTCTAACATGATGCAATAACCGTAATCCTCGCAAAAAAAAAGAAAAATCTTGGTATCAACTACTCAAAGTTGGTTGTCGTCAAACTCTAGTACCGCGGCTAATACACGTTCTATGTACGCTTAAAAGTACTATTATGCAAGTATGTATATTTTTTTTTGGAAAAGTAGTATAAAGATGGTTTACACATAAAAACTAAGGTAGTACGTATTATAGATTAATAGTTACACTGAGTACCCGTCTTTCAATTTATATTTTACAAGAAGGGGAGGGGGCGAAGTAGTGGTGGTAAAAACATCGGCAAAAGTGAAAACCCCATATCGATCAAGAGGAGGAGCCGAAAGATTTAATTATAGAGCGATATAAATAATAATCATGGGATTGGTCAATATTTATTTATACAAACACTGTCTTCCCCGCTCGTTTAAATATAATCTAATATTATATTAGCAACGGTGTTAATGATTCAATATTCGATGATAAAGAGAAGGCGGAACAATGAGAAATTAGAATTGAATAACACTGGAGAATGATTAATTTTTTGTTGGCTTTTTTCGACAATTTGCTTTTCACGTTATCATACGTACTATAATAAAATTCTGTTAGAAGACCGGAAGTGGGAATAGTGAAAACAACAATAAATACATATGAACGTACATTAAAATAATATCTTTTTCTTGCTCTACTTAGTTGTAATAATCATTGTTTTTATCAACCATTCCAAAACGTGAATTGACTAGCGAACAATTTGTACAGTGTCGTTAACTGTTGATATTGTGAATAAAAAAAATGGATTGGTTGTAAATAATTCATTTTGAGAGTAAATAATGATACCTATTCTAACAAAAAGATGTTTAAGAACTCGGGTACGTACGTACGTATACAAAATTTCCGCCGTAAGTATAATGATTCCTTTACGTAACAAAACATAGAACAATCACGATAATAATAGTATTTATAGAGAAATTACCAAAATTAATTCGGGCTAATCAACATTCATTCTTTTTTAAATTGTATTGTTAAATGACATGTAACAAAACTGAATTATATGGTTTTTATCTGCGATCACGATAGGAATAACAGATTTGCGTAACCTTGCCATTTTTTTTTTTTAGTATCTTGTACATAGCATTCACCAGTTTATTCACATTTTGTTAATGTTGGTAATATATTCAGCATATTGCTTGGCCACACAATTACACTTTATATGCAATTAATTAAATCCACTATAATGTATAATTACCCCACCTTAGAAAGCGCTATAATAAATCACAATGATAACGAAGATATCAAAAAAAAAAATTGTAACGTTTGTGTCATGATTGGTATATTTTTGAATGATGATGTAATGATGTTTTTTTGTAGTCGATATCTGATAAAAGTTTAGCAATCATGATCAGTTTATCATTAATGTCTTGATCAGTTATTAATAACAAGCCTAGTTTCTAACATGATGGATTTCAAAGGGAGAGGGTCCATCAAATAGGCTATAATAAAAAAAATTCCTACGTACGTATGATAACTGTGTGATGTATTACATTCACCATTTCTTTATAATTTATATAACATATGTATAGTCATCTTTGTAAGTCTAATACAAAATTACAAGCAGACAAAAAAAAAAAGGTTACCCACGCTATATAGTAATATTTCTCTATTGTATATGCTTTGTTGACAATTTTTTTGGGAATGAGGGCGCGGCAATTTTGAACCAGTACTTTAATAACATGGGACGCCCTTCGTCTACCTTTCTTCTTCTCTTAATCAAAATATTTACTATATCAACAATACTTATTAACAATAAATTTAACGTATTGTGTCAATTGAACATGGGGTTTCTTTCTATTTCTACCCATAAAATATACTCAAAAATCACTGAAGCAAAAAATATAAAAGAATGCAATATATTGTAGCTATACAAAGAAGTCAATAACAAAGGAGCAAAGCAGTATGGCATATATTAGTAAGTGGTACTAAATATAGGTATATACTGTATCAATAATACGTAATATATTATTATGTTTGTGCCATAAATAAACGAATTTACAAGAAAAGGTCATATGTTGGATTATAATATAGAACCGGTGGGGTTATAAGAGCAGCTGAAAGAAAGGATTATTATACGTAGAATTAAGGGATAATTTGTATAATACAAATTACCAAGTAAGAAAGTGTCATATAAATAAGGAAAAAAAAGAAATTGGGTCATACGTAGTAGAACGAAAAAAAGATGACATATGTATAATAGTACAAAACGATAAAAATAAAATCAAATTATATATTAAATATGAATAAAAATAGCTTTTAGAAATCTCTTTTAAAAGTCATAACCTTGGTCTTGTAGCTTATGATATACTCCAGAGCCAACATTTTGATTCTTAAACAAGACTTCTCTTTTTGCATCCTCACATGAAATATTGTTGTAATCTTGTTTAATGAGTCAAGCACAAGTCTCAAGCACAAGATCACTTCGTATGAAAGATAGCGGCAGAGTCTTTAAATGTGATTTTTTTTGTTAGAATGAACTTATGTTGGAAAATCCTGCTGGTCCATGGATCCCGTAATATCAACCTTATATAAATAAATATAAAACCTACACAACATAAAAAATAGTGCCTGAATATTTGGATAGTGCTTAAATAATGCCTTAAAATAATGCCTGAATTATGCTTGATGCACACAAAACATATGCTTTATTGAAGCACTATTTTCAGGCATTATTTGAGCACTATTTAGGCACTATTCAGGCATTAAATGGAAATGGGTTGTCTTATGAATACTTTAAGCCAATAAATTGAATTATTATTATTTACCGTTGCCATCAACGTTAGCTCAATTATAGGAATGAATCTAGTACAAAACAAAGATACATGCTGCGAAATCTCATACTCTTCGGATTCTCGTAATCTACATACGACTTCATATTGAGTGTCACTATAAAGCCTATCGAAATATTTATCACCCTTAATAACAAATGCTGATCTTGTTTGTTTGTGTTTTACTTACATGTATGACTAATCGAACTACTTGAAACTTTAAAAACGACCATCAAGTTTTACAAACTCGAGAACATTGTAAACGTTCGCGTAAAGTTAAATAAGAAAAGAGGTGACTAAGTACATCACAGGGTAGAATGAAAAGATGTGTGGTGGTTATTAAACATTCAAGTGTCGAAATAAATTCTAACAGAATTGGTTGAGACACTCAAATAAAAAATATGAAATATGATTTGCTTTATCTTCTTTTTATTTAATGTCAGCGAAAATATAAGTATAAAAATGAGTTCTAATGCTATACAGTAATATAATAATTGATCTTCTTTTTCGCTCGGTCAGCACCGCAAAATATGGACTCCAATTCAATTATAAACAGTGAACAATTTATTGCTATGCAACAAGGACTACTTCAATTAGAACAGATAGTAGCACCACTTCGAAGTCATAATCACAAATCGTATCGAACCATGTAACCATCATAGGATTAGCAATCGGTTGAGTATGTAGGTATGTTAAAGCTTTATGATCGCAATAAATGTAAACTTTGGTTGACCCCATAAAAATTTATGAAAGCGTTTAAGTGCAAAAACTATGCTTAAAAGTTCACGTTTTGTAGTAGAATAATTACGTTAAGCCTTATTTAAAGAGCGTCCCATAAAACCAATGTATTTATATTGATTGTTAACAACTTGATAAAGAACACTGTCAATTCCAGTGGATGAAGCATCAGTAGCAAGATTGAGTGGAAGCGATTCGTCATATTGACTTAAAATAGGAGCAGATTGTAATGCAATTTTAATATTATTAAAAGAAGTGGTGTGTTCATCGGTCCAGTGTTCAGAAAGATTCTTTACTGTACGCAATTTATCCAATTTGCTGGTAAGCATTTGGACACCGGGAATATGATTCCGTAAATAATTAATATAACCCAAATACCTTTGTAATGAGGTAGTATCTTTAGGAAGAGGCCATTCTTGAACGTTAGAAATTTTCTTTTTGTCAACAGAAATGGAACCACTTTGAATATTAAAACCCAGTAATGAAACGGGTGTGCAAAAGAACATTTTTCATGGTTAACAGTAAGGTTCACGGATGATAAGCGACGAAGCGTTTCTTGTACATGATGTGTATGTTGCATCATATTATTTGATGCAATAATGATATCGTCAACATAGACCGAAACATATGGTACATCGTGAAATAATATTTGCATACATCGTTGTACATGAGCAGAAAGAAACTTTATCCCAAATGGCGATCCAATAAAACAATATTGTTTATTCATGAAAGTAAATGACGTGCGATTTTGATGATCTTCAAAAATACGGAATTTATGAAAACAGCTTTTTAAATCGAGAGTAGTAAAAATAGATGCATTTTTCATTTTATGGAAAATATCCCGAATTAAAGGAAGTTCATGATTATCATGCGTAATATCAGGTAATAATAAATTTAAAGGTCTCATATCCATACAGAACCGTAATTTTGTCATATTACCATTACTATCCTTTTTAGGTACACATAAAATAGCATTATTATAAGGAGTTCCCGGAGGAGCAAATTTGATTATACCATCTTGTAACCATTCATCAATTTGTTCTTGAAGTTTAGGTAAGACTTTATTTGGCAAATCATATTGACGACGATAAACAACTTTACCAGAAGGAATATTTAAATAAACCATAGATTCCGGCATAGTGCAAAAGTCATGTGAAGGAATGTTTATATTTTCCTGTACAAAAGGTTTGATTTTATCCATAAATAGTTGATGTTCCACAGATGTACCAGCAGGGGAATTATCTGGTTCAGGCATATCAACAGGTTGAGGAACAGAAGGGATTGAAGGTTTGTGCCAACAATATGCTAACCCTTTTAAATAAATACCAATGTGGGGCATTAAATCAGCGCCAATAGACACATCAGCAGAACAATTTAAATTCATTATTTCAAAATTGTGAAAAGCAGTAATTCCGTTATGTAATATCTTTGTTTTATTTGTATGACAAATTCTATCTATGTTTAACCCAGGGGAAGCCATACCAATCTTGCCGGAGCAAGGAGTATATGCCAAACTAAGAGAAGACCGAAGACCAGGTGTGATTGCCGTGAATGTGGAACCGGGGTCCACAAAGGCGAAAATATCATGACCCTCTAAGGTAATTGGTACATAGTATGATTTAGTATTTTTGAAAAGATGTTTTGTAAAATCATGAGAATGATTGGACTTACAATTAAAGCAGGCTTTAACGAGAGATTCTTCAACCTCAGACATTAACGTATCCTCATTTGCAGGAGGAACAGCAGCAGGTGCAGCCAAATTCAGACAGACCGAAGAAACAGAATTATCATCCTGTATGGGTACAGGTAATGATGATGGTGGTGGTGGCGTGACTGGTACAGAACCAGAAGCTGAAGATGATGATGGTGGTGATTGGAGGAGAGAGGCAGAGCGGATTGCCAAATGATTGACCTCACAAACATGACCTTGTTTCCAAGGAACAAAGCCACACTTGAAACAGTTTTTCTTCCCAGAAGAAGACGAACCAGCAGACGAACCAGCAGCACGAGCACCAGACGACGAACCAGCAAACTTCGCAACCTTACCAGCGTTACCACCAGTTTGTAATGAAGACAAGGCTCGACATTCTTCAGAAGAATGATGACCTGCTCCATGCAAACGACAGTGCTTGGCGTCAGCTCTCTTCTTTCCTTTGTTTCTTTTGCCGGAAACAGCAAACAAGGGTCCAGCAGCAGCAGAAACAGTAGACGAGTCAGAACTCGCAGCAACTTGTTTGCTGTGTTTTGAATGGATGACATTACCATAAAGGCGACGAGCGAGATTGGCAGCATGATCGATGGTGGCGCATTTGTCCGGAGACAAGTGGGCTTGACCCAACGTCACGTGTTGGGCAAGTCTGGCAACAGAGACTTGATATATAATGCGGCCATAATTCTGTTATCCTTGTAACCAGCTTCATGACGCAGCTTGTGGAAATGGTCTGTGTATTGTTCTACCGAATCATCCCGACCCATCTTCAACGAGAACAGCTCTTGCATATACTGCGCTTGACGGTCAGCATCTTGGATTCCATACTTGTTTATAAGTGTTTTTCTGGCAAAAGACCAATCCAAGGCAGCATGTGGTTTAAGATTGTCGATAAACCAAGAACGTTGGTCAGGGGATAACATACGTGGAAGCAAGCGGCACCAGTTGACATTGATGTCTTGACCATACGATTCGATAATATCCTCAAACGATCGAGGCATTCGTGAATGGAGGCAAACACGGTCTTAGAATTGTCATAGACATTACCTGTCCATTGTAATAAAGGTAAGTCACTCAGAACAATTAATCTTGATGATGAGGAGGTGGTGACAGCCTTATCCTTCTTAGCTAACTTCTTCTGGATACCCAACATCATATCGAGACTGTTAGCATGGATAGCAAACAACTTTTGAACCTTGACCAGGTCTTCTTCTGACAAATCATCTCGCACCATTTCTTCTTCTAAGAAGGCAATCTTAGCAACTAACTTGGCGATCCTAGGAGACATCAGGAAGAAGAAGTGACTGATACAGCCGAGCCAGCTTCACTCATCATATCATCGTCAAGATGATTTTTAGGAACAACAGGAGATACAGTAGGAATAGCAGTTTCTTCTTAGAAGGTAGACATGATGATATAAGAAAATAAGGTAAATGGATAAAAAAAATTAAATATGTGTGTGTGTGTGTTTATATAAAAATATAAATGAGAATGAGAATAGAGATTTAGATAAAAAACGAGGAATTCGTTGAAAAAAATGTTATATCAATCAAATATAATAAAATAAAAGAGACGTAAATAAGTCAACGAGACCCAAAAGAACAATAATTGAACTGAAGTTTATTAAAATAAAATATTATCTCTATTTATATGAATCTTATTATCAGTGGGATATATTGATATGTGTATACATAAGATTTATATTTGTTATGGCCGTATGAATTATGAATATAAGATTAATGATATTAAGATTAGACTTTGAGCGGTTGACGATATGATATATCTACGCAGCTGTAACCTTATATCATTATAGAAGATGGACTTCTGTGTTCTTATAAATCATGGTCCAAATAGGGAAATACACGAAATGTCAGCAAAGCATAATTAAAGATACGCTATACTTAATAATTAGAATGACAAATAATTATCTTTATGAATAATATGTGTTGGATACAACACTAATACATTTTTGATTTCCTAACTACGCCAGTGCACAATATCCCTGCACTAGTAGTAGTTTTTTGGACAAGCACTGCTGATACTGCTCATTGCAATTATAGTCTTTTGGATTAATATCATGATACCAACCCTCTTAGTGATAGTCTTCAAGTGAGCATTGCACGCGCGCGTTCTTATGCGAGGAGGAAGCAGGATACAGTATGACGATATTATTCCAATGAAACCTCAGTAATTTTAAAGGTAGTCATTAACTCTCGCACCTCGGAAATTCAAGGAATGAAATATTTGCCATTAATTTAGAAGGTTTGAGACATAAAATATGCAATTCGGGGTATTTCAGCTAATTTAGTGATTTATTACCTTTGGCAATTGAATCCTATAGGTACAATACTGGTATAATGATAAAAATGGGGCGTGTGTACTATGAAAGAATAAAATTAGAACATTACCGACTCAATTCACGCAGATAAACCATGATCCTATTATTGCAACTAAATACATAGTTATGAATTACTTCCTATTTTAGTAACAAGCCAAAAACTGTAAACGAGAGTTTTGATAGAAGAGAGAATAAAGATATATATTTGATAGTGAGTTGAAAAATACAATATGAAAAAATATTTTTGATACAAAAAAAGTGGGTGTGTACAAATAAAGAATTTGATAGAAAAGAAAAATATATTTGAAATTATGGGTAATAGTTTTGATAAGAGTCAAGAAAAGTAATATGTGTAATTGACAAGAAAGAGGGTAAAAAAAAGAAAAAAAAAGAGAGAGAGAGTGTGTGTGTGTGTAAATGACATCATTCCGTATCGTTATTTGTGTTCAATGTTGATAAGTTAGATGTTACTTCAGATGATGATAATTTGGATGATGGTGGACTTGATTTGACTTTTTTGCTCATAGTAAATGTGAAAGAAGCTGAAATTTTAATTGTTTTTCTTTTTGAGAAAGCTTGATACTTAAAGACAGGTTTTGAAGATGCTCTCTTTCTACTATACTCCTCCATAAGTGATAGAGGGTTAACTATTAACTTAGTGATTACAAAAATTTCTTAAAATTTTTATAATCTATAATATTTTTATAATTAAAATAAATAAAATTTATGAATTTAATGCCAAGAAAAATAAAAATAAATTGTTTTTCTTTTTCATCACCACCATAACATAATAAACATCAAAACCATTTTATGCTTTTTCCTGTTTATTCTTATTTATATATATTAAAAAACAAATATTTGTATAACAAATCTTGTTTTTAGAATCTTTTTTTAAAGATTCAGATAACAAAGTTATCTATAAATAATAAATTTTATTAAATTTTATTATTTATTATAAGAAAAGAATAAAAATATTTTTATTTTTAACTTTTCCTAAAATTTATTTTTTAAACTTTATTTTTAAAAATATGATTACGTAATCATATTTTAATTATCACATGATAATTTAAAAATATAAAAAAAATATAATTTTCTAAAATTAATAAATTAATTTTTAAAGTTCATGGAACTTTTGAAATATTAAATATAAATAATATATATTAGACCTAGCGCTAATATATATTGTTTATATAACAAACCTTCATTATATTTTTATTTCTGAAAAAACAAGAAAATTAATAATTTTATTTGTTTTTTAATATATATAAATAAGAATAAACAGGAAAAAGCATAAAATGGTTTTAATGTTTATTATATTATGGTATAACATAAAATTTATGTCTTAAATATTATATATTAAAATAAATATAAGAAAACATATAATTTTTCAATAATCTAATGATTGAGAAAATTTTATAGTTTTTGAAAATATTAATTATTATTATTTAATCTCCATACAGAATTTACTATAGCCATCTATACCACTCTGTTAGTTTATGCCTTAATAAGATTAAATTTACCTAATAAATGGAATCATTATGTACCTTTGCCATTAACGTTAGTTTGATTATAGGAATTATTCCAGAACAAAACAAAGATGCATGCTGCGGAATTTCATACTCTTCAGATTCTCGCAATCTACACACCACTGCATCTGGACAATCCATAAAACTGAGCGTCATCCTGAAGCCTATTGAGATATGGAGTTATCAGTTCAACACCCATAATAACAAATACTCGTCTTTTTTATTTGTATTTTACTTATATGTGTGGCTAAATCCAACCACTTGAAACTTTCGTGCAAATTCAACATCATTTCCTGCTTTAGATACGGCTCTTGTAAAGACATCTTTCATAAGTTTTGGTAAATGAAGTTGCGTTTCAAGAATTTCATTTTTCCCAATAGCGCCCAAGTCAATTTTGCCGCATTCTCCAACTCTGAATTCCACATTATCCTTTGTCAGGAGTAAATCAGGTCGTGAGCTTTTTACTTGGTCAGAGATCAGGGTTTTTCCATCAACTCTTCTTTCATTGTTCAAACGCACTAAATTTGCGAGGCACGAGTTGTCTCTATGTATAACCCAAATTCAATATAAAAAAACATTCAAACGCTCATTCACGACAAAAAATAATATAGAAGGAAACCAACCCCCCACCTTTTTATATCTAACATGTTGTCAAAGCACTTATCCAACTGGCTCCATATGCGAACAACGAAATCAAGCTCTGATGATTCATTAGCTATATGACTGGGGATATTCCACTGATATAAATAACATATTTCCTTCAGCATCGATATAAGCCAGTATTCATCAAACTGATCATAACGATCAAATGGTGATAGTTTTTCAAGATAATTAGTGAGGGTATCAACAATTTCTTTGTCTTGATCCTTTTTTTGGCCCTTATTAGTAACTTCTTCAACAATGGCCCGGCATGAGATTAAAATATCATTAATGCTAGATGGTAAAGAAGGCAAAGAAGTGGCGCCTTTTCTACTGATTTCTCGCATCTCACATTCAGAAATTTTTTTTTCCCATACAGGGTCGTCAACATTTAGGATGAGTGAGTGGCTACAGCTGTTTTTTTTTAAAGAGCTCATTAATTAGTATACGTTAGATTGTATGTGGATTCAAAATTAAGAAAGACGCGCTCACTGTTCATAATCACATTTTTCTGTGTATTCAATCAACTGATCCTCAATGAATGCTTGAGAACCGTCGTCACAAGTAAACAGCCACTTATCACAGGGGCTCATTTTTTGGACAAAGCTGATAAGCTTTTCTTTTTCTTTAGTTGTTAATGAGCATGAGGCTGTTTTCGATCCTCTCTTAATACCTTTAGGAATACTAGGAGGTGTACTGGTAGTTGACGATTCTAGACCAAGTACTTCTGTATTATAAAAAAGAAAAAGAATAAATAAACAAATAGATTAACTATGAAAGAGGTGAAGCTTACCTGTTTTTATCTCCATAGCTTTCAAAGCAATATTTCCCCAGTCAACGGAAGGTTCACGGCCCTATCAGGTATTTTTTTATATTAAATATACTTTTTTTCACATGACTCTTTAATATACATTTTTTCCATGGCATTTATTTACCTTGCTTGAAATGCCAAGATCATTGAGAGTGGTTGTAAAAGTGGTTTCCCAAAATTGTTTCAATGGTACACCACGAGGAGAATTTTGAATGATGAAATCCAAGTTAGAGTTTACGAAGTTTGCAAGCTTTGGTCGATTGTTTGTTTTTACAAACTCCTCGATAGCTATTTAAACAAAATTCAAACCTTTTGTTTCAAAACGCACCAGATTATATATTAGTGCAATTACCTGCTTTGAGCTTTGTTTCCATGGTGACGGTACTGTTGAATAGTTAGACATGAAAATAAAAATTATGAAATATGATTTGCTTTATCTTCTTTTTATTTAATGTTAGCGAAAATATAAGTATAAAGATGGGTTTTAATGCTATAATTGATCTCTAAGCGAGGTTCAGAAAGGGTATGGTAGGGTGGGGAAATCATACTTCATAATTTTTATTTTCATATCTAACTATTCAATCCAAGTGTTGAAATAAATTCTAACAGAACTGGCTGAGACACTCAAATAAAAAATATGAAATATGGTTTGCTAATCCAGAGAACAAATACAAGAAATTTGGAAATTTGAAAATATATATATAATTTTTTTTAATTAGAAACTATATTATGATCAGTTGCATCATAGAAAACCTCGTCATCATTGGAGTCATCGTTGAGAAGAACGCTGCTTGTGAGTAGAGTGTTGGTAAAATCAAAGGTAGACAAGTGTTCATAACGGTAGTGGTTCTCAAAAATAGAGGAAGAAGACCAGCGGTTGCCCATAGTAACAATGCTGTCGTCTTTAGGAATACCCAATTGAAGAGCTAATAAAGAGGCAATGAAATGTAAGGAAACACATTTTTCATCAGTGGATTGTTTGATAAGTTTTTTAATCTAAGAGTGAATCGTGCGAGTACTGATCACTTTGTCTGGTTGTAAAGAGTTGATGAACAAAGAAGTAGCTTGACGAACTAGATGTCTCTCACTAAATAAATTAAAGGTATAGATTGGACAGTGACTAGTAATAGTATGAGCTTTGACTTGGAATGACTTGATGATTCGACACCTTTTACGTTTTTCTTTGGGAGAGTGGACTTCAAATGAAAGAGTAGGATAATCAGAGACCGAAATAGAAACAGAAGCAAGTGGGATACATTGTAAGTCAGAGGGCTGAAGAAAACAAGTAACACCAAGAAGAAGGACAAGCTTGCTTGGTAATGTAGCAAGTTTAATAGTATGACTATCTAAAGATCAAAGATAGTCAACTGTAGGTTGAAGATTGATAGTTGATCAATGTAATTGAATAGGTGGTGCTTGTTGAAGAAGGTAGTACAGTAATAAATGAATTAAGGCGATCATCTTGTGGTATATGTGCACCGCATAACTACCTAATCATAATAATCCTAATATAATTATAATATAAACTGACAAGCAAAGCTTATAATAAACACGCGTCGGTTGCTTTACAAATAATACATCACCGCATAAATAATAATCATAACAAATCATATATATAATAATACTTCTAAATCATACACATCAGAAAGAAGATCATCAAACATAAAGATGTTTATTTATTCATATAATAATATACAATAATATCCATCCTCAATGGATAGGAAATATAAAGTAGAAATATATATAAAGACTTACAATTTAATAATTTCATTTATGCATTCTTTTTATCATATCTTTTATAATCAATCTCTAATAAAAGACATATAAGATTCTCACAATATTTATTACTGTTATTCATTTCTCTCTATTCTATTCAATTCTATTTAACCACTTATCTTTATATATATTTCACCTATACTTCACATCTTCCTGTAGGCTACTTGAGTTGTAGTGTAAGTTTGTTACTGCAGAGCGGAGAGCGTATAAGCTGTAAGGTCGAAATAGCATAAGGGTAAGTAATATACATATTACTCAAAAAATGATAAGGTGAGCTGGAGTAAAAAATTGTGGTGAAAGTTGATGTTCAATGCACTATTTAATGAATAAAAGCTGTCCTGGTTTGTATGATTTATTAGTGGAATTATCTTGTAGCCGATGGTTAATAAAAATCGATTGGGCATTTTCATTTAAATCTGATTGTTGATATTTGAATGGATAAGTTCCAAATGGCGAGTTTCCAAGTACTATTGGTCATAGGCCAGATCGCGGTTGGTGAGGGGAAGTTTATTAAAATAAAATTATATCTCTATTTATATAAACCTTATTATTGGTAGGGGGGATATATTGATATATGTATACATAAGATTTATATTTGTCATGGCCGTGTGAATTATGAATATAAGATTAATGATATTAAGATTAGACTTTTTTGAGCGGTTGACGATATGATATATCTATGCAGTTGTTATCTTCTATCACTATAGAAGACGAGAAGACGTACTTTTGTGTTCTTACAAATCATGGTCCAAATAGGGAAATACACGAATGTCAGCAAAGCATAATTAAAGATACGCTATTATACTTCAATAATTAAAATGACAAATAATTATCTTTCTGAATAATATGTGTTGGATACAACATGTGGCAGCTCAATTTTTGCTTTGCTATATCCAAAGTTCTTGTTTGTATCAAGTTAATTTCCATTTTTTTGTTATTACCAAAGTTTGATTTGACAAATTTTATTACATTTCTGATAACTGTTTAGTCATAAGAGCATTATTGAACGATTTTTCATCTAGCCCTAAAAGTAAAGTAAACAAAAACTAGCTTAATACGTACAAACACGAACTTTGGACATAGCAAAGCGAAAATTGAGCTGCCACAAAACGAATTTTGGAAATTACAAAAGCAAACATTGGGCGGAGAACAAAACGAATTTGATTTGTAAGTTTACAAACTTTGGGAGTGGAGGCCACTGTAAACAAGTAGTTATTTTATTTCAGGAATAAACAGATTCTCAACTATATTTACTTTAGTCCCATCTTCCTATTTTCTACTACTCATATTTATCTCAATGGGAACCAAGAGTAGGAAGGTCGCACTGGTAATGAGTGTAGAGATGACAGGATCTCTTCTTCATTATCATGTCCTCTATATCAACAATAGGGGATGACAGGGGCTCTGCGGAAGGTTGAGCAGCGCTTGATTATGCTACTATCTGTTCTAATTGAAGTAGTCTTTGTTGCATAGCAATAAATTGTTCACTGTAAGTAATTGAATTGGAGTCCATATTTTGCATTAGAACTCATTTTTATACTTATATTTTCGCTGACATTTGAGTGTCTCAACCAGTTCTGTTAGAATTTATTTCGGCACTTGAATGAAAAGAGGTGTATTCAAATGCCGATGGGAGCAAGCATTGAATCCCCTCCTCTACTTGCACACCCACAAGCCTTGAATTGTGTGCCTGTAAACCAAATTTTATTGGCCAGATATTTGGCCCACCAATAAATAGATAAATACCATTTTGACTAAAGTTCCTGTTATCAAGTCTTTATTTTTTATTCCCCTGAATTTTCTTCAATCTATAATAATATGGAAAACTATTTTACTACTACATTTATCACTCGACCTGAAAATGATGATACACCTATAACGTTGACTATTCCAAGATTAGAATATCGCGATTGGATCAAAGATCAAGAAGCAATCTACAACTGTAGATTTTATAAGAAGTCTAAAAGTGATGGTGGGCGTAGACTTAAGAACAATGAATATCTTGAACATGGATATATACATCCTCCACCTGGTCAAAAACGTGGCAAAGGAAATGAACCATTTATTTTTAACGAAGTAAGCTAATATTGATTTATATACATAATAAGATATTTTTCATTTATTTTTTTACATGATTAATTAAATATATCATTTTGTTGCAATCGCCAAGCAGGATTTACTGCCTTTGTTAATAGAGACAGTGAAGACAAGAACATGATCACGGTACAATAACGGCGTAAGCATACTGGTCAAGAACCTGACAGCAACATAGATACAACATTCGGTACACTCCCACTGTTTGTGATGAAATTCATCCAAGCTCAAGCGGAGAAAAGTCTTACCTGGAGAAATATCAGACATATGCTTCGTCTTGACAAGGATGTTCTTGAAAATATCTTGGATAGCGAAGACTATGATCAATTACCACAATCAGTGAGAATTGATTATCACCATGTCTATTATGTGATGAAAATCCATTTTAGACGCCAATCCCAACTTCATCCTTCGATGGCAAACAGTCTTATTAAATGGGGCACTAAAATCCAAAACGAAAGAGGATATTTCACCTCGAAAAAAAATCTCGATAGATATGAAGAGGGAATGTTCTTTTTTGCATTCATGTCACAATGGCAATTAAAGGTAAGATAATCGACACAAATAAAAATACATGATACACCTAATCAATCATATATTCTTTATTATATAGCTATTGAAAGAGAATGGGGATCTTGTATGCCTTGATTCTACTCATATGACTTGTGTGGATGGTACCAATCATGACTGTCATCTCTACACACTTGTAGCAAGATGCAGGATTACTGGAAAGGGCAAACCATTGACGTGGATGATTACAAATCCACAAGCTCAATATCCAATCTTGTATTGGCTTCAATGGCTTAAGGATGAGCATGGATACGTACCATTCCGTGTTATGATCGACGACTCTGATACCGAGATAGTTGCTATTAATAAGGCATATATCACAACTGACGGTGTTAGTGCTTCATTAGGATATGTCACTAGAAGAACCGGTACATATATAAGCTGCTTTGTGTTTTAGTTTTTGTTATATTTGTGACTAAATATTTCTTTTCGATTTATAGAACAATACCCACAAACAACACAAGATTTTCGTACCATGTCTAACGGACTGGATATATTAGGAAGCCGAAATGCAAAAGGTATATATCATCTGAATAAAGCTTCTCACTTTTCCGCTGAAGATCGTCAGCGGTTTCTCTCTCAAGAAGACGAGGTCATACTGTGTATTTTATTAAATACGAACAGAAAAGAACTTTACAATAAACTTTACACATTTGACACAAAGCATGATTTTCCTCACTATATTACAAACAATAGTAATTTTAGCAGCAACTCTATTTGTATAACGCATTAGTAACTTACGTATGATGAAGTCAAATAGGGTAATTGTTTAGTTTTATAGAAAGAAATAATGCTGATTTTTTCAACTATGATTTGAATAATAGCACTACGATATATACAAAAAAAAGCGATCTCTTGATAATGTAACTTTTCTTTAGTTATGGTCGAGATATACAGTACTCTATAAGAAATTTTTTTTAGATAAGCTTTATTATATTTTTATTTTCATAAACTTGTACTATTTCACTTATCACATAACTAAAGTATATAAAATATGAAAAGACCATTACATTAAAATCAAAAATATACTGTAAAGTTTTCCATTATACATAGAATATATCAATGGAATTTACTGTACAACTCTTTGAAAATAAGGATATGACACTTTAAAAAAAGATGTGCGAAGAACAAGCAAAATAATGGGTTCTACAGGAATGATATATGCATAAAAAAAATCTAACAAAGTATGTAGTGGAGTTGCATGTACGGTTCAATTGTTTTTTTGTGCATTCTGAATCTATGAATATACTTTCAGTAATATAATGATATACACACAACGATCGAATAGATGGACCTGGTTGAGAGGAAGTTTTAATAACAACACAAGTCGGTGAAACTACAAACAAAAAGAAAGCTAAAAATAACGAGAAGAAACTAGTTATCCCTTTTGATTAGGAGAATGTTTCTGAATATTATAACAACTGAAATGATTACTGATAGTCTTGAAGGGAATAAAAACTCGACACCAATTGCTAATGCACAAGGGTTAGCTCTATTGGTTGCTATGTAGAAGTATAGAATTTTTATGAAGACACCAGCCTGAGACGTTTTGAAAATAACAATGAAGAAGCTTTTCATAATTTATTTAAGCTTTTTCAACATTTTGATAAAATAGAAAAAAAAGTTTCCGCTATAGGTTTCCGCTCACTTTCTACCATTGCAGAAAATTCTCTCTACCTGTTTCCGCCTGTCGGAAACCTAACACCTTTTGCTTACTGTATTTTTTACCAGAAATGGACATTGGGTTGTACAAGAGAACATATTAAGAATAGTGACACACAAAAAAGAGATCACCATGACAAAGGGGAGAAAAAAAAACTTTGTTGCTATATTTGCCATCAATATAACTGATAATATGTTATTCGAAAAAGAAAATGAAAGAAAAACGGTAACAAGGATAGTATTCGAATAGAAATGAATTTGAAAGAAAAAGGTTGAAGATTGAGTATTTGTTTTGTTTTGGATGAGTTGTTGAAAAGATTATAATTCATGAAACGAAGCATATGAAAGTTTCTTTTTTGGGTCCACTAAAAAAAAAGGGTTTTTTTTAATGTACCTTTTTTATTCATTTCCTTTTCCTCTTTTATTTATTGATATCTAATATATAATTAAACACTTATATGGTATTTAAACGATTATTATCTCTTGATACGCATTCTCGTATTGAACTTATTGAAGACGCTGTTCGAGCTGTTGCACTTGTTCTTCCTGGTAACATAATTTATTCACCAAATTATTTATGCTGACAAAGTGAAAAAAAAAAACAAGAAAACTTATTTTCCTCGGTACCTTATATATATAAATGACTACCATTCTATACAGGACGATTTGAAGATGCAGATTTATGTGCACAATCATGTAAATGACTTTTTAAATACCTATTCTTTTTAAACAATTTGATTTAAAAGCAAAAAAAAAAGAAAGAAAGAGAATTTACTAAATTCCTATATGTATATATTTGTGGGGAGGGGGGAATAGTAATGTCAGCAGTGAATGTATTATGTTTACGACATACTCATTGTCTTGTTCGTCAACAAAATGAAATATTAACTGGATTCAATGCACATATTGAACAACAATATTTTAAGCATAAAGTTAGTAATATTGCTGCATTAACACTTACTGTAGTATCATATACAGAAGTTGTGTTTGAAATGGTTGTGCATAAATCAAAACAAAGTATAAATACACGTTGGCGCTGGATCGCTGGTTTAGAAGGTGTAAAGTAAGTTGGCAAGGTGGAAGTGGGGGGGGGTTATTAAATACATGTTTTAACAATATGAACATTTCTTTATTTATTTTATGTTATTCATTATAGAGTGCTATTACGCTTAGTTTTATTTTATGCAACTAAGAAAAGAATAGTTATCCATCCAACTCATTTTGCCAGAGGTGATGAAGATAATAAAATCAACCTTGCTACATTAGATAGTCGGATAGGTATCCCTTCTTCGTCAACACTATCTGGCTCATTGCCTCGGTTTGGATGGGCACATGTAGCAGAATTATTATGGATTTTTCGACCTTTGATTTATGGTATGTAAATATATATTATGTGGAAAGCAAGCATTTACTTACACATGCATATATAAAATATGTAGTTGGATTAATGTGGAAACAAAGTAAAAAGAAATCGACAAAAGATAATGAAGAATACAATAATTGGAAACCATGGCTTATTTCACTTGGTATTGATTTAGCAGCAAGATTAGCGCGTGAATTACAGCCAATGACTCGATTAGAACGAGAAGAATCACGCCGAAGGGATTATTTACTATTGTTTTATTTGCTCCGAGAACCATGTTATAATTTCTTTACAAAGTAATTATTATATACATATATACGCTGAAACACATAGTGTTTCCGGAATGCAGGATAAAAAGAGAGAGATTGTATGTAAAAACAAGTAAAGGATCAAACTAATAATACTATATAATATTCTATATAATAGACCAATTGTAGATATGTTTTGTGATGCAACAGAACATCGTCCATTAATTTCGATCTTTGCTGCTGCACTTAATGATTATCGACCATTTTGGGAACAATATTACTTTTGTACTTCTGGTTCATAAAAAAAAGAAGTTGAAATAAATAGATTCAAGAAATAATCCTATCCATTTAGCTAATAAATAAATATAATTTTCATTCTATAAAAAAAAAGAAAATATCTATTATAGTACTTGTATGAGAGAGTAATAAAATAATAAAATTGTTATCAGAGAGTGTGTAGATAAAAGAGCAAAGAAAAATTATATATGAAATTCGTTAAATTTGGAAGATAAATGTCGCGAAAGTGTAAAGTACGTATGTGTGTCTGTGTGTTTGCTTGTTTGTGAATGTATATATATGAGTAAATTTAGTGTATGTGTGTATAAGTTGAAATAACGTTTGTTTAAAACGAGTACTAAGAAAAGGAAAAAGAAAGAGAAAGAGAACATGGTGGGTGTATGTATGATTTTTTGCTGAGCAAAAATAAAAAAAAAGTGTATAATAATACAAAGGAACAATAAGAAAAAAAAATTATGCATTGAAATCACCAAGTAATTCAGGGGCTTTTAATTCCCCTCGAGCAATTCGGTCTACTGTGTTAATCAAATCATAGGTGATTTCTGGTGATACAACCGAATCTTGCTTATACTGTGGATGACTTGTTACTAATTTTCGTAAATAAGTGGCACCAGTCATCAATTCACCACTTGCACGCTTACTAATCAATGAAAGGTATCTTGTAAGTTCACATCGAGTTTCAATATCGATATTGGTGCTACTAAGGTAACTATGAATTAAAGGAACAAAACCAGGGAATCCTTGATCCTTGCCATTGATAATTTCGTTCATGGTCATCAATTCATATTCATCTTCTTCCTCTATATGATTATTACTATTTGTTCCAGGTTTGTTGTCTAAATTAATGATGATGATATCAAATTATACCCAGGTGAGCGTGAGAAAAAAAATAAAATAAAGATATTATTGCTTTTAAGATGAATCCTTCAGAACACAAAAAAAACATGAACATACCTGTAAAAACATTCTTTCGGAAATAAAATTTATCATTCAAGACTGAGCCACGGTTGTGAGCAGTTGCCATGTTTTCATCGACCTATTAGCAAAAAGAGAAAATATATGTGTAAGAAATTTTCTTCATATCAGCGATGTGGTTGACTTCCCATTAGCGCTTGCCCCGTTACCATTCTCATGGTCTCTAAGTTATTTTTTTTAGTTACCTTGGTAATAGGGATATATAAATTCAATCCAAAACTCAAAATAACTCGAGTCAAAAGTACGATAAACACGGAAAAGGCAGCATTTTCAAAATCTGTCAACTGTACTTCCATACTGCGGAACTCAACACGCCATCCAATATCAGAATTAGGTGGTGGTGGCTTGAAACGAACTGTTTGCCAATTTGTAGATTGAAGATTCTATAATAATTACTGATTAGTTTTTTTTCCAAAGAAATAATAATAATAATAATAAAATCTATCTGATCTACTATTATCTTTTTTTTTTGTTTCTTAATTTACCTCAAAGTGATCCATCGAGTTTTCATCATCTTGATCCAAAAGTTCTTCAAAAATTACAAGTGGGTCCCGAATAAACAAATGTGACATATGTCGTGCCAATAAATCATCCACATCATTCTTTCGAAGTTTTTCATAGATATCCTTATCATAAACCAAATCAAGATCATTGTATTTTTCGTTGTACATGGCATCATTAGAGATATATGTGTCGATAGAGTCATATCGCGATTTGTTGATAACGAATCGGTCGTTCTCTAAAGGCTATATATAAATATAATATCAACATAAACAAAGCACTTTTTGTTAATTTATCTTGATATCTATACTTTCAAGTATATCCCCCCCCTTTATATTTCCTTTGCTTTTTTTTTAAAAAAAAAAAAGAATATGTATCCGGACAATACTCTACCTTAAGTCCTCGTTCTTCTGGTGTACGATCATCCACTGCAGAAGCAATGACATTCCAACGAGTATCAACATCAGCAAGATAGCCACGGTAAATGGGTGACGCACCTGTAAGTGCTAACTGTTATATATATAGATATATGTATAGATAAATATAATTTGAATTATTTTGTCCTTGTAATTATATCTGTATAAGAAATAGCTTCAACCTTTCTTTTTCCTTACCATAATAGGAGCAACAGGTGCTAAATGATCATAAAGATGTCGAGCCTCATCGATATTACAAGCCTGAAAAGTGATTTGAAGACAACAACAACCCATACCAAAGGCCATTGCATCCATATATATATGATCTGGCTTAGCAGCTCCATTCTTTGCTTCTTTATCATGATCAAATACTTCCCGATCATATGGAATCGTTGGATCAATAAAAGGTCGAGGTGTATTTTTATCATGGAAAATAGGCATATTAATTTCGACCTTTGCGCCACGACGACGACGGATATTAGCAGTTAAGGTACTGTAATTTTTTTTTTGAAAGTATTTCCCTGATTAATACTGTATTATTCATACACACACACACACACATATATATATATATATAACACAAGCCTGTTTTTTTAAGACAACTTACGGAAATCTAGCATGTGGATTAATCACTTCATCTGGAACAAACATACTTTGACAAGCTTTACCATGTGGTTCACTATCAATTTCTAACTCGTGCGGACATCCAAGTCGTGGATAATTTACCAAGGTCACGGGTATTTCATCTGGTAACATTGCTTCAATAGCTAATTGACGTCTCTTCTTCATGCTAGCTTCTACAGTCATAAGATCTCGAAATGTTGCTCCATAAGGTTCACCAGGTGTACCTTCAATCATAAATCGACCATATTCTGGACGCCATAATGCTTCTGGTGGTTGTCTAGATCATTATATATAAAATTATATTTATATCCCAATTTCTTTTCCCTTCATTTCATCTCTTCAATAGATCGTTTACTTTTTTTAAGATATTAAATAGTATTAATAAACTTACGTTGTTTTTCCTTCAAGATAATCTTGTTCAGTTTTTTGTAAACTAGCAAGAATATCAAAAGCACGTAAAGAAAGCTTGGTTGTGCGATTTTCCTTGTCAAGTTTTACTACAACATATTCTACCTTTAAAATATAACGAAAAAAAAAAACGTCAATTCACTTTTTTTTTTTTCGTTGTTACTCCCTTTCCCATACTCTTCAATAGCCACCACCAATATTTATCTATACAATTTTTTTTTGAATAGAGTAAAATATGAATTAAAGAAAAGTAAAGCAATGTTACAAACCTCATCGCCCCAAAGTAAGCATTGTTTTTGTCTCGAACGTTGTTTTCGATAAACAGACAGGAACTGATCGATGCCGTGCGATCTGACATGGTCAGCATATTTTTTGGCGTCGTTCCAATGAAGAGGAGTTCCCAAGGATAATAAACCCATGGCTTATATGTGATATAAAAAGTTGATTTAGAAATGAAAGAGAAAGAGAGGAGGAGGAGGTTGTCTGTTTAAAAAAAAAAAGAAAAAGAAAAAGGGAAGTAAAGTGCCGATAAAGCTCTTTTCATTTTTTTTTTTGTAATATTGTTGCCCTTGTATTTGTAATCAAATGCGCCGCCACAAAATGAAAAAAAAAAAGGTAACCTCTTTTAAGATATATATGTAAAATAATACGTCCTACATTTATTATTATAGTCACTTGTTTATTTTTAATCATCATCATCCTCTTCTTCTTTAAGCATTATAATTATTACTAATACAATATAAGCTACTCCTTTTTTTGTTTATTTTATAATATTAGTGATAATCATCTAATAAATAGTATAAATATATTTCAAGTAAAATAAAGATATTTATTTTCTTCTTTTACTTATTATTAAGAAAAGTGAAAATGATAATAGTCTGTATCACGCAATGGATTATGTTATTGTCGACATTATATCATTTGATCTATTGTGCAGCTATTATAACAACATTATTAGTCGTACCATGCGAAGCAGATGGTGCTACACCACAACAAGAAAAACAATTAATAAAAACACTAGTAGTCTTAATGATGGAAAATCATAGCTTTGATCATTTTTTAGGTCAATATAGTCAAATTCGAAAAGATGCTGACGGTTCAGATCCTTCTATGTGTAACAAGTTTGAAGGACAAAACTTTTGTGTAACCCATGACGGCCCATTTCAGTATGTCAAGTATTCGTCATTTTACCTTTACCTGATTGGATTTTGTTGCATTATTTATTTACATATTATTTTTATTTTCCAAAAAAAAAAAGCACGGACGAACCTGAAAACTTTATTCCCGATGTTGATCAACAGATATACAATGTCAAGTTTGGCACTATGCCATCTGCATCTTCAGAACCTACTATGGGTGGATTTGTTAAAAATTATATGCGTTATCGAGAAAAAGATCGGGCGGCAGAAGTGATGCAAGGTTTGAACCAATCATCATTACCAGTATTATATAAATTGGTAGAAGAATTTGCACTCTCTGATGTAAGTTTTGTCATTATATTATATTATATATATTGTATAATTCTAATGTATATATATATATATATTAGCGATGGTTCTCTTCTGTACCAGGTAAACAATTATCAAGTAAACAAAAAAAAATATAGTGTGAGAAAGTACAATCTTTTTTTCTAACAATCTCCCTTTCTCTCCGCTCGAATCTTAATTGTGGAAATTCCGATGTAAATGTCACTTTTACATCAAATAATAAAATAGGTTCAACATTTCCAAACCGAAACTTTTTACATGCAGCTACAGCAGGTGGTGTTATTGATAATACAATTCCAAAACTTGGATATCCATTAAAAACGACATTTGAGGCATTGGATGAAATCAATATCAGCTATGGAATATATTCAGCTTCCCCTATGCCATCCACTTTATTGTATCGTTACTTTCGATCACCTTTCAAAAGTCCTGGCAAATCAATGGGTCAATTTTATCAAGAATGTAAAAGGGGCACATTACCATCTTATGTTTTTCTTGAACCTGCTATGTATGGAATTGATCAAAGATTACGTAATGATCAACATCCACATGCTGGATCGTTTTATGATATACGTCGTGGTGAACGATTTTATAAAGAAGTTTATGAAGGATTGAGGGCAAGTTCTCAATGGAATGATATACTTTTTCTTCTTGTTTGGGTAAATTGCATATATATATACTCTTCTACTTACTATTTGATGCATAGCTTTATGTATACACATATAACATAATAGCAACTAAATAAGCCTTGTTACTAACTAATAATAGGATGAACATGGCGGGTTCTATGATCATGTACCACCGTAAATTTGCAGTTCATTTTTCTTCGTATTTATTAAGATAATAACGACACGTTTATATCACTGATTAATATGATCTCATTATCAACGAATACTTACTATTTAGGCCAGTTAATATACCCAATCCAGACGGAATTACTCATCCGACATTTGATTTTACTCGTCTAGGTATACGCGTTCCTGCCATTTTAATATCGCCAAGAATTCCTCGTGGTTTGTTGATTCCTAAATCCGATATATTTGAACATTCTTCTGTATCAAGTACCCTTCATGAATTATTTGGGATGCCTTATTTGACCAAACGTGATGCAAATTCTAAATCGTTTCATATATATGCCAATTTAACAGAACCTCGTACAGATTGTGTGATGAAATTACCTGATCCTGCCTATTCTATGACCTAATCACATACGTACAAAAAAACATATATACATATATGTATATATAACGCTCTTTACATATAACATTATTCTTTAAAATTGTACGATACCCAATAAAAAAAATAGGTTATTGAAAATACATACTAAAAATATGAAATGTATAAAAGAATATCTCAAAAATTAATAACATATCAACAAAATATCATAATTTTTCACATCAAAGGTTTTATTCATAGATTTGGAATGGTAAATGCATCAGAAGGGTTTCAAAAATAAAGAGTATTTAGGATGAAAGTAATGATAGGATATATATATATATATATATATAATGGCAGAAAGGAATTTCATGAATAAAAAAGAATAAAACTATACGGTATTGACAACCATATAAATCTCTTTTTCTTTGATAATGGAATGCAAAATAGAGTATTGTTAATATTGAAGTAAGATCATCGAGAGTTGGGATGAATAACTACCATCGCTCGCTATAACGATATTAACATAAAATTAAGTTTTTTTACGATCTGAGATGGCTTAACAAAAAAAAATGCGAAGAAAAATAAAACCATAGTTGTCTAGATAGTTTACTAACGCGACAAATAAAAGTGATTCAGAAGTCTCCTTTATTTTGTATATGAAAATGGGTTTACACATGGTAATTATTTATGAATACAGATATATGCCATATTATGATTGTCTCACGGAGCAAATGACTATCTACTTGCAGCTGCATCTTATTCCTTGTTGATAATCTTTATGTTGACGAATTGGTAACTAATCAATATGCTTTATAAATATCACTCATAGAGTTATTATCAGTATTTTATAATAGAACAAACAGAAATGGCTAATTCTATAGAAAAGCTTCTATTCAATGCTAAAATCAAGAGAAAATAGTGCAATTTTTACAAGCAAAAAGAAAAAAGAAAGAGACAGAAAGGCGTTTATAATAACTGGAATAATACTATCCTTGTCATTATTTTTCGATAATTAACCTGTTAGAAAATACACCTATCTTACTCATAACGTCGTAACAAACTATTTCTTTCTTATTAACAACGCTTGGTTACTTTTTAAAAATTTCAGTCTTATCATTTTCGTGTTCCTTGCTTAAAGAAAATTGAGATATTTTAAGGGCTTGGTAGGTAATAATGCTGCCACCAATAAGACTACTGTCAAAATATACTAGCTCGAGATAAGTCTGTGAAATATTATAAGTAGAAATTTAATTACGTATTTTGATAGAGTGTATGTGTGGGTTGGTGAGACGTATGCAGTAATTTCCCTCGTCTTTTTATTTTTCTCTGTTACTCGGTTTTCATATACTGTGTTTGATACGTATTTCTACTATTTCCTCAGTATTTTCTGTGAAAGCCTGTTTCGGAAACGACTATTTTCCGAGTCTCGTTATGTTGTTCTTATATCAATTTTGTCTTTAAATTAAGATTTCCTATATGTACGTAGTTAAAAGCAGGAGCTAGCAGAAACCTCGTGTAACCATAAACATCCACTTTTATACTTTACACACTGGTAAATTATCATATTTTGACAAATCTCGATGGGAAATGCCTTTCTAAAAAATATCCCGTGAGATCTCTTCAAATTGCTCAAATTAACATATACGTATTACGGCTCGACCAGTTTAACTTTATTTCTGACATTTTTTTTTGTTTAAGTATGCCCCTTATGTAGATGATGTTGTATCATAATATGAAAAGTACCATTGCACATTGCACATTGCAGAAAAATACGTCATCATTAAACCCTCTTCCAACATTACCAGAAAATACGCTCGGCTCCAATTGTGCTTCATCATCATCATCACCATAATACAAACTATGTGCTTACCATAAATGAGTAAGTCAGCGGTGGTTTGATAAGTATATAACTAATGAACTTTTCGTATTGTACGTACATACATCGCAGCTTGAACGTATAGAAAAATGTGTCACAGTAGGTGATAAAGTTGTTTTTCTTCTTCATTATTTTTTGTAATATTTTTTTGAGAGAGCTCATTCTTATTACACCTACAACCGAAAAAATAAGAAGTGATCCAATCAATACTCATTTTTGAATTATCAACAAATAGAAAATGTTACACAGCATGAAAACCCATCATCACCAAATAATAATGATGTAGTGTTTATCATATAAATGTAATAATAATAATAATAATAATAATAATAATAAATGATAGATCTGCCAAAAAGGTGGACATTCCTTTACAACAGCGTTTGTGATTGTGATATAACTAGATTTAATATCCATGAGTTTTTGTCCAAATTATAATATTGTACATACTCAAATATCTCCTGCAGCATTACATACCATCAATCACATTCATCCTCTTTATTATTTTGTTTCTATGGTTGCTACTCCACTTCTTTCAATATAAAAAAAAACAATTCTATTTACTGTTCATTAAAGATAATTTTTATTGTATTTATTATATTATATAGCTTTGTCATATCGATCACTTGTTCAAGCATCAAGAAAAAAAATTGGAATGGCCAATCAGTAGAGTTTTCTTCTTCTGGTGCATTCGTGTTGATTATACTATTATAAAAATTGAATAAGCATTGCTTTTAATACAAGTTTTAAATATGTACTAATGACGGCATATCAAGGGATCAAATTACTTGACTTTCATAAATAGACGCACCTTTCATCAGCAGTAAATGTAAATCAACCTAAAGCAAATGGATGGGTAGATATTTACCTCTATATTTCTTTGATATTGGTAAATCATACTTTGAATCTAGTCGATTCCATTAGATGTCTGGATAGATAATCCGCTAATGTATTTAATCCTTCATCTCAATAAGTCCATCTTGGCTGATCCCCCTATTAAAAAATAAATAAATGTTTTTAAAGCATCTGAATAGTAACACACAAATAATAATTATACAAAAAAAAAGAGGTCATGACACATTTACCTTTTCATCTGAGGATCCATCAAGATAGTCCTATGCATTAAGAGAGTAGCATATATATAAATATTTCTTCAAACACCAATTAAAAGGACAGGCTCTTGGCCACTCGGCCTGCATACCATAGTTCGGAATACAGATATTCAACAAGTGGCTGTGGCAGATATCAAACCGAATTAACAGTCCAGTGTTCCCACGAGCCGACGAAAACCTCATGTGTCATAATAAAATAGTTCCTATGAAAGCAAGCTTTGACAACCTGGTCCATATAAACTAAAAAAGTAGATACAGATATTCAACAGGTCGTGGTGGCAGATATCAAACTGAATTAACAGTCCAGTGTTCCCACGAGCTGACATTACCATATTTTTGGTGATTCATAAGGACAGGTTCTAAGCTACTCGGTGTACATACGATAGTTCGAAATGCAGATATTCAACAAGTAGCTGTGGCAGATATCAAACTGAGCTAACAGTCCAGTGTTCCCACGAACCGACAGTCATTTCATACACGACATCTGGTTTCTCCTTCACCGGCAAGATCTCATCATAACCTGGACCGCACAAATTAAATAGTTTATGCGGATATTCAACAAGTTATTGTGGCAGATATAAAACTGAATTAACAGTCCAGTGTTCCCAACGGATCGACACAAGGAATTGATGAATTGAAAAAAATATATATCGACACGCATCTCGAAATGCAAGAAAAAACTTCCAAATGGATCCTTTTCGATAAGTAGTTGGCCTATTCTAAAGCAAAGATAAGTTCCCAGACTCTTTAAATAAATAATAGAATCAAAACACGCTTAAGAAACTATTTACCTGGTGATCAGCATAGTAACATGAAATATATACACTTTTCCAAACATCAAATTGAAAGGACACGTTCTTCACCACTTGGTCTGCATACCATAGTTCCAAATGCAGATATTCAACAAGTAGCTGTGGCCGATATAAACTGAATTAACAGTCCAGTGTTCCCACGAACTGACGAAAACCTTATGTGTCATGATAAAATAGTTCCTATGAAAGCAAGCCTTGACAACCTGGTCCACACAAACAAAAAGTAAATGAAAATATTCAACAGGTCGTGGTGGCCGATATAAACTGAGCTAACAGTTCAGTGTTCCCACGGGCTGACATTACCAATTTTTTTTGGCGATTCATAAAAACATTTCTTCACCACTCGGTCTACATGCGATAGTTCGAAATGCAGATATTCAACAAGTAGCTGTGGCCGATTTAAATTGAGTTAACAGTCCAGTGTTCCCACGAACCGACAGTCATTTCATACATAACATCTGGTTTCTCCTTCACCGGCAAGATCTCATCATAACCCGGACCGCACAAACTAAATAGGTGATGCAGATATTCAACAGGTCATTGTGGCCGATATAAAACTGAATTAACAGTCCAGTGTTCCCAACGGATCGACACAATAAATTGATGAATTGAAAAGGTAGAGACAACTAGTAGGCAAAAACAGAAAGCTAATAAAGTAACACATAAGTGACTGATGTGCGACGAATGATGGACTTCAAAACTATTAGTATTACACTTACCACTTTTTATAATTCCATCTCCCATCTGTTGGAACATGCCAAACAACAAGATTTAAGTTTCTGTACCGTGAAAACAAAACAGTTTTCTTGTTTTTTTTTTGCTAGCAAACAAGTTTGTTATGTAGAGTAATGGTAGAGAAAAGAGAGATGCATGGTAAAAAAAAATAATATGTCGGAAGATAAAATGGAAACAATAGACGACTGCGGAAACGGAACATGCATAACTTATCCTTATCCTAACTTCTCTCGTAATTGATCTTCCTTATTTTACAATGAAACAAAAATATAATTACTTTAAAAAAAGTGTTGATACTTGGACCAAAGAAGAAGCAATTGCTTCATATGTTAATGTTTATGGCAACGATGGTATGAAGTACCTTGTAGAAGATCTTATAAAAGCAAAAAAGTCAATTAGACCTTTAAATGCTACACGTGCGAATGAACTTTTTAACAGTATAATGGTAAGTTTATATTTATATCAAATATCAATCTCAAAAACAGAATTCATACATTTTTCTATTTTTCTCCCTTTATTCAGGACGGACTGAATAGTACTGTGTCAAGATTTGGTAGTTCTAGTTCTGCCACAGCAAGTGGTCTCGGCAACAACAACAACAACAGCAACAATAATAATAATAATAATGATGAAGCAAGTGCACCTGGTTGTACAGTGCACACCGGTGATATTGTTAATCATGGTGTTCAAAGTATTGGTGCTCCATTATATCATACGTCACAAGTAAATAGGAAAACTCTGTTTAATATTATCATATTTATAATGGAGGGTACTTACTAACACCATATTGAATCTATCGTACATTAGATTGATGATACCGTCCCTTCCAATAATAATGATGATAATGATATTAATAATAGTAATAATAGTAATAAAAGAAGACGAATTATATTACATGAAGATGATGAATCAGAGTATGTACCTCTAATTAACCAAACACAAGAAAATAAACGGTACAAGAAATATTAAATGATCTTTATCACACTTTTACATCGTTATATAGAGAACAAGAAAAACTCGAAGAATATTTTAATCGTGACAATAACTCAAACCCAACATTATCCGACGACCTTATTTTACCTTCTGCACGTGACTCGCTGAATGGCATGAATAATATCAATATTGGAAACCGACCAAATGAAGAACATGAATACAAAATCAATAATACAAACATGTCAGCAATTTTTTATGATTACAAGCAAGAAGCCAAATCTATTTTATCAAAGCAAAGATTTTTTCAAGAATCACATCTACATGAAATGTTGTAAGTATTCCTCAAACGTATAATTATATATATTATGATTTATTTATTGAATGTTAATCAATTTATATGTTTTTGTTTAAAAAGGGCCGTTACACATATATTATTATTAAAAAAGGGTGAATATTCACCGACTATGCTTGGAGTTTTTAAAGAAGATGATTTGGATAATATGGCGAAAGAGTTACGGAAGGAGTTTATTGCTGGTGATCGGTTTGATAAAGATTTAAAGGCGGAAATTGAGGAGTTATTAGAAGTAAGTTTCGTTTATTCTTACTTTAGGTGAAAAGGGGTTTAGGTTGCTCTTCAATGCATAAACTAACAAAACTATTGTATTGAATTGTTATATAGAGAATTGATGATTATACAGAAGAAGAATTACAAGATGTTGCAGATGAAATGAACAACAAGGCCCACAAAGCTCGTAAGAAGAGTTTAAATAAAGAAGCAAAAATATTAAAATGTTTACGTAACATGTATGTTTGTAATGATAGCTGTGCCGTTTGTTGTTTACCATATCATGGAATCCAACTAACACATTCAATATTTTCTATCACTAGGTTTGAAAATTTACCATATGCATCATTAGGTGTAGAACCATCAGAGGCAGATTTAGTATCATCATCCCTTGAACAACTTCTCCGTCCCTTATTATCATCAAGAAAATCACGTTTACGCTGGCCAAATGCCAAAGACGAAATATCCGCAACAACAACAAACCACAGAACAATAAGTAATCGTCTTGATGCCAAAATCTCAAATATGTGTGGTATTAATTATGGAGAAGCTCGTGCCTTTGGTGAAGTAAAGCCTGATGAACATGCAAAAGACAAATATTTACTAGCAAAAGATCTATTACGTCTTTGTGTATTTGGTAAAGACTCGATTGACAAAGATCATATGTATGCTACAATGCTATTTCAAGCTGTTGGTAAGTAGCTGATTTATTTTTACTACTATGGAGTTTTTTACAAAATTATGTCCCTTTGACTAAATTATTGATTGTAATCTGTTTAGGTCATTCTATAACATTCTATGCATCTGCACTTGTTGCTGATGGCATGTATGTAGTTATTGAACTTGAAACTATCAAATTCCCTGAGTCACTAAAGGAGTTGAAATTGTTTGGCGGAAGTTTGAATGGAATAATAAACGTGCTTAATTGTTTTGAGAAGTGTAATGTTGACAAGAATAACAAACAACAACTAGAAGATATGGCAAGAGACACTTTAGATACACCATCATTCAGAAATATTATTGATCCCACAAAAAGTAAAACCCGATTACGACACGTCAACTTTAACTAAGATCTTTTTTACTCGCATTTCTCTCCTATACCATTCTATCTTTTTTATTTCTTCTACGTATATATCACTCTTTCTTCATATATCAATACTACATAACAATCTCTATATAACACTCTTTATATAACATTATTCACATAACATTATTCATATATCCTATTGTTACTATACTCTTTTTTCTTATAACTCACTTCTATTAACACACCGTAAATTTATCAAGACTCATATATACACATACACAAAATTCATAGTTTTTCTTTAATAACAACATATATATATGTATATATCTTTGGCACTGCTATCCGTATATAATGGCTTTTTTTATACTTACTATAATTGTTGGGATGTAAGAGAGAAGAAAAATAGCTAAATTATTTTTACATGACACTTTACAATAGAAAAGAAATAATAATTACGTAGTTCATATAAACAAGAAGACATTAAGATGGCAAAAAAAAAAAGTCAAGTAGATTGAATAGTAACAATAGTCATTGTAGTAGCTTTTTTCTTTCATCGCCAATGAGACCCAAGGTTTGATGCCTCATTTTTACAATAGCTGCACCAACAACTTACCCTAAATCACACATCTCGGGCTCACTGAGAGTGAAAAGATAATAATGATTCAAAGCAATTTTCTCAGCATTCTATAAGTGTCTTATAGAAAATAAAGACTCGTAACCATAATATTACGTTCATAACAACTCATATTTGAAGTTTCATTGGCCATTTTTAACAGTTCAGATTCATATTTAGACATACTGTACCATGTCACTATTCCATAATATGTCGTATATATAATATATACGTGCTTATCGTAAAATACGTACACACTCATCCATGTTCAAAATATTAATATTATCAACTTGTGAATTAAATAATACATTATACTTACTGTATGTTGATGTATTGGGTAGCATTGATAGCAAGTAGTTCAAGTCGCAGTTGTAGGAATAGTTGATCCGAGATAACTACTGTAGCTTCTCTTTTATAATGTTTGGTAATTCATTTATAAAAATAAAATAGAACACCACTATTTATAATACGTGATTAACAACCGTTAAATTTACTAGTACCACACACACACACACACACACACACACACTCACGTATATATATATATATATATATATATTATTTTCTTTTGAAAATCCATGAAATCAGCTCGGAACCTGGAAACCATATTTTACATTTGTGATTCATTGTAGATGTATACTTCTAATTACATCTAATTTCTTTTTGTGCTGCTGTATACATAGCTCGAAGCGTAAAATCGACTAAAAACGACCACTTTATTATTCAAATATAGAGGCTGACCGAACTTTCTTTTTGTTTGTTTTTTTTTGTGATTGATGAATCATTAAGAAACATCTGCTATTTTTTATATAACAAAAAACCATTAATCATCTCTTGTTACTTTTTGAAATACGTATTAACATATTTATAATTGGATTTCTTCTTGCAGCAGTATGTTTACGTATGGAGACCCTTCTTTTCATGGCAGGGAGAATTCTGGTACGTATTCTTTTTATTGGAGCAGTATAAAGTAAAATATGATTTAATAATATTATCATATATTCTTCTACATCAACGTAGTAGTCGGTACTAACTACTACAATTCAATAGTATCACTTTTTTTTACTTGTTTGTTTCATACGTATATAGTATATCATTACCGTCACCGCTCGCCATAACGATGCGCCCCGTCAGACCAAAAATGTATCGTTATATCGAATTATCGCTATATCGAATTCTTGATTTGAGCTATAATGATCGGGTAAAGTTCTATTCATATGTACTTGACTTCACATGTATATATGCCTTACAAAAAGAAGAGAACTCTAGCACATTATATCATTAATACAGAGGATCTCCGTTTATTTCATATCCGTTAATTTTCACACCTCAATAACTTTACAAAAATGAAGGGATGGTAAAAATAAAATAGATTTTTTTTTCACATCTCCCTTAATTTCACTTTCACAGCACTTAGCGGCATTAAATCCTTAACGGGTATGTAAATCAAAAAAGGATTGTAATTGAATTAGTATACAGGATGGGTTACTTTTTTTATTACGCTGTTTGTATGTTTTTTCTTAAGAGTTTATTCAATGTTTATTCTCTTCTTGTTTTTCTCGTTTAAAGTCTTTGCATATAGTACTAATACCAGGTGCCTTAAACAGCTTGAATTCATTTTTAGCCCATCACGCTAGCGATCGGTTTGTCATGGTTCGTGGGTCAAGTTTTTTTTTCTCAGCCAGAATACTATACTGTTCAGCTGTCAAGGCAACGTTAGATTTTGTTACTGTTATTTTGTTTTGGTATATATAAAGCAAAAATATAAAAAGATGAAAAGAAAAAGATGGAATAATGTAATAATATAAAAAATAAATTATCTCTGCACTATATATAACTTTTTTTCAAAAGAAAAAAAAGTGTCATAGACGTGCTCAAATAAAAAAAAAGAAATAGTTACAAAAATGCATCAAGAACAATCGTATAAAAATATTTTTTAAAAATTGCGTATTTTGATGCAATAAAAGATATACAGTACGTAGTGAGCTGAAGTATTAAATATATGCACATTCTTGCAGAAAAATTTCATAGTATCCGTTATTTTCACACCCCTTTATTTTCACAAAAAAAAAAATGGAAAATGGCCCTATGAAATTAACGGGGATCCTCTGTATAACGATATTTTGCTAAAACCCTATCGGATGTTGTTATATAAAATTAACGACATTTCCTTGCTTAATCTGTCTTGAACCCCAAAACCCTATCGTTATATCGAAATATCGTTATATAGAATATCTTTATAGCGAGCGGTAATGATATTTTGTTTATTCGGTATAATCTATGTATAGTGATTCTACGTAATCCCAAAACACATTCGTCATTTATCATCATCTATTGTGTGACAATTATGGAAAAAAAAACTACTACCTAGTAAAAGTAGTAACATACAAGTAACATGAATTTTTTTTATTCAAATTTATATAAATGATTTGATAACAACATTATTTATTAAAAGTTTGTTTTCTCTTGGTAATGATAGAAAGTCCATCAAATATTGGTAGAATGACTACTTCAGCGCGTTTATCCATTGATACATGTTGGTTAAAATCATGAATTTTTGCAGCCGTATCCGGACTGTCAGCTCGAAATTTGAAAGGCGTTATATCATCATAGCCTGCATGTCGATGAACTTGCCCATAAAAAAGTACTATATTTTAGTTTAAGAATATGGTAAGTAAGAATATAATAAAGTGTTATTTTTGTGACGTACAATAAAAAATGAGCAGATGAATTTTATCTGAGTAACGTGCATAACACTGGTAAATCCCCCAATCACCATATCAGTCCATATGGTTATTATTACTAACCATTATCAGCTATAATGACTCCATTATCAGACAAGAGATTATTATCCATAATGAAATCAAAGTAAGATGCGTATCCATCTTTGTTAGCGTCTAAATCATAGTAATGTGTAACAGTGCATAATATAAAATTAGGTTATTGCAATTCATATATCTTTCCCCGCTAATTTTCAAACTATTTTTGTAAACAGCAGTATTGGTAGTACCTATAAAGACAAGATCATATTGTTCATTGGGCCGCTCTTTTATAATTCGTACTAAACTATATAATTATATATATATTATACCAAATAGTGTAAGTATGTATAGAATTAATAGCTACTTAATGATAAGAAGTGAAAACATAACAAGAAATAGTTATAAAAAAAACATTTATTAGGTATTATTTTTTATATTTACCTTTCCATGGCTGGCCCAATAATAAAATCAATACGGTCATCCAAATACTTCAACTTTTTTGCATGTTTTTGAGCAAGTCCTGCTGCTTTTGGATCCATTTCCAAAGTAATCAATTTACCATTATCGCCATTTTTTCCTGAGGATAAGGACGACGGCGATGATGACATAGCAGCTGCCATTGCTATTGTAGCAGCCCCAGTAAACGTTCCAATTTCGAGTATGCGAGAGCAGCGGAAAAGCTTCACCAGTTGGAATAATAACTTGCGTTGGGTTTCCGTGGTCATAAAATAATGTCTTTCGAAGTCATGAATGGTTTCATCAATAAGTTCCTTAAGTACATACGCAACTTCGGGTGGAAACGGGGTACTGTGATCATTTGAATATTCTTCTTCTTGAGTGCGCAATCGGTTATCAATATTTCCTGTGTAATCATCAGTAGCCTTGCTATATTTAAGCGTCATAATAATACTTGTTACTTATAGTAGTAATAATAGTAGTAATAGTAATAAAACGCTTTTTTGAAAAATTGTTAATAGAGAAATACAAAAATTACAAAGTATGAATTGTATTTATTTAAAATATAAGCTACCCCGTTTCAGCCCCTTCTTTCACTGCTTTATCTTCATATTTGAATATCTGCAACTTATGTAAGTCTACAATGGGACTCCTAATTTTCACAACTACATTTTCAATGTTTTTCGAGTTGTTGCATTTCTGACAGGCGGAACTAGTATAAAGGTTTACGCCATACTGCAGAAGACGAAAACCTATGACGGAAACTTTATTTCACTCAATCAATATATTTATGGAATTAGGAAATGAAAAATCTTATAGAAAAAAGATCGATAAAGAGTATTTATTTACAATCAAGTTATGAAAAAAAGAAGGTTCCATCGTCTAGATAAACATTCTGCTGCCCCGCGTAAATCACAACCGCGGTCAGCAACTAATTAAATTAGCTCTTGTGCATCGACAGTCGATGTCAGGCTTCAACCTATTAAGCCAATACAGTCAACCCCCGGTTTTGCACACCTGAGATTTCCTGATTTTTTGTTGCAGAACCGAAGACTTGCAACAAGCAAGAATTGATATACGTACAATTAAATACGTCATCTTATCAATTATTCTTTGTTGCCATTGTGGGTATTTCCATATTTGGATAATGATTCATAAGAGTACTATACGTACACAATTACTAAATTATAGTACAGTTTACTCCCGATTAGCGCAACTCGCCCAAAAAACCTTGATGCAAGTTGCAAGTTGCGATTTCATTAAGTGTTTTTAACATTCCCAAAACAAACAATGCATGACCAGGAGATTTGCAAAAACGGGAGGTGCAAAAGCAGGGATTGACTGTATATTGAACAACTACCTGCGATATTTATGTTGGAGTTATTATTTGCTTGTTTGCTTGCTTGCGCAGCATAGCATATCAATACAAACCTTTTTTTTTCTATAAAAGTTTTTATTTAATTAAAAATTTGAGCCCCTATTTGAGATTGTATGGTACTATTTAAATAGGGACGTGGATATTGATATATAAAGGGAAGTGAGACAAGAGATCGGTAATATTGAACAGTCAAGAGGTTATTCTAAGAATATCGTGAAAAACCGATGGGCCAAACAGTTTGTAAGATGACCAAGTTGTGTTAGATAATTGAGTGGGCAGATCCCAGGGCTAACCGACAGAGAGGGATAGTAGCGGCATTTTCAAAAAGCAATTTTAAGGGGGCAATGCAAATAAAAAGTGACAGTACTAATGTGACAAATATTGGTGGGGCGCCTCTGCGGCATGATATAAATCAAGGTAAACCCTGTTAGATACCCGCTATAATATAAGGTGCCACCAAGCAGTTTGAGCACCATGAGGTAGAGCCGATCGCCAAAGTCGCCGTCCTTTAGGTAATAGTGATCTGGAAAGTGTAGTAGATAAAAGATATAAAAGTCTGTTATCTCGTCAATACAGACGAAGTGGACTGTGGCTCACTTGAAGCATATTAATACGTGCAGCAATAGTTCGGCGGCTGACTGGTAGTGAACGGTGACAGCGATGTTTACTGATACGTACATTGAATTTCAAGTGAAAGAAAGATGTTGGGATTGGGATACTATCTTTTAGTGCTTGATTGATTGCTGAATGTAGCTGAACATGCTCTGTAATGATCTCGGAATAAATATTAATGATAGCTAACCAGATTCGTTCTCTCTGAATAGGTTGCAGTTCTGAAGGGTTGGCTGGTAATAAACATCTGATACAAGATAATGAGAAGATACTGCTGAAAGAGTATTGCTGGAAAATATTGGCGTAAGAATAAAACTAGGTGGTAAATCCAGCAATACTGGTAAGAATGTGTTGAATAACTATGTTTATAAAGTTTTTATAGTAAGAAAGAAATATACCTATTTTTTATACTCTATATGTCTTTTCAAACATCTATAAAGGAATAATCTAAAGTTGACAGTCTAATTATTTTTAAATATGGTTAGATGCTTGTCTTCATTTTTGGCTGTAGCATTTTTGCTCCTTATAGCTTAAACTGTCTTTTTTTCCAAACTATTACAACTCAAAAGATATTATTTCTTAGATGCTATCTTATTGTTTCTTTAGGTATAATTTCGTTATTGCTCATTTTTGGGTAATTAAATTCTTCTATGATATATTTAAGTTGAGCTGCACCATATATACATTATAACATTCCTGTCGTTTATATGATTATATCACATATGGTGTGCTTCTCATTACAGATATAGAGTAATAGTTAATGAACTTTGTTTGTATTCTAGGCCCCTTTTTCTGGGATTATAAAATTCCATCATACTGAAGCTTCCCCACCATGTGTCAATGTAATTTTTATAATCTCCCAAAAAGTTAAACATTCACTGCAGGAACGGTTTGAGTTATATAACTATAAAAAGAGAAGTTCCAGTTAAAGATACGTAGTGTATTTTTTCTTAGTAATAACCAAGAGATATTATTCGCTTATCATTTGCCCTTTTATAACCCATCCTTTTTCTCTGCTTATTTTTTTAAAAGCTATTCACATACACATTCTTTACTCCTAAAACCATCGGTATTTATTGCCATAGAAAGGTATAATACTTTTGCCAATTTATTTGACTGACAACTAATCAAAAGTCTATTATACGTATTCTTGTTGCATAAAAGAACATGCGTTTCATCATTCCGGGATACACGTAGTAATTTTTACTCTTTACATGTAGCAAGGCAATCGATATGAGATCCTCACCCGTGGCGTAAATACGTAAACGGCGATGAAACCTAATAGGAATGTTAGTGGTTGGCGCTGCTTTATGTACATTTCCACTCTCACAACACAGAAGATCATTCGGCGCTGATGGTTTACATGGGAAAATAGTAGAAGAGTCGCTCCACATGGCGATATAGTTGGAAAAATAAAAAGAGATAAGAAAGTTGCCTGTCAAAATGATGAATTACTTTTTTTTTAAAAAAAAAAAATGGTCAACTCTTTACGATCAAATTATCTCAAACTTGTTTAAAATGCTTCAAAAAGACGGGAGTAGTATTAATCTATTTTAAACCTTATTTTTTAAAATGCGTAATAAAAAAGCAACTATACAAATCAAGAATAACTTTGTTATTCAACATGCCATAAAACGTTTGACCAATCCTTTTGCGGATCTGAATGAAAAGACTGTTTAAATATATTTAATCACATAAGCAAGCTATGAATCTACACGAGCAATAAAAATTAACATTTAAAAAAACACTTCATTTTCATATTCTGTCAAAGTCGTTGAATCGAGAATTTTATTATAGTCTTAATTTTTATTGATGATTCACTGTCAGGACTTAAAATGAACTTTAAATGTTACAGAGACCATATGCAGTACTTCCGATTAGAGTTTCTTTAGAACTCTAAAAAATATAACCAAAAGCAGTTACGTATCCCAACAACCTTGGCTTTTTTTATTGAAAGAGAAATAGCATCACGGTAAAGCTTCAAAAGATGTCATACGTAATGCTACTTTTTAATTTCCGTGAATCACCAATTGCCCAGTTAAATGGACTTTTTTACATGATCCATTATTAACACCAAAATAAGATATATTTTCAGAATAAAATGAATAAATCAAATTGTTATAGGCTATAATGTTGCTATTGTTGCTTTATAATTTTTCATAATTACGTACATAGTGGGTTGCTTACTATGAAACAGTTTGTTCTCGTCACAATTGCAGTATTTAGTTGTGCATCAATAACAATGCATGTGGCGCTTTGTTTGTATCTCTTGTTTCTCCTGGTTTTCTCAGAAATGTATTATAAAAAAAGCAGCAAATCATATGTGCGGTATTATCTTATCATCTGATACAAAAGTAAAATAAGGAGTAATCTATTAGCCTTTGAAGATATTGAAGAACAAACGACAGACGCCTCATTTCCCTTCGGCATGTCTCCATCACGCCATGAAAATAAAGCACCTTCTCCCGTCTTCTGTTAGCTCTATCATCAGCAACCATGTATATAGTGTTGAATAACTGACTTGCATAATAGTAAGCTTTCAGATTTTCCAGTATCGAATTATACCCATGGTTTCTATCCTGAAACTCTCCTTATTTTATATTCGTTTATCACACTTGGTTTAAATATTTCTTGACGTCCCCATCTTTAATCCTATGTACACCCTTCTCACAACAAACAACACTTACCAATAACAATATTGAAAATAACGAGTTTTGGCCTCAAAACACGTCATGCTGTAACAAATACATTATTTTTTAAGAACATGCAGTTAAAGATTTACGAAATTTCTCATCACGTTGTTGCAGAATATCAGGCTTTTGAATTTCTTTTGAATACTATATTCTTGAATATAAGACGTCTTGGAAAAAAGCAGGAAAAAGCTCTAGAACATTACATTGATGACCATATTATAAATAAGCTATATAATAATATAATAATGATAAAAACATTTCTTGAAAATTCTCCCTATCAAATATAGTCTTATCATGTTATCAATTCTAATCGTATTGCAATCATATTATCACATATAATTAATGCTGGTGCTCTATAACAGAAAGAGAAACGTGAGTACAATATCTTACCAAGCGCCAAAAATGTCTATTATTCCTTATAAAGCCATGCACCATGGTACTAATAAAGGACAAGTTGGACTTGCACAGTGGGCGGAAAAAAAAAAGCTCGATTTTAGAAGGAAGAACCAGAAGTAATATATGGCTGGTTTTCTTTTGACAAGATGATGACTGAATATGACTTTGATATTCAGATTATTAAACTTTTGACAAAAAACTTTTAGCAACCAGCACTATTCCCTTGCCAAAAGATAAAGGAATAGACCATTGTCCGCTTGATATGACGATATTTCTCTGCTTATTCTGTATATAAAAAACCTATTGTTATATCGAGCTATCATTATAGTGAGCGGTGGCTGTACAAGAACTATTACATTAAATCTTTATCTTTATCATCATAATCATCATCATTACTGATGATACGCATTAAAAAGTATTATTTCATTTTTTAAAAAGTCATCAAACATATATTGAAGCTGATAACAAACAAAGGAAAATACAAGTAGTGTAAGCAATATGATAAAAAGACAAAAATATACAAAAATTGTTTTTTTATTAGATCGAAAGAAAAAGGAGGACGACCAAATTAAGTTGCTACCGGAAGGTTGGGGAACCGATCAACACTGTAAATTGCAAATTAATCAAATGGGTTTATGGAACTCCATGTAATTGAGGGAAGTGGTTCCTAAATTGGAAACGAATTCCTGGAAACAAAACCTGTAGACCGCTTGCCTCTACTAAAGTTGAAATCATGGTACCGGTGTGGTTAGCGGCTAGTGCTCTTGAGATGTGCACTGCGGCAAACAGTGGACTTCTAATGAAAGTATTTTGACGGTTTGTCTGCTTGTAAACAAAGCACGGGCTCTGCTTTTTGAGCGGTACCCTCCATCAGCACTGTGAAGAACCCATCTATTGATGAATTCTTCAACCTCAAGCCATTCAATATTGGAGCCAAGAACGCCGCTTTTTGAATCCAACATATCACGATAGCTCTCCTCCCACGAGTTCCCCCAGCCAAAGTGCTCTACGACGCCATCACCTTCATCCTCGCTACTCCCATCTTCGTACTCAGCGCTCGCTCCAAGGATCTCGTCTTCTTCATCGCTTGACACAATTGTGCCTTCGCAGCTCCCTTTGGCAACTTCTTTCTTCAACTGATAGTACATTTAAAAATGATGATTAAATTGTTTCAATATAAATATCTTTTTATTATTATCCTAAATTCCTCTCCCATTTATAAATCTCTTACCATTATTACTATCTACAGTGAAATGCATTCACGTGGAATGCGGTCTGGCTGAGGCTTAATGCGGCCGCCTCGTTGACCACTGAAAAGGACCAAGTGAATATAGTCAGGTATTGCCTTTGAAAACAAAAACCTGCCATCCTTGAGGTATTGGGACTTCATGAATTTATAAAGTATCGAAAGATATATATATTATTATACAAGTAAAACAGAAAAATGTGTTATATACACACAGTTTTTAACGCTACTTACGACAGGTCCTTTTTAAGCAACAAGTATATCTTGCTACGGTTTCTAATACCAGGCGCAGGAACGCCTGGTAGAAGAGAAATCGTAGTGGTGCATCCAATACCAGACTGCATTATGGCGCTGGATCTTCATAAAGCCACGTCCTTTGAAATAATAGAAATATATTTATAAATCATTTTGATCAATTTTTTTTTATTAAACGCGTCCCCAATAATGCATACGTAACAAATATAGTATATATTTGTTCGACGTGTTGCATAATTGTTTTTATCATTTCAAAAGAATACATGTACCCACTTACTTTGTCCTGATCTAATCAACATTCATAACATTTGAATCCAATGAAAGTCTATGCCTTATTTTAAATTGAAAACATAAAAAAAACTCGAGTATTATATATTTTATTTATCATACCAAATCTACGAAATCCAGCAAATTGGGTGGGGGAGGGATAGATGCTTTTTTCCAAAAAAAAAAGTATAAAAGCACGCGAGTTTATTATTGCCAGAACCAACAAGATGGGAAAAAAGGTCAAGGAGGTCTGTGCTTTTCATTCGGAGTTACGTTGTGAAACAATCTGTAAAACAACAGTTATAACCTTTGATCACGATGACAAAAAAAAATACTTCTTTAACCGTGTATCTTTAAATCACTTTCCTTTTCAAGTTTTATTATGATATACTTACACTTTACTTAGTAATACTATTCCCATGGCTGCTTTTACTAGCCATGATGCTGAATTCAATTTTTAGAAACGGTCACGAAAAAAAAAAGTTATAAAAGGGTGTCTCATGAAGCGAACTTTTTCCTTTTTTTTTTTTGGCTTCAGATCAAGAGGTAGGCAGTCAATGGGTTAGGGCAATCGGTTCGATCAGGTCAATCCAGCCGACGCTAGCTTTAAACTGTTGTCCAGTGTTTACTTTCTTTAATTTCTTTTTTCCTCCTTCACTTGAAAAACTGGAGGATACCCAATTCAATAAGAAAATGATAAAAAATAATAATAGTAATAATAATATAATATTGTTATGTTCATTGAGAGCTTAGCATTTTGCTATTAGTTTTTTTTTGTTAATGCTGTTTTGTTCTCACGGCATTATCAAAACGTGTTGTTGTTGTTTTTTTCTAAAAAAACAAGGGAAAAAAGGTCCTGTTACTGTGGTAACGTGCACGGACCTAAAACTAGCGCGTGATTAAAAGAAACACGTACATATTTCTTTTTTCAACTGGTCGGTCCATTTCACTGCTTAACTTTTCCTTTTCTTTTCTTGGCCATAGCAACCACATATGCAAAGTATCACTACCAATTTGCAATCAAAATTCAATGCCATAACATAAAAGTTCTTGATGCATTTTTTTTTGTTGACATTGTGATATTCCAGTTTATATTTTCTTGAGTTGAAAAAGAATGCTTGACACCAATGCTATAGGAGATAAAAATAGGTATGGAGATATTCGCATACCAAAGTATATTTAAGCCATTGAGAGGGGAGACTTTATATGCTTTACCTAGTTCGATTCTACAAAGTATTAACGAAGCTTTGCGATTATACTGTCTTCGGATACAGATAGAAAAGAATGTCAACGATCGATGTTGTAAAATTTGTGAGCGAAATAAAAAAGACACATTTATCAATACAATACTTTTTAAAATATGCACGTAAATTGAGGTATTATATATACTATTGGAGAATAGTTTATGAATCAATATATGACATATTATTCTATTGTACATATAAGAGTTGTCCTTATTAATTACCAGTAGCAATAGCTTGATACAGAACTTATACATTACGTACGAAATTAATAACTGTATTATTAAAATTAAAGTTTTTTATATACGGACGAAGAACAGGATCCATTTTTTTCATTAAAAAAATGGCATGGCTCAACATATTGGTTTTGTTGATGACACCTGTGCCAGTCCAATCAAGGTTTTGGAAAAGTGGATTGAATCTTCTTCCCCTGGATCATTATCTGGTTCCTGGTTTTTAATGCTTTATACATATCATTCAAATAAAAACACGATTATTAATTGCTTATCGAGATTACTTGAAACATTCACAGTGGCTGCGGACGAAAATAAGGGACCTCTGAATTGCAATCCCTAAATGTCCAAATATACTTTCATCTCAAGTAACAATGTGATTTGTCGTGTGAATGAATATATTCCATTTTAACAGGTGTGAAATATGTGTCCCAACAAAGATCTATCATGATGACCAATAATCTATAAAACAAATAACTGTCATGCAATATTATAGTCAGTTTCTTTTCAATTTAACTATATACGTAACGCGTATCTTATGCAGTGTACGAAAAAGTTGAATATGATGCTTATATGTAAATACTGCTTACCCAATAGCACTCAGTTTGTATATTTGAACCTATGATACCACTATATAACTCGTTTACAAACTATAATTTAATTTTAATTTTTAGATTTGGTTGATACTGAGATCCCAGATAGGATTACTTTTTGAGGATAAAGAAGTTAAATTATTCAATTCATCTTCAAACCAAAGTCATTAACTGTTATCGATCTTCAATTGACTTCTCCTATCTCACTTAGTACCTTTATCCCTGAATGATTCTTTTCTTTGCTACATAGACGTAGTGATGTTCATTATGCTGTTCTATTATAATAACAAATTTATTAACTATTTGTTCCGAATGAATGAGATCAAAACGAACAACATATCTCTCCAATACGTATAAACTAATTTAATATTATACGTGTGTATTTGAATCATTATAAAATGTGTAATGTTAGCTATTGAAAATGTTTGCATAAAACACATGTACATTATATAAAAAAAGTTTTTATTTCATTAAAACAAAAATGATAGAGCTATTGTTCATATTATAAATGACTAGTCTTATATCTGATTTGATTTCAAAAGATTGAAAGAATTCTAGTCTTTCATTTCGGTCACATCAATTTACAAAAAGAAAATGAATCCATTTTTAGAATCAATTTCCAAGGCAGTAAAAAAAAAAGTGTACACACGATAAATACACATTGAGCAGGATATACTATTTATGGTGGTTACCATTATTACAAAATACGCATTTCACCCTTTTTATATAAATATGTGACTCTATAATCGCTTTCTAGAATTCAATGGAAAAATCATACAGTTAAAAAGTACTATCGTAGTTTAGCCTCTTTTTTATTTTAATTCATACGTAAGTACATAGCCGAAAAAATAATGTGTTGATAAAAAAAAAAGAAATTCATCTACTTATGTCATCCTTATAATATTAACAAATTATAAGTGAATAATTAAATAGATAAATATATATTTTTTTTAGTTCTTATCTCGCTTTGTTTTTTTTTTCTTTTAGTGATTATATGGCAGGTCAAACAAGTTCCCTTGCTTCTTAAAACATGGCGGAAATTTTTATTTGGGGGGTTTCTGCAGAAAAGCACAAAAGGGTTGTCAGGGTATTCTCACAGATGACTCGATATACAATAATGATATGGTATAAGTTATTATAGAAAAAAAAAAGATCTACAAACCTAAAGATTTGAAATGGATAAGGTTCACGGACAAATTTTCCGGACAATTAGTTTTCGAATCTCAGAGGAGAATGATAAAGATTTGTGAAATCCCCAATGCCAGGATTTTTCTTAAAGAATTTATTCTTTTCTTTTTTTCACTTGTATCAAAAATTTTTCTATTTCTATTTGGCAGTTTGGGTATTTTGATGGTTGTACAGAAAAAACAGCCATAGGTTCAACATGTTTTAGCTTACAGAATTGTAGAGTTTTATTCAAAATGTAAACAATAAAAAGTGAAATGGGTTATTATGATTTAGTTATATGAATAGATAAAATAACGAGTTGAATTGATAGATAAGTAAATGAGAGGAGGAATGGGGTATCAACATTAGTTTCTTGTCACTCTCTATCATGCATTATGTTGTTTGTTGCTGATTAAGCTCTTCATGTTTTGAAGTAGAACTGCTGCTCTTGTTGTCACCATCATTTGATAAAGTAACATTATTATTATTCCTTGATGTTGTCATGGTAACCAAACACTTGCCATCCCTTCTAAGTTCTTCGGATGAAGAAAAAGTAGTATCATCTTTCATTGTGACATCTTGTTGTATCGAATTAACAACTACTTTTTTTTTATTCTCATCTTTATCATTTGTTGCTATTTCCTGTTCTTGTTGTTGTTGAAGTAGAGGTAGAGATGATTTTGAGATATGAACAACAGGTTTTTTAAATGGAAATATCCCACTGGTTAATTGATTACAATAATGTTGTTGTCGTTGTTGTGCTGTAACAGAACTGAGCTTTTTTTGTATCCTTGACCCTTGACATGAACTTGACATACCTCCACTAAATTGTGTACTAAATGTTTGTTGTTGATGAACTGAAAGATGATGACCAAAACGCATCATGATATGATTTAAATATTCTGGATGATGAGGATGTTTTTCTAATGGGTGCATTTTTAACTGTGTAAATAGACGTTTTGTGAGAAAAAAAAAAGAAAATAATACCGTGGGTGTAAATATCCCAAATTCAGGTTTATTACTTGAAATAACCCATTTTCTTTTATATAAGAAAAAAATTAAAGTTAATACATCTTTGGGGGGGTTGGTTGGCAGAAAGAGAAAAAGTAAAAACTAAGTCCGGAAAGTTGGTGACGGAGAATTTTACATATATAAAAAAAAACAACATTATCTATATTTTTAATCGAGATCTACTATTATCACATGATTTATACATTAAAAAAAAGTGGATGATCTCAAGTTATTAGATTTACTAGACCGAAAAAGAAAACTGTATATAAGAAACCTAAGAAACCAAGGGAAATTAAAATAATGGAAAATAAAAATAAAATAAATTCTCCTCGTTACATCCCGCTCCCCTTTTCTTTATTTGATTGATAAGAATGTTGATTGTCCTTGAATTCCTTTTTTACACAAATATTTATCTTATTATTATTATTAAATATATATATTCTCTGATGTACGTGGTGTATAAATAATATGCAAAGTTCTTTATCTCATCACCAATAATTATATATAGTGCTCGGTGATTACGGCTTATTGGATTTTGGGTAAATAGATAGAATTCTTCCACAAAGCCCCGCCCTTCAAAACACATAATTACCTTAATTGTAAAGGTCTAATATTAGTTTTTGACTTGTTTTGATTCAAAATTATAAAGGGGGGGTTGAAAGAATGATTGATAAAAAAAAATCTCCATTTGTAAAAGAAAATACTAATGCCATTTGTCACACATACAACATTTTCTTATTAATGTTGGTGAATACTGTTATTTATTTATAAATGAATGTGTCAAGTCTTTATGGTAACGTTACTTGATAATTATCACCTTGTCATATATAATAATATCTTCATAATCACAAAGGTCATTATGTATATTATACTTTCTAATTGATTAAATAGCTAAAATAAGCTTTTAAAAATTATTAAGTTATATATATATATATATATCTTATAGATCAAGTCTGCTAAATGTATATACTCTATGATTAGTAGAGTGGAGAGCGGGGATTTTTTTTTTTTTGTACATATATTTTTTTTGGCGTGTTCTATACGGAAGCGAATTTTTTTTTTCTTGTAATCCCTTCAAAGAAGAAGGAACGAAACCGAAACCTCGAATAGAAAACATGGCATCAGAAATCTTTAAAAAATTATATGAAAGTTCAAAATTACTTGTTCAACCAGTTCATCATGATCAATTACCTGTATTAGAACGTGGTTTAGATCAGATCGATACTGAAACGCGACGATTGTTTGGTAAAAACAAAGCTGATCAGGAACAAACAGCTCATGCGTAAGTTTCTAATTTTAATAAAGTTTTCCTTAACACAAGTAATTTGAAAAAAAAAAAAAACTTACTTACACGCGTGTGTTTATTCTTTTTTTTTTGTTGTTGTTGGTTTTCTGTTCTTATTCTTATTATAACCATGTAACATAAATTATAGTCATTTCTTTTTAGCACAAAATGGAATTAATACTCAAGATTTAACACAAAAGTTGGATGCCATGGATACAGCTCAGATCTTTCAACCTACAGATACGATTAACGATACAGACGTAGAAGTAAGTTATTATTATATATATACATACACGAAACGAAACGACACGGCACGACATAGTTTTTTACTAAATAAATAAATATTTAATATTATAGAAATATTTAGAACAAGCTCATGAACGTAGTATTATTGAAGCTATCGAAGAATCACAACGCAATGTAATTTAATATAAAATATTTAAAGGGGAAAAAAAAGAGATATTCATATCATATATATATATAGGTAACCATTGATTTCGAAGAATTAAATGAACAAATGATGGAAGATAATTGGCGTACAACAAGTCGACGTATTTTAGAAGAATATGATCATCATCAAAATACAAGTGTATTTGAAGATGATAAATTTATAAAGGTATTTTATATATATTTTACACTTCTATATAGGACTACATTATTTATTATGACTCTTTTTTTTAGTCTACTACAATGACTCCTTCGTTTCGTCAACGTGTATTGGATTATGCAACTATTATTCCTAAACTAAATGATGCAAGAGTGGCTCAAAAAGATTTTCCTATTGTTGAAGAATTTGCAAAGTTATCAAAATCAGTGGATTCAGATCGTATTCATGATCGTAATTTGGATATTTGGAAATTATTAAGTAGCTTGGTTGGAGTGACTGAATCCAACGAGAATAATACGTTAGAAAAAAAATATTCACAATTACAACAAGATGATCCCAATATGGATCATATGACTCGACAATTAATTGCTGCAGCAAAGAATTGGTTGGAAAAAGAGTAAAGTTCCATCTTTCTTTTTTACGTATCTTATGTGTCTATGATATCATTTCATTGAATGTTAAAAATCTAAATTATTTTTATTTTTATTTTAGATATACTGAATATATTGATGATGAATTAGTACGACATGCTCGAGATGCTAAAGCAGGGGGTGTACCTTCACCTGCTCATCGTATTCGTGTATTTATGAATCTCAAATTTAAAAAAGGTTCCGGAGAATGGTCTGATCCACGATATGAGGTAATAATAATAATAATATTTTTGTTGTATATATTAAAATATAGAATCTCATTCATGCTTTATATATAATTTTTATAGGTTGTTAATGGTACAGCTATTTGGACTTATTTATACTTACTTATTCGTAGTGGTCATTCCAAACAAGCATTACAATACGTGAAAGAAAATGAATCTTTATTCAGTTCTGAACCTCAATTTGTTCATTATTTTACTGAATATATGGAATCACCTGAAAGACGATTACGAAAAGCTACTTATGATGCTGTTGTAGCTGATTATCAACGTTTAGAATATGGACAACAAAATGCGGATCCTTATAAATTAATTTTATACCGAATCATTGGACGTTGTGGATTGAATAAGAAAAGATTACCTGAAATTGGAACAACAGAAGATTATATGTGGCTTCAGGTAAAAATGAATCTAGTTATTATAAATGAGTTATTAAAAATTAATACTGGAATATATTTATTTAGCTTTCATTGGTACGACAAACAATGAATGGTGAAGAGTATGGTTATCAACGATATAATTTGCATGATATACAAAATCTTATATTAAGTTTCAAGGCGAATGAATTTGATAATAATGGAAGTAATCCTAGAAATTATTTCATGGTCTTGTTATTAACATTACAATTTGAAAGGGTAAAAATATATATATTTGAAAACTTTTAAAAGAGAGAGAGAGAGAGATGACTAGTATTAAATATGTTGGATCTATATAGGCTATCAATTATTTGTATAAGAATGAAAAGACTCGATTAGAAGCTGTTCATTTTGCTATCGCCCTTGCTTATTATGGTCTATTACGAATTCCAGAGAATCCATTAACAAGAAGTATTGATTTATGTAAGTATGGAAAAATCGATGCAAGGTCATTATTATTATTATAACTCATCAAAACCTTTCTTTATATATATATATATATATAGTGGTGATTGAAAATGATGAACGTCCAAGTCTAAACTTTGCTCGACTGATATACCAATATACACGTATTTTTGCAACTATCAATAATAATAATACAACAACACAACAACAAGATCAAAATAATACACTTAAAGAACAATATACACTTAATTATCTTTATCTTCTGACACTTTATTCTGATCGACAACATCATGATTCTGATGATATGATCAGTTTATGTCATCAATATATTCGAGAATTAGTTTTGGGAAGTAAAGATCCTAAGATTATTTTGGGGGCACGATCACCAGAACAAGGACGTCAGGTAACATATTGCTATCTTTTCTGCGTATCAAATGATATCCTATCTAATCACTTTTTGTTCTTTTAGCGTGGATTATTGGATACTTATAAATATTTAATTGGTATTACAAGTGAACGAGGTTTTATTCAAGCTATTTTACAACCACTTGCAGAAAAATATACACAAGAAGGAAAATATTCAGAAGCAGTCTTTGTCTATGAACTCACAGTGGTAAAGCAAAAAAAAAAGTCTCTTAAGCTCTTATTAAAAAAAAGAAAGAAAGAGAGAAACTAAATGATATAAATATATATATATATAGGATTATAATAAGGTGGTTGATATCCTAAATAAGCAACTAAGCGATGCATTACAACAACCTCCAGCAACTGACCCAGATCAAACGTTACGCAGACGTACATCAGATGAAGAAATCATTAACTTTTCACTTGGAAGATTAGCTGATTATGAAAAACAACAACATATAGGAGCTCACATTAAAGATTCTAAAAAACATACAGTTCAAGTATTGATCAGCTTTTTACGGTCACGTAGTTTATATGAAGAAGGTTTATATGAACAAGCACTTCAAGTGATCTATCAAAGTGGTGTGATCCCATTACAAGATGATTTTGGACAGGTGCAACGTGCAGCTGAACAATTTGAACGATTGGATGAAGGTATTAGTAAAAATGTACCAGATATGTTATTAATGGTAACAGATATGTTACTTAAATTATGGACCACTTTTACTGGACCTAAACTTGTATCTCAGCCAGCAGCTAAAGAGGTAAAAAAAAGTGGGATCTGCTTTAAATTTGGTTTCGGGGGGAAAGAGTAGAAAGGGATAAAGGTTTAAACCGAATGTTTCGGAGTTTCAGTGTTTTATATAATTAACATTCTATAAAACAACTTGTAAATAGACGGTTTCAAGAATCGAGGAGCATATCCGAGCTGTTTTATCATTTGTTGGTATGATACAATTTAAAATGCCAGCAGATACTATTACAAAATTGAATAGGTAAAAAAAAAAAAAATTGAAAATGGGATGATATTATTAGTATGGAAATGAAAAAAATTATTAACTTTAATTTTTTCTTTTAAAAAATAAAGAGCTGAAATGATGATGTCGGCCCACACTCATACATACACTCCCTAAGCTGGTTCTCAAAAAAAAAAAAAAAGTGGGCACGTGATCTAACCAAACCAGAACTATATTTTCCGTGTTCACTTTTTTTTTTCTTTTCAGTGGACAAATTCAAAAGAATAAATAAATAAAAAAAAAGTATTGAAATTGATAAAAAGAATTTAAGGTTTTGAATGTAACAAGTCTGTGTAGATGGAAACTCGTTTTTTTTTTATCAGATGTCATCATTTACAAAAAATGACGTGTAAATATTTATGTGTTCATCCGCGCAGCTGATTTTTTTTTTTTTATCTATCCAAGCTGAAATATCAAAGGACGATAAATAATCCACCATTGATTTCTTATTATTAAAGAAGGAAAACCGTAACTCATGTAACATAATAATTGTCTTATTCTACTGGAAGATTTAAATGTTTCTGAGTTGAGGTCTTCTTGTGGACCTTCTCCTGTTACAGGTCTACTTTCTAATCCTTTGTATTACTGGAGTATACTGTAAAACGTGTTGTTAAGTTGGGGGGGGGAGAATCAACCCGCGCAATTTTTATATATGTATAGGGAAACTCCTGGATTGAGCACCCTACAACGGCTTTTCCCCAATAAGAAGATCATGACGTTTCGGGTTTCATTTAGTTTAAATATGATTGGCTAAAATTTGTTAGGTTAAAATGTGTGCCCGGTCCATCTCTTTTGACTCAGAAACCATACATATGACATATATTACAACACATTTTTAAAAAAGAAAAAAAGATGTATAAATAGATAATTTTTTTTTTTTTGCTGCTTGTACCCCGCACTCGGTCTTATATAAATAACGGCTTCCCTCTTCTTTTTTTATATTATTCCTTCTTTCTTCTTCTTTTAATTTGCTTTATAAAGGAACTTTCCCCAAATTATTTAAAACTACCCATTTTTTCAAATCAAATCAAATTTCATTATGACTTTTATACAATCTGATATCGATCCTCTTTTCCTTCGTGAACGACATCTCAATAAAAGTAAAAGTAATAGTAGTCTATCCTCATCATCATCCAGTGATAGTATAATGGAAACAGAAGGTCGATCTAATTATACAACACTTCTTCAACAATCAAATAATAATACATCTATTACAAGAAATTCAAAATCATTAAAACAACAAGGATTAAAACGAACCATTTTTGATACAACTCTTACTTCTTCTTCTTCTACTACTTCTTCCAGTAGTAGTAGTAGTAATCAACAACAAGGATCATTGTCAAATCAATCCTCAAGCATTTCTAATTTGGATCGACTTGTTTCTTTCTACTTGTAAATTTAATCTTGTTTCCACCTTCCCTCGTTTCTTCTTCTTTATATATATATTGAACCATGCCTATCTCTCTTGTTCCTCGTTTATTTGTTTATTTAAAGCCCCCCATCCTAAAGCATGATTTCTATTATTATACATATAACACACACACATATATATCCCATCATCTTCCCCTAAACAGCACATCTCCCTTTTGCATTATTTCTTTTTTTTGGCATTTTTTTTTCTCATAATTCAAATAGCATATATAAATAATAACAATAACAATAAGAATAACAATGGAAATTAAATTTTTTTTACGTATTGTTGCGGGTCATCTTTTGAATTCAGGGCAGGGGGGAAATATGTCCTAACATATAAATTACTCATGTGATTTAATTATTATATATATATTGCATAAATTCACACTCCCATCCTTATCTTTTCCTTGAGGATCCCGTTTCTTTCCTTTCCGATTCACACACACCCTATTTACTCAGCGGTTTCCTATTCATTCCATTTTATTTACCATACGTACAAAAATAAAAATAAAAATATATACAATTACATAATCGATTGATAGAAATAGTTTTATATATAATGTACAGTATGTATGTGTGAAATGCAGTAAACTGTTCCCTCCAAGATATACATGATGAGTTAATAAATATACAAGGTACGGAACTGTAAATAGAGAATGGGATATATAAACAAAATAAAGAAAGACTTATGTATAAAATGGTGGTTCTGGATAATAAATTGACTATGTATATAGAAAGGAGGAAGAAGTGTTAATAAAAAAAAATAAGAAGAAATTAAAAAATAATAACTAACCTGGTGTTCTTGATGATGTGAATAATGGTGCCATAAAGTAACATTATGTAATGATTGTTGAAGTATATCTGCTAATTCTTGTTTATCATTTCTACCTTTTGTTCTTGAATCTGTTAATGTTGATAACGATAGTAAATTTTGACCTAATCGATATGAAATTTGATAATCTTGTTGAATCTATTTTATATATATTATAATTTACATATAAGAATAAAAGATTTTGTTTCACGTTCATCCCACCTTTTTAACGTACCTCATTGAATTGTTTTTGAAGTCTTTGTATTTGATTTTCCAATTGTTGCTGTAAAAGATAATATTGACGTTCTTTTTCTACACTTGTTATCCATTTGGATTGCATTTGTTTTCTTTTATCAATTTCTTTCCCCAAACGATGTTTTACAACTTCCATTTCTCCTTTTAAACGATCCATTTCCAATTTTTTTATTTGATCCAATTCATCCAATTTTCCTTGCCAGTGATCTTGAATTTCTGAAGCATCTTTAGACATACTTGTACTCACATCCAACATTTTATCTTCCCAGGATTGATTTAATTTTTTAATAGCTTGTTCTTTTTCTTGTTGTGCATTTCGAAGGAGTTGATCCATCTGAGCTTGTTTTTCAATATTCCAAACATCTTTTTCTGTTTCTAATTGTTCTCTTGCTTCTCTCAATGCCTCTTCATATTCAGATCTTAAGTTTTGTATACGTGCTTCATGTTGCATGGATTGTTGTTGACTTTCACTCATAAATAATTCACGCATACGTTGCATTTCCATATTATATTTATCTGTTAAATCCCGTTGAGGAGAAGGGGAAGGGGGTTGACTTGACATTTGTTGTTGATGTTGTTGTTGTTGTTGACGTGTTTGATATTCTAATTTATCTTGAGCACGTTGTGATTTTTCTTTGGCTAATTCAATTTTTAAAGATTGAATAATATCATTATTTTCATCTTTATTTTGATTAGAAGATAGAACATTTTTTAATCGTTCTTGAACAGATTCTAATCTTCTTTGATGTTTTTTTTGTTCAGTGACAAGTACTTCATCATATCGTGTTTTTAATTCATCCATTTCATCCGTATGTTCATTTCGTTGAGTTTCAAGCTGTCGTTGTAAATCTTGAATCTTTTTATAATATAATTTAGTATTTCTATTCCATGGATAATAAAAAAAGAGTGTTTTTTTTTACCTGGTCCATTAATTGTTTTTCAATATCTTGTACTCTTTTTTCTAAAAGACTTTCTTTCATTTTAACTTCACGAAGTAACTAAATTAATAAAAGAAAAAATGAATTGTTTGCTTTTTTTGTATTTGTTATGTTTCAATATACAATTTTTACATACACTTCCAGTATTTCGGTCATAAGTGGTTCGATCTTCTTGAATTTTTCTTTCAAGACTTTCAGCTCTGTCACGATATTCTTCACATTCATTCATAAGCTATATAATATTTATCTCTTAATAATAGTTCTTTTTTTTTTTTTGGTAAATAAAAAGAATGATTATTTTTTTTTTACCGTGATTTTTTCGACTTCCCAGTCATGTATGGGAGCTGAAGGACCTAATGTCATTGTTCGTTGCTGTTGTGGTCTTTCCATTTTTATTATATATATATATATGAAAGGGGTATATAGGATGAAAATAAAGTTAAAAAGTAAAAGGAAAAGGAAAAGAAAAAGAAAAAAAAAAAGAGGGTAAAACGGTAAATAAATAAATAAAAAAAATGCCAAGGTTATTATAATGTAACAGTAAAAAAAGTTAGAGGTCATGTGTTGTACATAATCGGGGAAAACTAGCATTAAAATGAGAAAATTAACTTTCCCCTTTTTTTCCCCAATCTTTTTTTTTTGTAAGGCATGAATTCGTCAAGGCCACCTCCTATTCCAAAACGTCCTAACTCTACTACAATAACAAATGATACGGATATTGAAATAACAAATGTAAAAGACGGTGAAATTGTTCACCAGGTTCGTTTTTTTCTTCTTTTTTTATATATATAGAGTCAAATATAAAAGCTTGTTCTTTCCCTTTTTATTTTAATATTTATATATATAAAGCCCAACAAATGATAATAAATAATAACATTATATAGCGTTTTCTTTTATTGAATGGTCGTGCTGGTTTACGCAATGCTCAATTTGATGTTCCTATTACTATTGCATTAAATGATTTTCCCACTACTTCATGGCCTTGTGTTAATTCTCATTTTAAAGCACTTGTTCATTTAGTTCCTGGACCTAATACAATTACCATCATGTTTCAACATGACACAGTACTTCATTTTCATGTCCAATACATGCCTTTATTACAAAACCCACCTTTATTTCTATGTATATTCATAGCTCAAGATTCTCCAGGTACATTTGATGTACCACCTGAAAAACAGCACGAAAATACATTATCGATCGCCATAGAAAAATTACGTATGGCAGGTTATTTGTGGCAAGCTTTTTGTGCTGAGCAAATGTATCGTAATGGGATGGGACGACGTACTTTTCGATTAGATGAATCATGGTTACCTGATACTGTTTCCTCTCAACTTGGGTCCCGTCAAACAGCTCAAGTGCATATTATTCGTTCCAAATATACATTAAAAGAAATTCGTGATGTACGAAGAGCACAACAGAGTCCAAATAGAGAGGATCAATTTCCTAGCTTATTTTCATTGTTTATGAAAGATTTAGCGAACCATCCACAATTTGGAAAACAACCATGTTGGGTTGCAGGATTAATTTTGGATTCTCATTGGGATACAAGTAAACAAACCGTTTTAGGTCATGCTGCTTTAGGTGGAAGAGGTGGGAATCGATCTTTAGGTATCTTTGGTTCTCATTTAATTCATGCATGGCCTAGAAATCTAGAAGAGATCGTTCCATCCATGATGAATACCACACCTACAGATACGCGTTATGTAGCGAATGATGCTAATGAATCTGGACAATGGTGGCGTGCATTAAATATTGGAATGGGTGCCATGGTAAATAATACATGTTATATAAAAGTTTAAAAAAAAAACGAGATCAAGATTTAGTTTACATTACATTTGATTTGTTATTATAGTTACATGAAGTGGGTCATGCATATACATTATCACATACACCATCAGGTATTATGAGTCGAGGATATAATAATTGGAATCGAACTTTTGTTGCAAAGGAACCTGGGAAAGCACCTATTTCATCTGATGATGAAGCTGGATCACATTGGTAAATGGGGTTTAAACTATTCACAGACTAGCCTTGAAATTTTTAAACTATCTCTTTCTCTCTCTGTACTGTGATGGAGAGAAAACGCTAAGCTGCCATCGGAAAATTAAAACTTTTTAATTATAGGCACCGAGTTGACATTGTACGACTACGATTTCATCCCGCGTTCCGGATCCCATCCGACGGACCTGTGGGTTCTCCTCATCCTATAGGTCCATCCTTTATACCATTGGATCAAGAAAATATTGAATTATCAGCACCAGCAGGATTATCCATGCTAGAACTTAGTGTCAATGGACGTTATCGTACCCATTTGGAATTTATTGAAAAAGAACAACAATCCACACGCATAGCATTATCTATTCAACAACTAAAACAACAATGTCAATGTAAACCGAATGACCAATTAGGTTTAGAAGCAACAAGTATCAATCAACAAACAAAAACGATCGACAATGTAGATACATTTCTACGAAACCACAGTGTCCAGTTACCAGGCATTAAAGGAAGCGTTATCAAGAGTGATGGTTATGGTCATCGGGGTCTAGGCGGAAAAGAATCATTGGCGGTGTTTCATAATTCATTATCCAAGCAAAAACAACTCATGTGTATCCGTGTACATCATGGATCATTTTTAGATGGACTTGTGTTTCGTTGGTCCGACAACTCTGAAACTTTAATTGGAAAACGCGGCGGAGGATGTAGTGAATTTTATATGCAAGAACCTGGTGAATTTATAACAGGATTTATTGTACGAAGTGGTGCTTGGGTCGATGGATTACAAATTAAGACAACCACAGGACGTTTGAGTCCATGGTATGGAGGACAAGGTGGAGGAATGAATATTCTTGAAGCACCTCAAGGGTATACTTTAGTTGGCATGTATGGTTCCATAGCTCAATGGATGGACCAAGTGGGTATCTTTTATCAAAAGAAATAAAATAAAAAAAAAACTGCTCAGCATTTTTTTGGCTGCGAAAAGAAAAATGGAAACAATGGAAAATCGGCAAAGAGAAGAAGAGAAGAGTTGGTGGTCACATGTTTTTTTTCTTTTCTTTTTTAAAATACCATCCCTTTTCTTTTCTTTTATTCTTCTTAATACATTAATTTTTTTTAAAAAAAAAGAAAAATGACATTTACTTATGGTTATGAATTAGGTAATTAAGTTAAAAATAATAAATGGACTTGAATAACAATAAAAACTGTTTTCCCTTTTTTTTTTTTAATACTGAATGATAATAATATTGATAATAATATAGAAACTACTCCAGGTCGAGTTGTTGCTCCACCTTTACTCAATAATAAACTTTCTCTTTCAAGTTCTGGTAATACTTCACGATTTGTCTTTTATGGTACTCGTAAAGAAATTCTCGACTGGATGCGTAACCATGCCAATCTTCGCATTGAATATAACTTATTTGCTGATGGTCGTCCCGCTTCTTTCCAACACCCAACTGAAATTATTATCGATTTACAACATTTACACGATTCCGAACAATCGTATTTCAATTACTTCAAATCGTTCTTTGTCAGCGATTATGTTAATGAAAGAGTCAAGGTAGAAATACGTCCCAAATTGAATAGTAAAGATCATGATATTATGACTTTATATAGACTTGTATCTACCAGTGGCGTCACGTTAGGTGATATTGTAGATGATTTGGATCATTATTGGCATTTACCAGCACGTTCTTATTATCGACAAACAGTGGATATGTATAATGATATTCCTGGACCTGAACATGTATTAAGTGCCCACGGTCCATCATCCATTCGTGTAGGAAATGAAGCATCTGTTCAAACTGAACCACCTAAATCATTGGATCAAGTAGATGAAAAACCAACAATGACTTCACCACCTCCTGCTACACCTGCTCATTAAAAATAGTATTCCCCCCCCTCCCTTCCTCTCTTCCAAACCATCCATATTCTTATTTTTTTTTTCTTTTGTGTACATATATTTTTAATCTTTTTTTTTCGTTATGATTATTACTATTAAAAAAAATCACCTTCTTTTTTTTTATGACATTATAGAAATTTAGAGAATTTGGGGCTGGGATGGGGAAATAAAATTAAAGGAGAGGGGGGGGAAGGGATTAAAGCCATGCATACATAGAAGTAGCTAAAGCAATATAAGCCATTGAATGTTCAATTGTTAAATCACTTTTACTAGCTGAATTATTTTGACCTTTCTTACTACCCGAATCAGAGGTAGGTAATGCAGTATCTTTATATTGACATTGAGATGATGATGTATCACAAAGACATTTATTTTCAATAGGATCCCACCATTGGGTACTATATTATAAATATAAATATAAATAAAAAAAGGTGAATCAATTTTTATCTACGTAACAATTCAAACCAGAGGGGATATATATATACTTACTCGCAATTCTCAGGCAATGGATAACGATTTCCAATAGTACCATTTTGAATAGATAATGACTTGGGTCTAGAATAATCCAAAGTCGTACTGGGACAATTAAAACAGGTTTTAAATGTAGTAGTTCCAAAATTACAATCATGGGTCAATCCTTCATCTATCTGTCCATTATCATTATCATCAAGACCATTACAAATTTCTTTGTTTATCACAGGTTGTTGACACTCAAGATATTTTTGATTTTTTAATTCGGATGCCTTGACTGGATTTTTCATCCATTGTAATAATTGTTGGTTTGTCACAAACCATACATCTTGTTTATTCGCTATGGATTGAATAAATGAAATCAAACCATCCAATTTAGGTTTTGAATCGGGTAAACCAGGATAATTCGTCAAATGAGCTATACATATATAAAATTATTTACGATGTTTAAAAAACATTAGAATGGAGGGGAAGGCATTTTTGAACCTCCAAAAAAAAAAATAACTTATAATTACTGACTTGGATGAATATAAATTCCAAAAGGTTGTCTACTACCATTATAATGGTTATTAAATGTATTCATATTCCATTGAAATACATCATTGGGTGAACCAGCCATATAAACATCCATTAATTGTGGAATGCCTGTAGTACTATCCAATACAGCATGCATTGGAATTTCCCATAAACCTGGGATTTTTATATTACATAATAAGTCACTTGTTGTAGACCCACCACAATAGTGATTCGCTATACCATGATCCAATGTATAGGGCCAATAAACATCATTCGGTGTAGCACTTGCACTACTGGAATCATACATGAAATTTTGTTTTTTTAAAATGTCAAGTGTTTGACTTGTGAAATTTAAAAAGGGTGCACGAAATCCTTGGATTTTGTTATTGGGGATACCACCATATGTATTCAATGCTGTACGACAACTGGTTATTTCATCTATATATAGGTATCATGTTTTATGTGGTGTTAATTTATATAATAGACCTCAGACAGAGTAAATCAATTGAAAAAAAACGTACCTTCGGATGGATCTCCTATGTGATTAAATGTATGACTACATATATTTAAGAAAATATTTTATAAGAAAAATAAGACAATTTATATGTAATATATTATTATTATTATTATTAGAATTAAAAAAATATATATATCTATAATAGAACTCTTTACGTAACAAGGATAAAAAAAAATTAGTATTGTTCCTTACTCTGCTATTTCATGACCATGAGAATACCATTGTTGAACGAGTGAAAAATCAGTATATTGTATTGAAGTAAACCTATAAATATAAAAGAATAATAGTGTGAATATATAATTGATATATGTACGTAGAAAAAAGAAGAACCTTTATTGGAAATAACGATATTTTACCATGTACCTTTTCCAGAACATCCATTTGGATTACTATATAAAATAATATAAACGTATTACACATATTAGATATTGTTCAATTTTTTTTTTCAAGTTATAATTTATACACATATCACTTATAAATACGTACCTGACATTTAATAAATTAAATGCTGTTTGAATTAATGTGGGTTGTATAGAATCATCAAAGGTTATGGTCACAAATTGACTATTAAAAAATTTAGTACGTACGTATTTATTAGCAAAAAAAAAACAGTACTTAATAATTTGATCTACTCACGGAGTATCTTGTGGCGACAAGTGATTAGGTGGATTTTTGGATGCACAAAGACAATTATTGACTAGTTGACAAGTAGTTGGATCACATTGATAAGATTTACCACTTGTATCTGAATGAATGACAAATGTATCTTCTTGTTGTTGTGCAATAATAGTATCTTTTAATAAAAAAAGAATGAATATAAATGTAATTTCAGTAGTAAATAGATGATGGGGTGAAATACGCATCTTCTTTATTTCTTATTATCGACAAAAAAAAAAGAGGGAAAAAAAATTGTGAAAAAATGTAAAAGAAAAAAAAAAAAGGTTTCCAAGTAGTTATATGATTTATGATGTTAGGGGGTGGAGGAATAGAGGGGGAGCTTTATTCTTATTTTTTTTCCCCAAAGATGTGATGTGAAAAGCGAACAAGAACGCGGGAGACATTGTGTTTTTTAAGTGGGAGAGGGAAACAACTTCTTGAGGAGAGATATCATAACTTTTCTCCTTTTCTTTTTTGATTTGTTTTATATCTATCACCTATTATATACGTAGCCTTTTTTTTTTTTTTGACTACAAATACTACGTAACTCCTTTTTTAAACCATGCCGGTACTTGCATGAAAGAGGGAGTTGAAAGTTTCTCTCTTTTAATTATATATGTCCTTTCGTAACGTAAGTTATAAAAGTTTAATTTTTTTTTATACTTACGTACGTACATACTTCTCATTCTTTTCGTTTTTTTTTTTTGACAACATAAAAAAAGTCATGAAATCTATTATCAAGCTTTTCAATTATAATATTGCTATACTTTTTTTTATATATATCAGAATATTGTACTTCACTATATATGATTTGTAAATAGATTATATATTTTTATTGTTGTCTTGACAACGAACGATATCTGTTACTATGTATCAAGAAACAAGAGATAAAAGAGAGTAAGGGTGGGAGATTACAATTTTAATAATAAATTGTTTTTTTTTATTGTATAATGTATTAAAATGAGTAAAAAATGATATTTACTGTAAATGTGTGGGGGAGAGAAACAAACTGATGCGAAGACCAAAAAGAGAAAATAAATGAGAACGCAATAATTCTAACTTTTTCTGTTAATACAATAGAATGAAGGAATAATGTGATGACTACATATTATATTATGATATATACATGAATTGTGTAAAAAATGAAAAGTTTTTTCCCTTTTTATCTAAATTGTGAGATCATTTAAAGTATCAGACAATGGTTCAGTAAGCTCAACATAAGTCATGGGTGTATTAGAACCTCCAATACCAGATTCAGCACCAATACGAGTAACGGCAGCAGTAGCACTACCATTTCTAGTAAATTTCTTGGCTGCAGCTTCCGATGATTTACGTCGTCGAAGTTGAGTTTCATTAAACATATTTTGTCGTTTCAGTGCTCGTTCAAAAAACAAATCTGGACTAGTACAAGTACCCAGTGCACGTCGCATTTGAGTATTGATGATCATCAAACCAATTTGATAAGATGCATTCATCCAACCAAAACCTTCACGTGGTACAAACTTGAAATCGGTACCCACATTTCCATATTCCACTTGTACTTTATGTGTCAATCCAACAACATCTTTATAAGTTGTTTTTTTGTTAATTATATATATATAATAACTCAGCCTCATGCATCTTCTCTCTCAACAACAAAAAAAAACAAAGTCTTTGTTTATAATTACCATATTTTTCAGGAACAACACCATTGAAATCAACAAATGATTTAGTAATTCTATTGATAAACAAATAAACAAGTTATTAGATTAAACATCATTTATTTATACTCCTCCCTTCCTGTCCCCCCCAACCAAAACAATTATTGTATTCCCCTTTCCCCATCAAAATAATAATAGACATACGTATAAAGCCAACGATACGCTAAACGTGAAGCGACATCTTGCATTTCATAATTTTTAAATGCTTGCCAAGCCATAATTTGATGAGGTGCCCAACCATAAGGGAAATCCCATTGTCGATTAGGTCTATCCAAGGTAATAACACCTCTTGAATCTTCTGTACCGGATACAAGACCACCTAATACTTCAAACTTTTGTAATGAATTTTGAGTCATCTTTGTGGCTTGTTCTTTACTTGCACAACCGGCCCACATGGTCCAAAATGCTGTCACTGTCTCATATTTGGTTTGTTCTTCCTTGACTGTGTCATAATCATAATATAAACTCTTTTCTTCATTCCAAAGATAGGTATCAATACGTTCTTGTCGTAATCGAGCACGTTCTTCCCAATCGTTTGCACATTGTTTGATTCCTTGATAATCCACCAATCCTTCATCATCGTTTAGAATAGTACGAATAATATGAGCAATATCGACTTCATATTTGTATAATAAAGAGTTCAAATCTACAGTGGCCAGGTTGGCACATACTTTTTCAAAACGATACGTCGTGTCATGTCCAGATTCACGTACAGCACGATCATGTAAAAAGTATTCATCTAGTTCAGGTTCCTTGATATCACCATTATTGTATTGATTCATATAATCCACAACAGGTAGACCCAATTTTTTGGCATAAGGTTCAATAACATGGTCAAAATGGGAGGCTTCTGTTTCTGGTGGAATACCCATACCATCAGGTCGAAATCGTGACAATTGAGTTTTTGGGTCTAATCGTGGAGAAGCCATCCAGACGGTATGGTATTCTTTGATGGCTGCTTTTAATACTTGTCGTAACCATGTTTTGCTGTCCTTAGGATTCGATACGGATTCACGTTCATAAACACGTAAAATCATATCCGTCAAAAAGGGAGGTTGTGAACGGGATAAATAATAAGATCGATTGGCATTTAAAATCTTTCCATAATGTTTGATTTGATATACAAAATTGTCCACCATATCATGAGCCAAATCGACGCGATCGTCTGTCAAGAGCCCCAAGGTTTCAAAATAAGAGTCCCAACCATACATTTCATTGAAACGACCTCCAGGAACAACAAAAGGAACACCTTCTAAAGTATTTCCTTTTTCACGCATGGCCAAAGCAAGAATCCCAGGTCGATCATTAATACTCTTGACGTATTCGGGTGTAATATTTTCAGGCAGGAGTTGAACGTCGAGTTTCAAATGTTTACGAGTTTCGGCGACATGCTTATAATACTCAAAAACAGCGTCTTCTCCATGTGGAATGTAAATACGTGGATTGTGATTCGCAGAACGATTTTTAGTATCAGCACAAATTAATTCAAGACCATCTGCATCAATACGTCGTGTCAAGCCTTGCCAAAAATTATGTCGAATCATACGAGATAAGCGATCGACTGGATTTTCATTCAATCGTGCTTCATCTAAAACAATATGTTTACGACCATAGTCTTTGGCTAATGCAAGTTCCTGCAGGAGGTTGGATAGCATATAAGTACCACGAATATCAATCTTGCGATAACCACCTGAATCGGCTGTTCCTACAGAAAATGATTTCGGACCGAGATCATTGACTGTAATTTGGTAATCGCCATCTGTATCTTCTTGTTCCATTAAGATGCGTTGTGTTTCTTGAACATCAATGAGGAATTTTTGTGCTTTACTTTTGTCGTCTAAAATAATAATAATATGTGTGTGTGTGGGGGGAGGGGTTCAACAGTAAGTTCCCTTTTTTTGTTTCCTTTATATATATATATTCTATATTACCATGAGAAGCTCTTCTTTTACGTGGTGGAATAGGTGAATCATTTATTCGTTGACCCTAAAATATCCATAGAATTTATTTATTAAAAAATCACCAAAAAAAAAAAGAAAAAACGGGGAATTTTTATTTTTTGATTTTTACAGTATAAGTTTTAAGACGACCGATAACACCTCCGGCATTAAGTCCAGTTGTATAATATGTACTAGAAGGAGCGTGAGCATCCACTTGTTCATAATCTGCTGCTACATGTATTGTTGATTGCATTTAGATAAATATTTTTTTTTTTTTTGATGATAAAAAAAAAAAGAAAGGATTTATTTGAGAAAAGCAAGTAAAATTTAAATCTTTTGCTTTTTATATGAAGATAAAAAAAAAAAGGGATAAAACAATTTAGTAAAAAAAAAAACTTTTAGATGTCATTGGTTCCAATCTCTTTATCTTTTTCAATGACAACCCTCCCCCCCCTCCTCCTTCTCTTCCTCCTTTACACACCTACCCACACAGACAAATCTACATTGTTGTGTGTCACTTTTTATAACTACGTACCAACTCCACCAAATTCATCTCTTTACCCCCCCCCAAAATATTTCATTATTTTAAAGAATCGAATAGATGAACTTATTTCTTATGAAAACGAATATTTACTTACTTATTTTTTTTGGGGGGGGGAAGAGAGGAATGGAATAGAATAAGATGAATTGACACTTTTTATTTATATAATAATAAACAAGATTAAATCATGTTCAAAAATAATTTGGTTGGGTGATGACTGTTTATGGAAGATCAAAAATAATAATAAACAGTTCCGAGGAACAAAAAAACTTATGTATCTTTTATAAAACCCCACATATTCTTCAGTAAGAATACGTAATTTCCCTTTTAGATTCTTTCTTCTCCTCTCTTCCTTCTCCCCTCCCCCCCCTATATTCAACCGCGGAATTCAATCATCAATGCTATAATATTTATAAATGTTTTGATTGGCATACATAATCACACGATAACAGATGATCTGGTTGATTCCTTTTTCTATACTTGGAAATCATCAACTATTTATACAACTTACTTTACTTTTTTTTAACTATTTAGTATAGTTATCTTATTATCTATGTATATGTATATATATATATCTTTATTTTGTAGATCAAAGCCAGGTTCGGAGAAAGAAAAAAAATGATCACACTTGCATAAATCGATTGAACGATTTCTGTAAGGTACCACAAAAAGATCTCATTCTTAAAATATACGTCATTATTATTATAAAAAAAAAGACACATGTTTTGAAAAATAAAGTTATTTAATTCTGACAGTTCATTCGAGATCGCATCATTTAATCCGTTTCATTTTATTATAACAGTTGACTTCAATACCACACCCAAAACGTCATTGCATATTTCATATCTAACATTTATATAATTTAAGCTTCAGATATTATTTGTTTATATTTTATGTTTAACGGATTAAGCTATTTTTGGTTATCTTTGGGGGGGGGGCAGTGGGGGACTGAGGAAATAACAAGTTTTATTATATGATCTAGAACCCTTCAATGAATACAAAAACACTCAATATAAAACTAATTATAATTATGTAGTAGATGTTCTTAACGTTTATATAATCTAAAGGTATTCAAATTTAGATAAGTAATAGAGTGCTTTTTTATAGACTCATAAACATGATTCATGGTAATTATTGACTTGAATGCACTCATGACATCATAAGTAGTTCCATCAAATAACAAATTATTTTCTTTTAGTGATTAATCATATGCTCTTATATATATTGTTATTGATTAGGATATATAGAAAATTGATATATCTTTTATATATGCTCTGATTTCCTTGATAAATTCATACCTGATAAATCCAATGAAAAAAAAAACCCTTGCTTGAGTGTGATATAACCACTCATTGAATGAATACAAAAGTAATTTCTTCTATTGAATTCTGTATACATATATGTGTGTCTAATCAATAGAAATTATGAGAGCATAGAAGAAAAAAAAAAAACCTGGCACACTACAACTACACATATCCAGCTTTTTTTTTTTTTTTTTTTTTGGTTTGTGACTTTGTTTCTCGAAGAAAGTGTTGTAAGCGGGAAAAAAAAAAAAAAAGAAACCCCATTTTTGCATATTAATTTTTTTTTTTTTTTTCTTTCCCGATCGTATAACAATAACAACAAAAATGTTTGGTGACGACGAGAATACCGATTCCCTTTTTGATGTATTCAGTGGGAAAACAAACAATGGAGACGATTTTGATGATATTGATATGGAAGAAGAAGAAATTGATGAAGAAGAATTAGTTGAAAATACAAAAGATCAGGCACAAGTGATTGCAGAAGAAGGTGTACCCCCTTCTGCTACCAATGCACCTAATAATAAACGATCACGACCAAATGAAGAAGATAAAAATGCAAACGATACAAATGATATTGATAAAGAAATGGAAATGGCCGTCAAAAGATATCGTACGGAAGATTTACACGCACCACAACCTATTGTAGCCGATACTTTTGAACAAGAAACTTCTCGTGAAGTAGCTAATATTGCTGGTTTACAAGCTGCACCTGCAACAGAAGGTCCTCAAATTACTTTAAACCATCAGGTAAAAAATGGGGGGGAAATTTTTGGTATATATTAATTAATTAATTAATTAATTATTAATCTCTTTTTGATCATTGTTTTATTTTAAAGGTTCGTCACCAAGTTGCAGTACCACCTAATTATAACTATGTTCCTATTTCAAAACACGTACCACCCAGTGATCCTGCTCGTGTTTATCCATTTACACTCGATCCTTTCCAACGTGTTTCAGTTTCTTCGATTGAACGTAATGAATCTGTTTTAGTATCTGCTCACACTTCTGCTGGTAAAACCGTTGTTGCTGAATATGCCATTGCTCAATGTTTAAAGAATAAACAACGTGTTATTTATACATCTCCTATCAAGGTATGAATAAAGTAGGGAAAAAAAAAGGATAGAGGGGAAAACCAAAGTTAATAATAATAATCTAATTCTATCTATAAAATAGGCCTTGTCAAATCAAAAGTTTCGAGAATTTACAGAAGAATTTGGTGATGTTGGTTTAATGACAGGTGATGTGACAATTAATCCTCAAGCATCTTGTCTTGTGATGACAACTGAAATTTTAAGATCCATGTTATATCGTGGTTCAGAAATTATGCGTGAAGTAGCTTGGGTAGTTTTTGATGAAATTCATTACATGAGAGATTCAGGTAATATTTATTTTGGATTTGGATTTGGATTTGGGGAGAGTGATTCACAAAAAAAAACACCCTCGTATTGATCCTCTTTCTGTTTTATATTTAGAACGTGGTGTTGTTTGGGAAGAATCGATTATTTTATTACCTCACGCCGTACGTTATGTCTTTTTATCAGCTACTATTCCTAATGCTATGGAATTTGCTGAATGGATTTGTAAAATTCATGAACAACCTTGTCATATTGTTTATACCGATTTCCGTCCAACACCTTTACAACATTATTTGTTCCCAGCGGGTGGGGACGGTATCCATTTGGTAGTAGATGAAAAAAGTCAATTTAAAGAAGATAATTTCCAACGGGCTATTGCTGCCATGTCCGATCGACAAGGAGATGATGTGGCCAGTATCAAGGGTAAAGGCAAAAAAGGCAAAAACTTCAAAGGAGGTAAAAGTGATGGCCCTTCTGATATTTTCCGTATTATCAAAATGGTCATGATGAAAAATTATCATCCAGTCATTGTTTTCAGTTTTTCAAAACGTGAATGTGAAAATAATGCTCTTCAAATGAGTAAACTTGATTTTAATGATGGTAAAAACCCGAGTTTCTGTTTTTTTTTTGCTTTGGAAGGATGAAGGGATGAAATGTAACTAATTTATGTTGGGGGGGTTGGATTGAAATTATAGAAAGTGAACGTGATATGGTATCGCAAGTTTTTACCAATGCTATTTCTTCTTTGAATGAAGATGATCGTCAACTTGCACAAATTCAACAATTATTACCCTTATTACGTCGTGGTATTGGTGTCCATCATGGTGGTCTTTTACCTATTATGAAAGAAACCATTGAAGTCCTTTTCCAAGAAGGTTTATTAAAAGTTTTATTTGCTACAGAAACTTTTTCAATTGGTTTAAATATGCCTGCTAAAACTGTTGTTTTCACAAGTGTTCAAAAATTCGATGGTAAAACACAACGATGGGTAAGTTTTATTTTAATGAAGGAACGCATGAGGAGGAAGGGGAAATGTGATATTGACTTTTTTAAAATAGGTATCATCTGGTGAATATATTCAAATGTCAGGTCGTGCAGGTCGTAGAGGTCTTGATGAGCGTGGTGTTGTTATTATGATGATTGATGAAAAAATGGAACCTGCTGTTGCAAAAGGAATGGTCAAGGTAGGTAAATTTTTATTTATTTTAGTTGGATATTTATATATCACTATCATTTATGTAAATTTAATCCATTTTTTTTTCTTAGGGTGAATCGGATCGTATGAATTCAGCATTTCATCTTAGTTATAATATGGTTCTTAATCTTTTACGTGTGGAAGGGATTAGTCCAGAATTCATGTTGGAACGTTGTTTTTATACTTTCCAAAATGATGCTAATATCCCGCAATTTGAAAGAGGTAAATATTATTAACTCAAAAGTGGAAGTTTTCCATCAATGTATTAAACATTTCCTTTTGTGTCTTATTATAAATGAATAGAGCTTGCATTATTGGAAGATGAACGAAAATCGATTCATGTTCCTAATGAAGAAGAAATTGCTTCTTATTATGAAATTCGAAAACAGATTGATACCTATACTCGTGATGTTCGTGATGTTGTCAGTCATCCCACTTATTGTTTACCATTTATGCAACCCGGTCGTCTTGTCCGTATTAAACATTTAGATATGGATTTCGGTTGGGGTGCTGTCATCAATTATACAAAAGCTAAAACACACAAGAATAAGAATGATACCGAACCAGAAGTCAACTTTATTTTAGATGTATTATTATTTTGTGAAAAGAATAGTACAATGTCAAAAGATGCTGAAGGAAGAACAGTAGGTGTTCGACCAGCAGAATCGGATGAAACAGGTGCACTTATGGTAAACACATTTTATTTATTTGATTTATGAATTTATTTGAGAAATTAACTTTATTTTTTATATTGAAGGCTGTTCCTGTTTCACTTTCTGCATTGGAAGGTATTAGTCATATTCGATTAGTATTACCCAAAGAAGTCCGAAGTAATGATGCAAAGAAATCCGTATTAAAATCAATTCGTGAAGTCAAGAAACGTTTCCCTGATAATATTCCACTTTTGGATCCAGTTGAAAATATGAATATCAAAGATCCCGAATTCAAGAAACTTGTTGCTGTAAGTTATTCTATATTAAAAAAGAAGAAGATAAAATGGATGAACTAAGCAAAATTATATTTTTTAATTGTAGAAAATTGTCATGTTGGAAAAAACGTTATTATCACATCCTTTAAATGAATCTCCTGATTTACCAACATTATATGATGCTTATGCAAATAAGATTGAATTGAATGAAAAAATCCGAGCATTAAAACGAAGAATTACTGACGCACAATCTATTATACAATTGGATGAACTCAAGAGTAGAAAACGTGTTATGCGACGGTAAGTTGTATTAAGAATTGCGCCAATGTTTGTGTGTGTAATATCAAAACTAATTTTTCCCTTTGTTTTCGGCATAATAGACTTGGTTTCACAACACAATCCGATGTTGTTGAAATGAAGGGTCGTGTAGCATGTGAAATTAGTACAGGCGATGAATTATTATTGACAGAAATGATTTTCCAAAATGTATTCAATGATCTTACAGTGGAACAATCCGTAGCACTCTTAAGTTGTTTTGTATTTGATGAAAAAGTGGATCAAAGAGCACGTATGCAAGAAGAATTGTCAGCGCCTTTACGTATGATGCAAGATATGGCTCGTAAAATTGCTAAAGTGGCAAAGGAATGTAAAATGGATATCGATGAAGATGAATATGTTGCTAAATTCAAACCGGAATTAATGGATGTTGTTTTTGCATGGTGTCAAGGAGCCAAATTCCATCAAATTTGTAAAATGACAGAAGTGTATGAAGGTTCTTTAATTCGTGTTTTTAGACGTCTTGAAGAATTATTACGTCAAATGAGTGCTGCAGCTAAATCTATTGGTAATACTGAATTAGAAAACAAGTTTTCAGATGGTATTAGTAAGATTCATCGTGATATTATTTTTGCAGCATCATTATATTTGTAATTTTTTTTTTTTTCAAAAACATCCCATTTTTCTTTTACGATTTGCATTTTTTTTCTTCTTTTTTATTCATGTTTTTTTTTATTAAAAAAAAAAAAGTAAAACAAATAAATACACTAGTATATAATTCATTTTAATAATTTACAAATCAATGAAAGGTGAAATAAACTTTTTTTATTTTATATATCATAGCAACCAATGGGGGGGAGGAGTTATATCTTATTTCAGGGTTTTAATATTATAAACTAATATGCATAGTTTTAATGGGTTGTCAATGAGGGTTCATTATCTACAGTTATTGATGTATCCATACTATAAAGTTGTTGACGTAACATAGTCTTAATTTCTTGGATTTGATCAAACCATAAATCATCTGTCATTCCTTGATGTTGAATCATTTTATCTGCAAACTAAAAAATTAATTATTTTAGTTTTTGTTTAAAAGATTCAGGTCCATCCTTTTTTGGTTATTACCCATAAAAGGAATTTCCGATGAGTGTGATTGTTATTTGTGGTTATTGTTTCTAAAGAATCATCTCCTTTTCGAGTAGATATAGTTTGGTTACTATAGTTACACGACATGAAATCATTATCATGAGATGAGATTTCATTATCAGTAGTATGAATCGATTCTTTTTGATCTTGCATTGCATTAAGCTAATACATTTTATCAGTCCCCCCCCCCCAAATTAGTTTTTTTTTTTTCGATAACATTTTTATTTTTAAAACATTTTACCTTTTCAGTTAATTGAAATGCATAAGTAATAATATCTTTTGGAAATCCCATGAGCTGAGCTGTTTTAAGACCTTTAAAAAAATACGCACAATTTGGAATTAATATGTATCTATTCGTTTAAATCAAAGTAAGATTATTATTATTATTATTACTTTACCATAATGTTGATTTGTAGCAACAGATCCATCTTTCACCATATAAGTATAAGAAAGTGTACATGTTTTATTATTTGTATTTTCGAGCTACGTATAAATAAAACAATGAGTTTTTTTTCTCTTTTGTTTACCTACAAAGATATTCAAATAACCACCACTCCTTCTTCATTTTAACAACTTACAATATTAACTTGAAGTTGAAGATTAACTACATTAGGATAAATACTGAGTACTTGAGTAAGTGGATGTAAATGTGTAGTAAAAAAACAATAAGCCTAAAGAGGGGGAAGAAAAAACTATGAAGTTAATTCAGGTTTTTTTTTATCACTATTATTATTTACCTTTGACTTTATAAGATATTCACTAATCGATGCTGCCAGTCCAAGAGCATCATAAGGTGCAGTTCCTTTATATTATTACGTAATTGATATGTTGTAGCAAGTATATATATTAGAGCTAATATAAGTTTTTTTTTTTTGGGGGGGGGGAGGAGGAGAAGGGAATAATAATTAATTTAGATTTACCTTTTCCAAGTTCATCAATAATAACAAGGCTTGAACTTGTTACATTTTGAATAATATAAGCTGTTTCACGCATCTCTGACATAAAAGAGGATGAATTGACTTGTACATAAACATCATTTCCAAGTCTTGATAAAATCTAATATATATATATATGCGACACATGTTTAAACAAATGGAAAAGCTTTAAAGAAATAATATATATCTACCTGATCACATAAACGAAAAGAAGCATACGATGCTGGAGTAAAAGATCCTGCTTGTGCCATAATGGTTAATAATGCGATTTGTTTAATATAAGTACTTTTTCCTGACATATTACATCCAGTAATAAGTTGAAAACTAGATGATAAGGACATATAAGTATTATTAGGTATGACAGGTTCTTGTTGAATTCTTTCCATGATAGGATGACGCCCGCTTTCAATGGCTAAAGTATTTGTAAACTCAGGTCGAACTATACAAATTACGTTATTTGTTTTTGTTCATGTAAATACCTACACCGTTCGTATTGAGTTCTCTTTTTCTATCAATTGATTTAATATTATTATATACCATATTCTGAAACAGAACAACAATGTCCAAATGATAACAACATATCCAACATGGCAATAGCTTCTGAAACTTTGTAAAGAATACTGATATCTTCACGAAAAACTTCAAGTAGATTGGTTACAGTTCTAAATAAACATGAATCTTTCGTTTAAAACAAATTTAAAAAACCAAAAACAGAAAATAACTTACTTGTCCGACATTAAATAGACTTCAGCCAAGGATTCATTTAATCGACTATTTTTTTGTAACTTTTATATACATATCAATTATAAAATGAATGACAAAGTTTCTTTGGCTACCAAAAAAACAATAATAAGTTCTTTTTTTTTTCCCTTACTAATTCCAATGTTGTAAATATATATTGTTTTTTCTTTTTCACCACGTTAATAAATATTTCAGGAAGAGTTGTGTTTTGATCCACTTGATCTGTTGGTAAAGACAAGTAAAAACCTTTTGGTGCATTAAATTGTAATTTCGTATTTAATCCACTTGTTTCTATATGACGTAGAGGTGTTTTCCCTTAACAAAGTGAATCGAGAAAATAATATATTTGGTTTCATATATACGTAAAAAGACAGTATTATTATTATTACCATTATATTCACCTGCCATCTCATAAATATCTTCAATCGTTTCTTTGTATGTTTGTCGAGCTATGTAAAACAATTAAATTTAATATATCAACATTATATTTTGTCTTTCCAAAAACAAAAATTACTTTTATTACGTACCAACATCTAAAAGACCATTTACTCCGGACTAAAAATAAAGATTAATCGTTATAATTATCATGATACGTAACCCTAATAATAACTTAAATACTTTTTTTTTCATTATGCCTCTCACCTTGACAGCATAACACCGTTGATGTCTCAAACCTAAACTTGTTTTTTGTATTCCAATATCATCATGTAAAGTTTCATCAATAGCCATTTGAAAATCATTGAGTCTCGAATCTGATAATATCTAATAACCATAAATTTACGTACCATTAATTCAAAAAAAAAAAGCGGGGTTTTCTTTAAATAATAATAAGAGTAAATCATACCTCACAAATAGTAACTAAAAGAGTACTCGAACATGATTGAAGACTAGTAGCAACAACTTTTAAAGCATTCAACATTGTTTTTAATCGAATGACATGATTAATTTTTGTCTCAGCATGTTGAACATCCTGCTGTTGCTGTTGTGTTGGAATTCTTGCAATATCTGCAATCATATGATCTAAATCCGTGACAGGTTTAAGAGCATGTTGAATATGAAATAAAAGACTTTCACGACTCACAAGTTCTTGAATTGTATCCAATCGACCTTGAATAACATTTATATTTGTACTTGGTTGAAGTAGATTGGTTCTTAATAGACGACTCCCCATAGGAGTCACTGTGTGATCAAGTACACCAAAAAGTGTCTCTTTACTTGATCGTTGAATTGAATTAGATACAATTTCTAAATTCTTGGCTGTAACAATATCTATCAACATAAAAAACATTTTTTAGTTCTATTATTACATCTATCTTTTTTTACTACTTTAGTTATTCACCAATTAACATTGTTCCTAGATATAAAATAGTTTAATAGAATGGTTGATAAATCAGATTACGTATATATTTTTATAATGCTTTTTTTTCTTTTTTTTTTCAATACCTTCTACTCCTTGATAAGAAAATTTAACTGTATGATTTACAAATGTAGTTCCTTCATGTTCGGATACATATCTAGGTACGTAGATAGTATATAAAAATAATCAGCTTGACTGTGTTCTTTTTTTTTTTTTTTAAAAAAAACGATCTTTTTGGGTGCTCTTACTGGAAAGCAGCTGCTACTGCAGCTAAACAATAGTATCTATAGTACAAATTAATTTTTCCGTACGTACGTATGAATATTCATATAAATTAAAAGGGGGGGGGGGAGGGAGGGTTCTTTATATATTATTATATTTACTTGGAGGATAAACCAAGAAGTAAAGCTGCAGCATCTTCCATCAATCCAAAATCCTCAATAGCTTTCATACCTTTTTTTTTAAAAAAAAATATATATAAAATTATTTGAGCAATTTAGAGTAAAAAGATATCTTTATGGTTTTAATTGTACGTAAAAACATAATAATATACAATTTACGTACCAGCAGCATCATTAAAGTATTTTCTTGGAATAGTAATAATGGATGTATCAGGAAAATGATGTTCAATAAGTTGATAAAGTTGACTTGCACCAGCTTCTAAAGCAGTATTGGACAAAAGAATCTACGTATAAAAATGATGAGGTTTTAGGTTACGTAATAATTTGTTTTAGTATTACTTTTTCAGAAATAAATCTTATGTATATATATCAACCTTGTGTGGATCATTTAAATGTATCTTATGCAAAGTACGTGTATAGGATTGAGAATCAGAAACCTTATATTTCAGTATATATATATATATATTTGTTAATATGTCATCGATATACTAGAAATGAACATGTAGAAAAAAAAACAATGACGACAACAACAAGATATAATTAGGATATATACCTGGGATAATATACATTCACCTGTCGTGACATGAACAATACATACACCCACTTCGGATGCTACTCCTCGTCCTTCAGCTAATACCATGATTCTATGATCACGATGTCCAGCAGCTGTTAATGGTCGTCCTGTGGTTGATTGAGCTCTACCTGATGTTGCTGCAACACTACGGGGTCGTAATAATGATCCATTGGAATTTATTTGTTCATTCGTTGATAATTGGGGTGGTAAGGTCAATTGGGCTGTTGAGGTGGATAGAGTTATAGGTCGTTGCTGTCGTCCTTTAACATAATTATTTCCTTTTTCTAACTCTTTTTGTTGAGCTATAAAAGTATTTGTTGTTGTTGTTGTTGTTGTTAACAATCTTGAAGAATCAAATGGACTTGAATTATTTTTAACCATAGATGAAGAAATGATTTGTTTATTACGTCGTTTTCTGATTAATGGAGTATCACTTGAGCTGGATGATGGGGTTATGCTTTTTTTATTTTTGATTTTATTGGATACAGATGAAGGACAAGGTCGATATAAAGGTGTATTCATTAAACAATGAGATGCTATCGGTCTTTCTGTTTTTATTAAACAATTGGATATAATAGAAGGTGATGGTGGTAATAACGTTTGTTCAGATAGCACACTGGGTGGATTGGATACGGATGACATATCAATACTGTCATTCTGATAAGTATCACTTTTGTTGGAAATAGTACATTGTTCTGGTTGCTGTTGAGGATACTGATTATTTATCAACGTATCATCCTTAATATTACCATAAGGTTTAGAAATGGATGATTTATTTGATCTAAATCCTGAGGATGTACTCACTACACTATGCTGATCTGAAGAAGACATGAAAGAAAAAAAATTAAAGAAAGAGATTGGAAATGAATAATCTTTTTTTTATGCACTTTTTTTTGGGGGGTGGTTTAAACTCCTCTTTATCAAATCCATGATGTACAATTATATTTTTTCTTTATTCTGTGTATAAGTAGGTTGTTGTGTGTGTGTATAGTAAATAATAGTATGTACAAGTCTTTGTGTGTGTGTTTTTATTTATTTAGATGACAGAGAGTGGATCAAACAATTGTTTTCTTTTTTCCTCGTGAAGGTGTTGGACCCCATACTTTAACAGTAAAATCAGCAGAACCACTCGCAAGAATAGGTTCAGTTGGATGAAAATTAACTGCATAAACACGATCTGTATGTCCTTCAAGTCGTTGCATTAATTCCGCATTTTCCTATTTTTAATTAAGAAATGAATTAGCTTTTTTTTATTTTTCGCTTCACTTCTCTTGATTTTTTAAAATGGGGTTTATTTTACCTCGCCAACATTATAAATATAAGCATATGGATCAGCACTTCCTGTTGCAAGTAAAACACTCTTTTCTTCTTTCATTTCTGGTAAATCTAAATAATCACCCGTTGATCCAAAAAGTGTATCTGAACTTTTTTCACCAATAGTAGCTGCTGATGCTCGTGTAAGAATAGATGCATTATCTGAATTAAGAAACGTATTTAAATTGATGTAGATAATAAACAAATAGTTAGTATCTATCATTTGCCCTCCTTCCCTCCCTCCCTTAACATTAGGCCACTTTTTTTTTGTGCATATATATATATGAAATAAACTTACATCCACTACCACAGTAAAATGATGATTTTACTGGCCAATTTTTGTTTTTAAATCCTTTCAGTGTATGTACTAATCGGGTATCAGATTTAGGTGGATCCATGCCTCGATCATAAATCCGTAATACTTTTTATATATAAATAGATAAATGAAAAGATCAATAAAGAGTGATAATTAAGTGTCAATGATATAATAAACTTACTATTATCGAAACTATTAACAGCCATATATCGAGGTTCATCATAATCATCCACTAATCACCATATGAAAAAAAAAGAAGAGTTAGTATTGTTATATATCTTATATATATATATAACGATTCATTGACACTAATTTTTACCAGCTCTTCGTGATGCATCCGTTCTCCTTCTTCCAATGGTGATATGAGTAATTGGTAATTTTCCTGTACCATTCGTAGTACTCGATATACACGTTTCTAATTTAAAATATTGATGATCAGTTTTTGTTGATCCACCCCGTCCTATTATTTTCGATCGATTCTATTAAGAAAACCTACGTGATCGTATATCCCAAACTTTCAACATTCCTTGTGCATCTCCTGTAATAACATGAACACCATCTCTTGAAGCATATAATGTATTGACCATAGCATCATTTCGTATAATTGTTGTACTGGTGGGGCCAGGTACACGTGTATCAACAGTCGCTAATATCTTACGAGATGTACCAGCATAAAATATATTGGAATCTAAGTAAAATAAATCAATAACCGGGAGGGAGCCATAGAATATATATATATATAAATCCCCCCAACTACAAATGAATTTTCCAACTTACTCATAAAATCCCATCCTACACATTGAACAAAACCTTCCATTTCAAAGCTTCCAGCAAGTTTTCCAGTTTCTACATCCCAAGTTTTACATGTTTCATCAAAACCTCCTGATACAAGCATATTTGATTCAGATGTCCATGCTACATCTGATATATTGAGAGTGTGACCTTTGAGACACATCATCTAATTATAAGAATAGAACATATGTCAAAAAACGTAAACTATTTTGCCCACCCCCCACTTATAGACAATACCTCTTTTTGAGCGGAAGCAGTATCCCATATTCGAACAGTTTTATCAAAAGAACCTGAAGCAAGTAAACTACCATTGGGTGAAAATTCAACTGTATAGACTGCTCCAGTATGACCCTTTTAATTAAATAATAACAAATGTTAGTATAGTACTATAACTTTTACAATATAAACAACAATAGAGTTCTTTTTTTACTTTAAGTTCGTATCGCATTTCGAATGCTTTTCCATCATGTGCATATCCTATCAACCCTCAACCCAACCGAGAAAAAAAAACGTATTATATTATTTATCAAAACTTTTTATTATTATTATTATTATTATTATTATTATTATTATTATTCTGAAATTTACCTGGTTGATAACCGTCTACATTACCCCCTGCTTCTTGTACTGCCATTGAAATAACTTCTTGTGCTTTAGACCCCATCATTGTTTTAGAATCCGTGGTGGCATCATTTTCAATAACAAATGGACCTGGTCTATAAGAAAGACCCCCTTGAGAAATGGATGCAGCATAACGTGCTGATAAATCATAAATACTTTTTTTTAATGCCACATTTTCTTTATCAAGAATATCTACTTTATGTTTTAAATGTTTGACTTCTTTTAAAAGTTTTTCAACTTGTTGATCGCGTTGTGTAGAACTTGAATTAGAACTTGTTGCTGCTGCTGACGATGGACTTAAATTGGAAGGTGATTTAAGTATATTTAATCCAATAGTATTGGTTGTTCCACTTCCTATACTTCCACCCGTACTACCTGCACGACTGGCTGTTGCAGATGAAGTATGCCGTTGATGTTTTGGCAACGTGTCCATTTAAAAATTGAAAAAAATAAAACCGTGTTTTTTTTTTCTTATAGAAAATAATTAAAAAGAACCAAAAAAAAAAAAAAAAAAAAACAGCCAAAATGAAATTTATGCATTTTTTTTTTCTTACCCGCTAAAAAAAAAGCGGGCAACAACAAGCTTCATTTATTTATGCTGTAATAAAAAAAATAAAATGAAAACATAGAGTGTTTTCATAATATAATTATTTGATTCAATGATCTGTTGTTTTTTTTTGGAGGGGTGAAATAGCTGTTATATTAAAATCAAATAATGAATAGTGATCTTTTTTTTTTATGGATAATAACTATGCCAACCGGGATGTTGCTAAGTAACAAATTTAAGACGTGTAAAAAGGCAACCTACTACTACTTATTTATCTAAATGATATAAATCTTATCAGACTGAAAAAGTGGGGTAAAGAAAAAGTTGATAAAGTTTGACAGATTTTTATAAATGGATTCTTTTACAAGTCTATAACAATTGTAATGTCAATCCAGTGAGTATAAACAAACAATATTTTCTGTACGAGTCTCCCAAACAATAGACTGCGGAGGTATGAGATAGTATCATTTAGTAGCACGATAAGTAGATATATAAGAAAAGCGAGATGATGTATAATAAAAAAGAAACGTCAGTTGAAAAGTATATGATTTCTTTTTTTTTTTGCCACCTTTTATCGTATAAATCTTCTCCTTGTTTTTCTCTCTCACTTTCTCCTATTTTTATATAAAACCTAAATGGTGACAAATAAATAAATAAATAAAAAAAAATCGCGGGCTGTTTCCCATTTTTTATAAAGGGTGCTATGCATTTTTTTTTTTTTTTTTTTACCTGCTTTAAAGTTTTTTTTTTGCGCTCTTTTTTTTTTCTTTTCTTTTCTTTTTTTAACTTTTCCCCAAATACCTTTTTTTTTATACTTATTTTTTTCTTTATATATATTATATAAACATTCTATTCTATTTTTTCTATTTATAACATTAGAATGTATGGATCTTGGGCATCAACTTTAGAAGCAAAAGTGGTCATTTTAGGAAGCCAAGGTTGGTTTTTAAACGATTCAGTAACCGAAGTTATTACAAACCCGAAACTAACATACACACACACACACATACACACACACACACACTCTCTCTCTCTTTCTCTCTCTATATATATACATGTAACATTGAATACAATGTTGTTCTTTCTCCCTCTCCCTCATCCCCCATCTTTTTTTTTTGAAGGTGTCGGAAAGACTTCCTTGGTAGTCCGTTACATTTCAAAAACTTTTTCACCTAATTCAACTTCGACTATTGGTGCTTCTTTCATGACAAAAAAACTGTAAGGTTAAAAAAATAATAATATTAATAATAATAAACGTCAAATATATATTTTAATATAAAATATAAAAATGGAAACAAAAAAAAAAGTTATTCAAGTGAAAAAACAAATAATTCTGGTTTTGCACAGCACAGTAGACAATTGTAAAGTACGATTACAGATCTGGGATACAGCGGGTCAAGGTAAGAAGTTTCTATTAGTTGTTACTATTGTGTTGTCGTGTTTTTATAAAGAAAGGGATTTGAATAGTGCGAAACAAAAAGAAAAAGTGTGATTATCGTCTATAAAATAATAATAATAATAATATTTATTTTATTTTATTTTAAGAACGATTCCGTGCTATGGCCCCTATGTATTATCGTGGAGCTCAAGCAGCCCTTTTGGTATATGATTTAACTTCACAAGAAAGTTTTGCAGAATTACATTCATGGATTGAAGGTAATAATAATAATAATAATAATAATAATAATAATATAGGATACATGATGACTATAACTTTTTTTTCTATTAGAATTAAAAAGGAATATGACGGAAGAACTTGTGATTGTTGTTGTGGCAAATAAATCTGATCTTACATCCCGGCGAGAAGTTACAGAAGATCAAGGACGAGAATATGTCACGCGCGTTCTTGGCCCTGAGACCCCTCTTTATGAAGTATCTGCAAAAGATGATGATGGTAAAAAAATTTACTCAGTTGAAAAAAGATAATTTATGCAGAAAAAAGGGTAAAAAACTAAAAAACGATTATGAATTAATTAAATTTTTAGGAACAATTGAAGAAATCTTTTTAGATTTAACACGCGTATTGGTGGATCGTAAACAATATAGTATGCCTCCTAATAAAAAGAAACAACCACCTATTCACGTTGAAGATCCACCTGTTCAATCTTCATCTTGTTGTGGATTATTTTAAAAAAGAAAAAATTATATTCTCCATTCTTTTTTATTTCTTTTTACCCCCCTCAATTCTATTTCTCTTTTTTTTTACTACTAGTATCATATTATTATTATCCTTTTTTTTTTGTTTATCATTACAAGAACAACAACAACATATATTTTTTTTACATACAAACCATCAACTTATACGTTCATTCTCTAACGATTCACTCCCCCCCCCCTTTTTTTTTATCCCTCCCCCAACTCGTATTTTCTCTTTTTTTTACCCATGACCTTTTATATATATCTATACATATACTTTATTTTTGTATAAACAATAAGGGCTCTCATTATATTTAGGAAGAAGATAAATAAAAGAAACTTCATCAGATTTAAACAAATTATTATATGTGCGTTTTAAAAGTTATACTATCATAACTCTCATTATTTATACCTAGCTTATTTCTCAATAACAGTGTTGAAAATAAATATTATATGTTTAATAAATAGATACAAACCCGGGCAGTTCAGCCAACGTCATTGTCTTAAAATAAACTAAAACTATTAAGTTCTAGAATATTTATAAGAATAGATACGTACAGGGTTGTTTTATGCAAAAAAAAAAAGATGAAGTCAGATAGCTCACGTTACATATCTCTTTTGTTACACTGATTTTCTCATTGATGTAAAAGTAAGTTTCTGTTCTTATATCATAATATATCAATAAGGATAAATTTTTTTTTTTTAAAAAAAATTACATTCATTACTTGACAAAGCATTTTGTTCGAATAATTTATATATATTATCATGGAATAAACCAAATAATCTGATATTAATAAGGTTATCTACTCATTTCTTTGTATGAGAACGGCAAAAGTAATACTGGGAATATGAAAGTTAAAGAGACATATATTCAGGAACCTCGATTTAGTATGAAAATATCATTCACATCACAAGATAAAATAAGAGCTACATACTCAAGAGTGATATCGATAGGCTCAAAAGGATATATTATCTACTCTTTCTTTTTTCATTGAGAAATGAAAAATTTCAGCATATAAAAGTGTTTTTATATCCCCGTGAAATATTCCAGACCAGTTAGTAGTAATCAGATAGTATATCATACTTTCGACCTTGTACAAAAAAATTGCTTTACTTTTTGTTGACCCATGTTTCAACTACTTCATATATACATACAGATATCATTTTGTTGACTTCAATAAATACCTTCAGTATATATATTGCGTCGGTTGCCCAAGACAAATATACTCTACGGTGTACTTTGTAAAATAATTATATTATATTTACAGCACGATTTGACAAAAGAAGTCTCTAAAAAAGTAAATGTTTAGGATTATTTTACCAAGTATTTCTAATTCAGTTATTATTCATTTGTGATACATCAATCTAATGGCATAGTAAAAAAAAAAAAGCAATGTTATCAAAAAGAATAATTACTTATTATTTCATATCCACTCCAGCAAAAACCATCATTCATATTTGGCTAGTCAACCTTGTGGATCTGGATTGTAACATTATAGTACGTAATTAACAATCATGTATATATAGAGCATCAAAAGATACCCATTAAACAAGATCATCACTACCCTTTTGTACACTATGTCAGATATAGCATCGCTCTACTCTTTATTAAGAGAAACAATAATTGATGTATTCCAATCCAATATTATTGTAACGATTTATTTTCAATCATTATTTTTTAATGTTTTAAATCTTCTACATATTCTGATAGTTTTCCAGATCATTAAATAAGAAAAGAGAAATGACCCTCGAGAAAAAAGATATGACCCTCTGAAATATAAAAATTGACCCTCGAAAAAAAAAGATATGTACGTACACCCAAGAAAAAAGATATGACCCCTCCAGTAAAAAAGATACGACAGCTTCAAAAACAAAATACAACCCTGCGAGAAAGACAAATGAACGTCTGAAATAAAGATAAATATTGTGTACCTATAAATAGATATTTGAAAGATTTTGTTTTTTATTTTGTCAAGTACTGTGATGAATATTGGGGAAGAGATATTATGTAACAGTGATTGTCATTGACTTTAGAAAAGTGAATAATATTATGATGATACGTTGAAATTTACTTATTATATTAATGACGAAATTAAATTGAACACGCGCTGATGGCAGCTTATTGCTCTCGTCTGTTCACAAAGAGAGGAACTGAAAAACCTGCAGAGATGCAGGGAAAAGGTGTATTGAAAACGACAGTACATAGTTAACAATGAGGGGGATGAGGTAGGAATCGTCTAAAATAAAAGAGAAAGTAGTGAAGAGACAATGTCACAGAAAGAAAGATAGAGAAGTGGAGCATGGCAAAAGAAATGCTGATACTTTGTTTTTTTTTTATTTTATTTTATTATATAAATTTAAATTGGAAGGGGGTGCATGTGGTACAAGTGGTGGTTCAATCCATTGTAGTAATAAATGTCCAAATTGATTTTTTGGTGTTGAAAGGGTGGTATAATAATCAGGACGGCAAGTACCGTGTAGTTGGTGTAGAATGTAGCAGAATTTTGGCCAGATGATTTTCCAGTAGACACGTTTTTGGTATGATGTTGGGGAGTCGGTTGAGAATAAAAGAAATAGGGTCGCTGATGTTTTTGGAGATTGATAAAAATGTATGGACCCGATGGCAGGAAAGTAAGTGTTGTTTAGATAGACGGGTCGTTTGGTGACAATTAGGACATGGTTGTTGTTGTTGTTGGTGATTAGTGATCCAACCTAGGCGATAGTGGATATATAAATTACGTTCTGTAGATGTCATGGGCAGCCATAGAATTGAGTCAATTCCCAATTGCTGACGGCATTGACTTAGTAATTTACTGTTCTTGCATTGGCAGCATTGTATGTCTGTGCTTTTAATATGTTGTTTGATGGCTGTTTTTAGATCACTGTTTGTTACCATCTGGTGGTCTAATTGTGTTGTTGTATCTAGTGATTGCCAAATTTTATTTTTTCTAATGACTGAAGTCCAGGAACGAAGACCTTTTGTTTGGCGAACATGAGGTAATAAGGTGGGGAATAAAGCATCATCAGGCATATGATATGAACAAAATATAAACTTTGCTTTGTAAGGCAGTAACACGATCAACCATGAATTCAAGATTTGCTAGATGGTGAATAATGGCCATCGAGTGGTTAGTCGTGGTACCATATATTTTTCAGAGGCAAGTATTTTGGGTTTCTTGAAGAATATTGTAATCATCTCTATTGAGTTTTGCAATGGCCAGACCATATTCCATCTTGGGTCGGATAAATTGGTGGTAAAGACGAGTACTGAGTAATTTACCAAGACATCGTGCGTGCACACCAATTGACGCTATAATATATATTGCTGAAACTGCAGCAGTAGTATTTCAATCAATAAGTTCATTAGTGTTGATACATCCATCTGGGGTAAAGAGAACACCAAGATATGTGAATTTGGTTGCTCTTTGTAGGTTGACTCCATATAGTTGTGGTAGTTGATTCGGAGGTGGATCAGTCATAGACATATAAATGCATTTTGTGGGGTTTCATCTATAGCCTAAATTAATACTATGATCTTCACATGCTTTCAGTAATAAGGGTGTAGTATCGCATGTGCCAAGAAGAGCAACATCATCTGCATATAGTAGACTGTTGATAAAGAGGTTGTTGAATTTTAAGCTAAGTGATGGAAGAACTTGGGCTTCGACAGTACATAAAAGAGTTGGTAAAGAGTTGATATAATGAGAGTAGAGAATTGGGGACAGTACTGATTCTTGTAGAACTCCAGTATGTGGATGGAATTGACGTGAAATTTGATCGGAGAGTAATACTTCAATTGAAACATGATCAAATAGATTTTTGAGTAATAAAAGTAATAATCGAGGTATATGTGGTTCGAGAGTATGCCATATAGTATCTCTATGTACTGTATCATAAGCTTTAGAGACATCCAGACCAATTATCACAGGAGGTGAACTATGGTGTCGTTTATGTATCATCGATATTTCTTGTAGACAGTGAGCTTGACTAAGAGCATCATGTTGGTGGCGAAAACCAGCTTGCACAATATCTAAGTCGGGAGCAGTAAAAATCAGGAGGTCTTGAATACATTTTTCCATGACTTTATGAAAAATGGATGTTAAACTAATCGGCCGAAAGTTTGCAGGGTCATCAATTGGTCCTTTCTTGTGTATAGGGAGTACTTGTGCTAATCGCTATAATTTTGGGGTCTTGGATGTGGACCAGCATAATTGATAAAATGCTGTAAGAAAAGGGGTTAGTTGTTCACAGATCGGTTTTAGCATTTCTCCTTTAATACCATCAGCTCCAGGAGCTTTTCAAGATGAAAGCTGGGAAATAACAGAGAGAACGTTTTCTTCAGTAAATGGTGAATCGATTGCTGCATTTGTACAGATTGAATATATAATAGTTGTCTGAAGTGATGATGGTTGAGAGCTGTTATGGAGCTGTAAATTACTGGAGAATATATTTTCAAGATGATCAGCCATATGATTAGCAGCTATTAAAGGGCCATCATGTGGATGAGAGAATGATGAATGTAATGTGCGGCCTTTTTTTTATGCGTTTCATAGTTGCTGTAGCTTCTGAAAAATCACCTTGATCGAGTTTTTTTACAGAATAAGTTCCATGTTTCAGCGCTTCGTCTATTGACTGTCAATCGAAACCTAGCTTGTGCTTCTTGGTATCGGAGCCACCATTTTAATTTTGTTGAAGGATGTTGTGCACGTCTCCATTTTTTATAACAGGTCTCACGATGTGTTTTGGTTTTTTCAAGATCAAGATTCCAGAACCATCTTAACCTGTTTATTTCAGCAGTTGTTTTACAGCCTACAGTGTTATCAAGTGCGTTATAGATGCTGTCATTAAGTTGTAAATTGAACTCTTCTATGGTTTTGATAGTTGTAGTTTTTTTATTGGCAACAAGGGCATTAATGCGTTGTTGTATAGGTTGAATATTTGCTATAAATATATTGATATATGTAGTACATATATCGGGATTTTTAAGTTTTTGTAGGTGCCACATAAGTCGTTTGGTTTTAGTGCGGAGTAGAGTATTATCAGTGTATGTCAGTTGTACTGCTTTGTGATCTGATGATAGTGAAAGGTCGTAATATATAGTCATTGCTCAATTAGTGAGTGGTATTGTACCAAAAAAAAGGTCGACTATACTGGTGCCACGAGGGTTGAGATTTGTTGGTTGACCATAAGCAAGTGATTCATTGTAAATTACCATACCGTTTGTTGCGAGCCAGGTTGTAAGTAGTCTACTATGGGTATCATAAAGATGATCACCAACCCGGTTTCCTAATCGTGCATTGAAATCACCGCAATAGATTTTTTGGCTGGTACCATCGATTTCTTTGGGTAGTGCATCTAATATTTCTATGGCAAGTTGATTTTCAAATTTTTGTGTTGGAGGTAAATAGAGACCGTGAATAAGCGTGTCACCTATAGTACAAGAAAGAGAATAGTGTGGGAATTTAGAGGATAGGTTAGATAAATAATTAACAGGAAAGGGGCAATGTGGGTGTACGAGAAGAGAAATACCCATTTGGCCATGGTGTGATTTGTGACTTTTAACAGGTATTCCATATATATGATATTGGTGTCGTATGGCACACGTCAATCCTTCATCTCAGATAATTAAAATATAAACTATATGTAAAAAACAATAAAATAATCTTACATCGGTTACTTTCTAAATACACAAATAATAATTCTACCACAATAACACTTTATATACAATATACAAATATAATAATCAAACATAATTTATTCATTCACAATCACATAATACACAATTTAACATCATATAACATTATCTACAAATACAGGAAAATACACATCTAAAACATATATATATATATAAAACTTACTTGTAATAGAAATAATTATCATATATCTTTTTATCTTAATATTATTTTCATATAATAAAACACCTGAAAGATTCTCACAAGACTTATTCTGTTATCATTTTTTATACTTACCCTATTTTCCTGTTAAATTCATATCCATAAATACCACAATTGGGTCCAATTGGTAGGGAAGCGATGAGGGGAGAGAAGCCATGTCTCAGTAATAAATAAAATAGAAGTGTTAATAAATTCTGTTAGTGCAGTATGTTTAGTGTGTTGTTGAATTCCAGTAGCATTCCATTGAATGATATTAATTGTATTATTACTTATCATAATTATTGGGGAGAGGGGTTATGAGTGGTACCACTATTACTGAATTGTGCTGCTTGATCTTCTAATTGTCTATTGTCGATGATCATTTCCATGTCATGTCCTTTTTCTGATTTATCTGATGGTGAGTCTATACGAAATTGATCTGCTGCAGCCTTTATTCTTTCAGGGGAAAATTTTCGTGATGATTGTTGTGGTGCCACATTATGTCCATTGAGTACATCGTGTAATATTGCTGGTGTAATAACTTGGGTGTGACAGAAAAATTGAGCGACAGCAAATTTCACTGGTTGACGGACATGATGGCTCGCAAAATTCGATTGTATTGTATGAGATCAGCTTGGATGATGTTCGTCATGAGACATATCAAGATATTTTTTATTGCGCAGGTATTGAGGATTATGAGGATTAAATTTAGTATTAGGCTCTAAATTGTGTTGTTTCATAAGGTCAAGAAATTCGGTAGCATAATCATTATGAATAAGAAAACCCATAACATTAGTATCAGGATAATGAATATCTAAAATACGGCTGTTGTCAATGCCCAGTTGTCGAAGATTTTCCCGCTGGTCTGAAACAGGTTTACGGCCTCGTGTTAGAAAGTATTTAAAGCAGAAATCATGTGTTTCAGAGGGGGTAGTAAATGCACGTGCTGCTGCTTCTTTCCTTTTTTGGAGGGTTGCTGCTAAGACTTTGGTGTGATTTCTGTTTTTCATATGTTGTACCCTGTAATTATCATTCCAGGGATTATTACTTTGTTATGTGTTAGTGGTTGGTGGTAGTGATGCATATTGTGATTCAAGATTTCCTGTTGGTGCGTCTAGTGTTGTTGATGTTGTTTGGTGGTGTTGTTGACGGGGTGATTGGTTCTGCTTCCAAAGCTTGAAGGTGCGACTTTGCAGAAATCAATTCTGTTTGAGCAGTATAAAGGCGTTCCGTTAGTGTTAAAAGATCAGTAATTTGTTTTTCTTGCTTTTCGGTGCGAGTTGCCAGTTGGTCAACTGTTTTCATCAATGCAGTTAGGACTTCGGGCATGGCTTGATGATGCTCAAAGTGTTGAGTAGAGAAACGTTCGAGGAGGGTTGGAGTATTGACATCAGGTTGTTGCAGATCAAAAATCAGAGGTGTATCAGTGAATAGGTGCTGCTGAGCTGATTCTGGTATCTCATCAGCCCGATCAGTAATCATGACATTGCATGTGTTGTGTTGTTGCGAAACTGATAAGGTAGTAGGATGATCCTGATGAGAGGATATGAAACTGCCAATGCTACTGTGATCTTCATCATCATTATCGCCAATAGTGTTAGGAAGACTTGTCAAAACTTCCTTGAGGTGAGAGAGCGTGCAGTTTTTTATTGCATTGTTTACATGTAAATTGCGGTATTTTGTCTTTGTGCCAGATGGCAATTTGATGTCTTGAAAGACACAATGAATTAGTTGAGCTTTGACATGGCAAGAGAGACATGCAATTTGAGAACGGTGAAGGTTGAATTTGGTATTCAGGATAGGAATGTTTTTAAGAGTAAGGCGAATGGACGTTTGTTTTGTTGCATTTGATGGTTTGTTAGAAGACAGGGCATCACGGCATATAATAGTTTTGCCCATCATACAGCGAGTGACTAGTGTCAATGGTGGTTTTGGTTGTTGTGTTGTTATGGTCGTTTTTTTTTTGGAAAAGGGGTTTTCCGCTCAAAAAGTGAGGAGAAAAGGAAAGAGAGGTCTTTATGATAATACAGTTGAACCTCGTCTTTTGCACAAGTGGGATTTGGCCCCAAAGTTGTGCAAAAAACGAGGGGTGAGGTGAGGTTGCTAAAAGGTATGCAAAAAGAGAGATGCACAAAAACCGGAACTTACTATATATTATATTAATAATTGTAGAGAAGGTAAAGATTAAAGAGAAAGTTTGTTGTATCCAACACATATTATTCATAAAGATAACTATTTGTCATTCTAATTATTAAAGTATAGCGTATCTTTAATTATGCTTTGCTGACATTTCGTGTATTTCCCTATTTGGACCATGATTTATAAGAACACAGAAGTCCGTCTTCTATAAAGATATAAGATTACAGCTGCGTAGATATATCATATCGTCAACCGCTCAAAGTCTAATCTTAATATCATTAATCTCATATTCATAATTCACACGGCCATGACAAATATAAATCTTACGTATACACATATCAATATATCCCACTGATAATAAGATTCATATAAATAGAGATAATATTTTATTTTAATAAACTTCAGTTCAATTATTGTTCTTTTGGGTCTCATTGACTTTTTAACGTCTCTTTTATTTTATTATATTTGATTGATATAACAATGTTAATATTAATGTTGGATTATTTTGAAAGTTGAACTAGGGTGGTGCGACAGTTGAACTTTCTGATTCTGTTATTTTTGAGGAGCTGACGCCGAGAAAGTGTCGCTATATAGCTACTATGGTCAATTGCTATTTCGCAAATTTTAGGATATATTATTAAAAGATTATTGATATCTTTGGGATATGTTGAAGACCAGCGTAATCAATAATGCAAAGTCGTACTTCTCGTTGTAAGGGGTGCACTATCTGCAAACATAATTATTGAGCATCAAATGTCTTCTGTATGCCGACGACGTGGCATTGTTAGGAAGTGCAGATGTAATGCAACACCTCTTAAACATATGCGAAACTCATAGTTACCAACTCGGATTTTGCTTGAGCCCAACAAAATATATTATTGTCCAACCACCTGCCTCAAATAATCAATACCAGCTTTATAATATTGATATACCAACTGCTACTTCCTTTTCTTACCTTGGTGTCTCGATTAATTATCAAGGTCAGCTTGATGCAACACAGCTGATACACCATAATATAACATCAGTAAAATCTAGTATGAAAGCTATGAACTCAATCGGACTAAATGCATTGGGATTTAATAAAGAACTTTCATGTAATTTATATACTCAATTCATCTGTCCAAAACTAGAATACGACCTTGCCATTATTCAATATACAAAAGCACAATATGAGGATTTTGAAAAAGCTCAAGATACAAGCCTACGCATGATTTATGGTGCAAGTAACAATTCTTCAACAAAGTTATACCCCACCTTGCCCGTTTACCCAGCATGAAAGAAAGAGCGACTATCTTACAAGCAAAATTTATATATCACGCTTACTTTCTTCCAGAGGTTACATTACTTGCAACAATATTACCAACAATTAAAAATAATTCCTAAAGTGCATGGTATAAACTACAAAAAAACATTATATGGCAACAGCTCCCAGAACCACGCCCAGAAACAACTGTAACACTTTTTAAACAAGCAATCCGATCATATCATCAAAATGTACTGGATACACTATTAGCTAAACCAATAGGTACCAAAACATTAGCAGCATGTAGGCCTCGAATTGGAAAAGACTGTAATATTGTAACCAAGAGCTCAAGATTGGGAAAATAAGCTTGAGTTGTACAAATGGGCTTAGTCCATATAAATAGTTATTACATCCAATAAATAAAAAACAAATCCTTTTATCTATTTTTACACTTTCGATTACTTTTTCTCTTTCACTGTATCATTGTTTGACCTGAAATAACTATAGACTGGATTTAGTCTATAACCCTTGGTAGTGACAGCAAATCAATAACATTTACTCAAGAGTATGGTAAAGGCACAGTGAGTTCAGGACAAGGACAAGAAGAAAGGCAATGGCAGTTAGAAAGGTTCTGGTCACGTTTTCTTATCAAGCCAATAAACCAAGGCTTTGTGGATCTTATAAACAAGACAAAAGAGGACCAACAGTCAGACAAGAAGGTAGAATTACCACAACTAAAAGTATCATTATCAAGTCAAACCAAATATCACAATACTGTAGAAGAAATTTATCAAGTAAAGAATCATATGGACGAACAAGGAGGAATACAGCAAGGGTCTCTACAAGCAGTTGATTCAGCAACTCAAGCACTACAGGAGGTTAACAATCTACGTGCTGAACTCAACTCTCAACTCCCAGTGGAAATGAAAAAAATATATGATGCTCAAGGCAAAATAGAAGGCCAAGTTAATACACTTACATCATCCTTACAAAGTATTGTGGCGCAATTACAAGAAATTTCAAATCATCAAGACAAGTGTGGCAGTAGCTTCTTTCCTATTTAGGCATCCTCAAAGATATATATTATTATCTTCCCATCATTATAATAAAGCTTCAGGTCTTTCTTATATTATAACTGGTACCTCTCACATTGGTGGAGAAGCTCTAAGCTTTCTTTCTTTTTATTCTTTTTCTTTTTTATTTATTATTATTATTACTATGTTTCCACATCTCTATCAGTCATCAATGCCTGCCCATGCCGAAGTGAATCCATGGAGTGATGCGCAAAGCTCCACTCACTCTATGGACATGACCCCTTTACTTCCCCAACAAACATCTATACATCAACCCCATAGTATCGATAACACAGCAGACAATGAATTCTTCAGTTTCAACCAACTTAATACATCAGCTGACATGGATGAACTTTCTATATCTTCTCCCAACATAGATAATTTACTTTATCATCTAATTAACATTTCTCTTGCTCGCCAACAGTTCAGTCAACAACTACAACAAAAGAATGGGGAACTTGCTCGACATCACTCACTCACTTACCAATATCAGCAAGAAATTGCCCAACTACAACAACAACTCCATCAGTCACACACTACAATTAATTATGGTGCAACAGTACCTGATCCATCTACTTCACACGTATATATTAGTTCTTCACCATCATACAATAATCTTCCTTATCCACAACAACACACTCAATCACCTTTAGCGCACCAAACATTTCAATCAGTGGCATTCGACAATGATCCACCACTGGATTCTCCTACCATGACTTCAGATACTGGGTATCATAAAGTTGAAGTACCCATTTCTAGTGCATGTCCTCGAGATGATGCTCAACATTATCTCTGGGAATTCATTCATGTCTCTAATTATTTTCAATGGAATACTAAATGACGCCTCAGAGAGTTTAATATTTGTTTACAACATGAAGCACTCGATTGGTGGGATAATCTTCCAGACAAAACATCTTTTGCTGCAGTACAGCACGCGTTTCCTGCACATTGTGGCACTAGTACTGTGTCACCAGAAAAAGCATTGCTTGACTTATCAAATATGAAACAAGGCAATGAAGCCATGCAAACGTTTGGTCCACGATTACAATCATTAATTAATCATACTGACTGAAATATGACTGAACCAATGAAACTTTTTTTTTTACCTACATGCTAATTCTCACATTGTTAACAAAGTGAAACGTCAACCTTTTATTTTTTCTCTTCATGATGCAATTGATTTTGGAATTCGTCTTGAAGCATTACGCTTTACCAATACATCGCTCATGACATCTTTTTCTTCTCTTTCTCAACCTACTCCCTATGCATCAACACCGTCAGCGCCACCAACAACTAGTCAGGACGAGATTAAAAATAATCCAATAGAGGATGTACAACAAGTAGCACAGCGACACAGCAATAGCAACAGCAACAAACGAAACAATCATAACAAATACGACATGCGCAATAATGACAACAGAACCAACAATCGCCACAATTCTAATCGAAATGGAAATTGTTATAATAAATATAATAATTGCAACCACCACAATGACAATCGATCTAACAATTATTGACCACAACAATATAACACAGTATGCCAAATATGCAATAAAAAAGGTTATAGCACAACAATATGTTTTCATCAACTTAATACTCTATATCAATCCAACAATCACCAGCATGCTCAACAAGCTACTCAAAAATACACCAACGTTTTAGAAGAAGAAGGAACCTATGAACCAAATATTTTCGACAAAGCAATCCAACACACTCAAATTGGATATGTTTCAGAACACCAGACGAATCAAAATAATCATCACTCTCCATTTCGTTTTTTAACTAACATTGATATCAACAGTCAGCTGATGCAAGTACTAGTAGACACCAGTTCAACAATTACAACAATCCAATCAACTTTAGTCAACAAACTACAACTTACACACTATTCCCTTTCCATGCTAATTCCACTTGAATATTCTAATTTTGAGAAACAAATCGCCATAGAAGAATCAACACTTCCTATTATCTATTCATCACTATCATTACCAGCCACAGCAAAAATTATTCCAACCCAAAATCATTAATTAATTCTCGGTATGGATTGGTTACTACAACATAATCTTCTTCCAGATTCTAAACTTCAACAAGTTCATCGATGTTCAACTATATGTTCCTCCTTACAGCAACAATCAACTACAAGCATGGAGTTTTCAAACTTACCAATATATGTTCAACAACTTTTACATCAATACCAAAAAACAATTGATTGCAAAAATTCCTATAATTCACCACATTCAAACTGGGGATACACTACCTATTTATCGTCATGACTACCATCGTTCACCACTAGAAAAACAACAATTGGCGAATGCTTGTGATAAATTACTCAAATAAGGAGTCATCCGACACAGTAGAAGTCCATCATGGTGCTCTCCTCCCGTTCTGGTCAAAAACTCTGATGGAAGTACAAGACTTACAGTCAACTTTAAAGCTTTAAACCAAAAAACCATAATAGATCGCTTTCTTTTTCCAAGGATGAATGATCTATTAGACCATCTACATGGTGCAACAATTTTTTCAACCTTGGATCTCCAAAATGGTTATCATCACCTCGAGCTTTACCCTGATGATGCTCCTAAGACCAGTTTTTGTGCCAACAGACGTCAGTACGAGTATACCGTTTTGGCCCAAGGATTGGTAAATGGACCTGCTTCATTTATACGGATCTTAGTACAATCCTGATTTATAAACCGATCCATTTTTCATACAGATTAGATCGGATTTGGATTGTATCTCAACCGATTTGGATCGGATTCAGATCGTAATTCTACAATCTGGATTATAAACAGATTGAGATCTATGGATCGGTCAGATTTTTCTGATGCATTATTATAATTATAAAGTAATGGATCAAAGTTTCAACAATGCTGTGGTAAGGTATATATATACTCAAATAAAGAAGAGAGTAACTATATTTTACAGAAATTTAAGTTTTTGTATATTATTATATACTTGAATAGAGCAGTTGAAAGGAAAAGTAGTAATAGCTTTGATATAGAAAAAAAATATCTGAAAAGAAAAAAAACCAAAAATTGAAAATTAAAAAGAGAGATTAATGAACTTAATTATTATTTTTATTAATCTAGTAATGATAAAGAGAATTATGAACTTTTATTTGGTTGTAAACAGAAAAGGTAAACTTATACCTCTTTTTTTTCAGCACACCAGAAATTTACTACTCGCCCCCACAAAAAAAATATCCACGTTATGTTATATTTCTACCACAAAAACTTATTTGTACTTTTTTTTTCTGCACCACCATAACTTTTTTTTTCACTATAAACTTTTTTATCACTATAACTTTTTTTTCCTACTATAACTTTCCCCTACTATTTTTTTTCAACTATAACTTTCTTTTCCCATTGTAACTTCTTTTTTCCCATTATAACTTTTTTTCTACTAGAACCTATTTTCCCACTGTAACTTATTATAACTTGTTTATTTCCTATTATGTTTTTCAAACCAAAATAATAAAATCATCTAAGAATAATGCACCTCTGCTACCAATGTTTTACTTTTCTTAAACGATCTCAAACAACTACCATACACAATCTTATAAAATACCTTCTCTCATAAAAAAATACTATGACATCTATTATATAGCCTAAATTTTCATCTAATTGATTATTTGGCATTATGGATTACGGATTATGGATTCAATCTAGATTTTTACGAAACGGATTCGGATTGCAATTCTCTAATCCGTGGACAATCCGGATTTCTGAAAATTCGATCCGTTTCAAAATGGATCGGATTCGAAATGGTGCTAATCCGATCCGGATCAGTCTACTAAGAACCCTATTCGTTTATGTGCGCTATGACATAAGCTCTCTCTGGTTTACCATTTGCAATGGCATACCTTGACGACATAATCATTTTTTCACCTGACGAAACAACACATCAACAAGATGTTCAATGAGTCATCTAACGATTATCATATGTTGTATCCAATACATATTATTCATAAAGATAATTATTTGTCATTTTAATTATTAAAGTATAGCATATCTTTAATTATGCTTTGCTGACATTTCATGTATTTCCCTATTTGGACCATGATTTATAAGAACACAGAAGTCCATCTTCTATAATGACATAAGATAACAGCTGCATAGATATATCATATCATTAAACGCTCAAAGTCTAATCTTAATATCATTAATCTTATATTCATAGTTCACATGGCCATGACAAATATAAATCTTAAGCACACACATATCAATATAACCCACTGATAATAAGATTTATATAAATATGGTACATTCTGTCTTAACCATCAAAATAATTTGAATCCCGATGTAAAAACTTGATCACTATGAAATATTTTTGACATCAAGTAATCAATATTCTGGCACATGGAACGTGTTTATTTTTGTATTTTAAATCTATCGCTCGTTTTCTTTTTTAAAAAAACTTATTTTTCATTGAGTTCATAGCCTTCAAAGTTTTGTCGGAATGTGAAAGTTTACTAAGCAAACCTGAAAATTAAACATAATGATTATGAGGGAGATGAGATGGCAAAAGCAGTGTGTAACGGTAAATAGCTAATGGGTAATAAATTATCCGCTAGTACCTATTTGTCAGTAAATAAAATATACATTCTATCCACTTAAAATTGAAATTCGAAGATACTACAATCATTATTGGCGTTATATCTATGTATATAATGATATAAAAGATGGAAAAGAAGCATATAAACTGGTCGAAAAGTTCACCATAAACCAGGTCTTCATGATTAACATGCTTTTTTTTCATTTTTTTCCTTTTTTTTATATGTATCTTCTTATTATCCTCTGATATTTTTTTTCTCCTAATCTTCTTTTTTCCTTTTTATTTTCTTTATACATTATATATATATTTTCTTTTCTATTGCCTTGAAATTTTTCAATAAAACAATAAAACTAGGTCACACTTTGACCATTATTATATGTTGCATATGGGACTTGATACCCTTAACCATAGATGTAATATTAACCGACGGGATTTAAAATATTTTTAATTTTGGACAAATGACAGTTTAAGACAGAATGCACCATAGAGATAATATTTTATTTTAATAAACATCAGTTCAATTATTGTTCTTTTGGGTCTCGTTGACTTTTTAACGTCTCTTTTATTTCATTAAATTTCTATTGATATAACTCACAGTTAAAGGTATTAAATCACATATTTAGCAGATAGATAGTAGTAATATTGATACGTTTCGGTCGTATCGTGTTAAAAAATGAATAAAAAGTAATATAATTCCGAGTATATGACTCAAGGAAAAGGATAAGTTAAAATAAATAACTTATAAAAATAAAAGAGTTTGGTTAATTTATAACCAACAAAATAAATCAATCCCGATTGTAGGGAGAAAATAGAAAATAATGGTGAGTGAACCAAGTAGTTTATTAACTTTGTAAACTTAGTAGAACTAAAGATTTAATTAAGGAAGAAAGATGTCTTATTTATACTAATTTCTATCTATCTATCCTAAGTTGATAATTGGCTGAAATCTTGAGTATTAGTAACTTGCACTTGTAACAGTTACTTGCAAGTGTTGCAATTACTTGTAAAGGTTGCAATTACTTGTAAATGTTGCAATTACTTGTACGTGTACCCCTTACTGGTTTAGGTAACATTCACGAGTGCGTGTAGCAATTATCCTGGTTATCTTTAACAGTTGGTACGGTCTGAATGGAACACAATATTTATGATAAATACTTCTTTATTTGTTGAATAATTATAATAATGGGATATGATTGATGTTGATAATTTGGAAGGTGATAATATATATAATAATTAATAAAGAGAAAGAGAAAAAAACAAGGGTAACATATCCCCGCACTTTTTAAGGTTCGACGTCCTGGTGAACGAGATGATGTGGGAACCCTGCAGAGACCAGAGTATTATAGTAAGAGTTAACCATTGCGTGCAATTTTGTGTCGGCCGTAATGTAGCTATCATGTAAGTGTTTCTTTATATATTCATGAATAGCCTTGTACCTAGCAGATTCATCCGGGAGTGTCCACAATGTAGAAACTAGGCGCACTGCGATCCGGTTGGCAAGTAGGCGTCTGGCGGTTTCCAAGTCTTCCTGTGCTTGTTGTCTTGTCAAATGTGCGTTTACGCATTCTTGAATCAAATCGAAAAAAAATGATTTTTCAACTATTTTTTCCTTGTGTAATGCTTGTTTTGTTGGGGGAAGGTACTTAGGATCATAGGTTCGGAACAACATATGGCCTCCATTATTGATTGTAAGAACTGGTAGATTGGATGCTTTTTTGTTATTCCAAATAGTCTCATGGTGATGGTGATATACATTTTGTACTTGTGTATCCCAGCCAGACATTTCTTCTTTGATCGAGGTTGCTGATGTACTATCGGAAGACACGGATTGATTGCTGAGTGAATAGGTAGTAGATGAGGTGGACATGATTTTATAAGTTTAAGAAAAATATAAAGCTATATTATAATTGATTGATAAAAATTTCGAGGTATTCAGAAGGGTATTTATATTGTAATGTCTTTGATTTTGAGAGGGATAATTTTGTTAGAAGTGATGGTTCTTGCAACAAGTACATGTTTTTGCAACGGTTACATGTTTTTGCAATGTTTGCAATTTTCTTCTTTTTGGGAAATGTCTGCATGAAGTCATGGCAGGTACAGTTATTGTCAGTTTAGTAAAACTTTTATATCTTATTTTTATTTTTGTGATAATTATGATGATGATTTTGTATTATTTGTTTATATTTCTTCAGTTACATATACTAATATGTATATATTCTTTTATTATTATTATTATTATTATTATTTTTTTTTTTTTTTTTTTTTTTTTTTTATTAGTGGAAAAATAATTTATAAGCTGAAAAATAAATAAGTAAATATAATGAATTTAGAAAGATTATAGTGATATTTATGTCCATAATCTGGAGAAAAGACGGCGAATAGTATTATTACTATTAGTGACTAATTTGTGCGGGAGGTTATTGGCTTTTAGAATTTCCTTTAGCCCTTCAGATCTTCTTCTGTGACAGAGGTTTCTTAAGTTCTTTTTGTTAGTTATATCCGCCACTAATTGTTCTGCTAATCTTGCTCAATGTTGCGCAATATTCTTCCGGTAGTTTTCATATCTAGAATATTCTAAATATAATTGGATAGTTTTAGGAGATAATGAAAGATCTTGCAGATGATTATTTCCTTCTTCAACTGTCATTGTAGTCAAGGAATCATTCGTTGCTTGATGGTTATTTGTATCTCCTTCTATTAAAGATAAAAGAAAATTGTCATCAATATCTTGTATCGGGAAAGAATTATCTTGTAACAATTTATATATTTCTTCTGAAGTAACAATAGTCGGATCCCATGGTAACTGTTCCAGGTTGGAGTCTTGGTTTAAAGTATTTAATTGGTCAGACATTTGTTTTGAAGACGATAATGACGGTTGAGATTGTACGTCTGGTAGCTTATATATACGCATTCGATTTCCATGGGTGCTGCCATTTAACACAACACCTTTGAGCGTTTTCAATTGATAACCACTTCTTTGGTTTGCTTTATGAACTATGTATGGTCCTAGCCAAGTTTCTTCCAACTTTCCTGACCAAGATGTCTCGATTGCATTGTTATACACTTGTACAATATCTCCTATGTGGAAAGGCGGCTGCATCAAGTGCTTTTTCTTGCCTAATATTTTTCGCTCTATCATGGCTTTCTGATTTTTCTGAGATGCTTTTATTGAAGCATCTGCCTTTTTTCGTACTTTTTGAAGTAGTTCGATTTGCATTTTTATTTTGTTAACAAGTTGATCATCAGACCATTTTTCATTGATTATGCCTTCTTTAGTCTTTTCTGTTATTCTATCAAACGGAGTTAATGCTTCTCTTCCATACAGTAGATAGAAGGGTGTTTGCTTTGTTGTTTCTTGTATTATGGTACGATATGCGAATAGTGCAGCTGGAAGGTATGAACACCAGTCATCTTTTTCATGTTTTGATCTTTTCTTAAGCATCTGTCCAAGACTTCTGTCGAAACGCTCTACTAGACCTTGTGTTTGGCTTCTGTAGGGACTTCCCCTGCGCCATTCTATGGAAAATTGATTGCAGACTTCTTCGACCAATTTGTTCGCAAAAGGCAGTCCATTATCAGTGATTACAATAGCTGGACATCCATGTCGACAAATTACATCCTCATATAAAAAGAGGGCTACTTCTGTTGCATTTGCATATCGAAGGGCTTTTGCTTCCACCCATTTTGTAAAATAATCAATGGCGACAATAACATATCGGTTACCCGACCGGGATGGTCGAAAATGTTTGATATCCATGACTATTTGATACCATGGTTCTGGTTTTACAGGTATAGGATGTAATAATTCGTTCAGAATTGGTTTTCCCTGTTTTTGACAACGATCACATCGGGAAATAATATTCTTTATGTCTTGCTTCATGTTTTCCCAATAGTAACGTCTAGCTATTTTATGATATGTATTGTGGAATGCAAAGTGGCCACCCATTGGATGAAAATGGTAAGTCCAAATAGCATTATCTGATTCTGCTTTATTTAACACTAGACGAGGATTATTATCTTTGTGTCTTCGATAAAGTCGATTATTATACACAAAATAATGTTTGCTTTGTGTGTCCAAATATCTCTGTTGTTGTCGAGTAATACCTGAGGGGTATTCTAAGGTCTCTAAATAATATTGTAGTAAAGATGCCTTTGTGGGGTCCATGATTTAATATAGTGTTACAATATACAAGTGTTGTTGTTTATTTATCGTTTTGCTGATAGTCTGTGTTACTGTTTGTAAAAGTGCTGCTGTTTGTAAAAGTGGTACTAAAAATATCTTGTGATCGATTATGTTGTATTGTTCCAAGTTGTTGTGTTTTCGTTGCTTTTGTTTTGTTTTGTTTTTGTTTGGTAGATCGACGGAATGTTTTGAAAATATGTATGTGTAAATAATTATATAAAAAAGGATTTGTGATATGGAAATAATAGTGATAGGTAATATAAAAAAAAATCCAAAGAAAAAATTATCAGGATGGCCTGATGATGTATTGTAAGCTTTTATTGACATCCTCAATGCTGGTCAGTACATTGTTTTCTAATAGCCAAGACGACTAAGAAAATCTGCATTTTTATTTGCTTTTCCTGGTCTATATTTGATTTCAAAGGAGTATTCGGATAGAATCGTTATCCATCTTGCGATAATTCCTTCTGGTCTAGGTGTATTAAGTAAACCTTTGAGAGCTGAATGATCAGTAATAACTGTAAACTTTTTTCCGAGTAAATATGGTCTCAGAGTCTTTATTCCCCATATTACTGCTAGACATTCTAATTTGGAAATTCCATAATTTTTTTCGTTGGGTGATAATCCTCTGCTTGCATAAAGGATTACACGTTCTCGATTATCTTGGTCATGCTGCGCCAGAATGATCCCGAGTCCATCGCGGGATGCATCTGATATAATCGTAAATGGCTTATCAAAGTTCGGACGGATCAAAATAGGACTACTGCATAGTGCAGCTTTTAAGGATTCAAATGCTTTTGTCGTTTCAGGTCCCCAAGGTGGTCGTTTTGATTCTGACTTCATTTGATCATGTAACGGGCGAGCAATTGCGGCGAAGCCTTTTATAAATCTTCTATAATATGAACATAAGCCAATAAAACTTCTAATTTGGGTAACTGTCTGTGGACGGGGATAGTTGGCAATTTTCTTGATTTTTTCAGAGTCTGTTTGTAAGCCTTCTGGCGTTATGATATAGCCAAGGAATTGAAGTTTTTCTTTGTAGAATGAACATTTTCGAGGGTTCAAAATAAGTCCGGTGTATTTAATACAGGCAAATACTTTGGAGAGATCATGAAGATGTTGCTTATGATCTGATGAGTATACGTTGAGATCATCTATATAGGCTACTAAACATTTGTTTATAAGTGGTCTAAAAGCATTATCTACTAATTGTTGGAAAGTAGCAGGTGCATTTGTTAATCCCATAGGCATTTTTAAAAATTCAAACGAGCCTAGCCTTGAGCAGAAAGATGTTTTTTCTATTGAATTATGTTTATCTGACATAGGAATGTTGTAAAAGCCTGATGACATGTCGAGAGCTGAGAATACGGACGCAGATCCTAAGGAGTCAAGAAGCTCATCGATTCTTGGAATGTTATAATTGTCAGTACGCGTAATTTTGTTGAGTTTTCTAAAGTCGATAACTAGGCGATAATCGTAATTGTTATCATTATCATTGATGTTGCTGTCTTTGTTATTGTTGTTTTCAACGACTTTATCTTCTTGGAGATTATTATTGTATTTCTTTTTTCGAACCATTAATATGGGTGAGGCCCAAGGACTACAAGATGGTCGAATAATACCCATCTTGCAAAAACGGTCTAATTCCTTTTTTAAATATTCAAGTTCAGTTGGACTCATACGATAAGGACGCTGACGGATAGGAGCAACGTCTTCTATTATGATTTCATGACTGATTCTGTTGGTGTATCCTATAGTTTGTTTATCCCAATCAAATATATCTTGATATTGTCTTATAAGCGCAAGAAATTCTTGTTTCAAATTATTTTCTAGTTGTCCGACTTCTATTTGGTCAAGTTGGAATTTTGAAAGAGGCTTCTGCATGGAAGGAATATTATTGAGGAAGAGCTTCATTTTTTCATCATCTTGCGATAGTTCGTACCCTTGAGTATCTGATGTAATTGGGATTAACTCTCCTAATAGGATACCAGGTTTTATTATATATTCCTCTTTTTCGGACATGTTGATAATAGAAAAGCGATATGTCAAATCGGATGGATATAATATCCCACAGTAAACTTCAATAAAATTTGGAAGTGATGCCGTTAATTCAAATATAAATGTATTGGCAGATCTACATTTATGTGGAACTGGAATTTCGTATGTTTGGTAAGAAGATATTGCTATTGTTACTGTTTCTCTAGTTATGACTTGTAATATATCTTCGTGCAGATCTAATTCTAACGGATGTGAAGTTTCAATCATTGGATAGAGTTCATCTTCAAACCAATATTCGTTAGCAAGCATTTCCTCCAATATAGGGCTTGTAATATCGGAATCGGTAGAACTGTCATCTGATAAAGACTCGGTTTCGGATCCTTCACTGGATTCTTCTTCAGATAAGTCTGACGGCTGATCATCTATTGATATGCTACTATTGGATCTTGGTCCTAATGATTCTTCTGTTTTTCGTTCATAAGAAATGGGAATTGATCTTATTTTTCCATGGTTGATCCACAATTTTCTGGTTTGATAATCTATTTTTGCACGAGCAATTTTGAGCCAATCGTTTCCAATTATAATATCGGCTGGTGAAGTTGGTAGTAATTCAATTGATATCGGTACAGGGTCTATATCGTTAGGTTTTAATGGAACATTGTTGATAATACCCAATGAAGCGTGCCTATCACCATTTCCTAACATGAAAACTGCTGTTGAAGGTTCATGTATTTTTAATTTAAGTTGCTGAGCTAACTTCTGTGACATACAAGTTTTCGAGGCACCGCTGTCAATCAATGTACGTATAGGAATTGTATATAAAGTAAATATAGCGTATAAAGCTGTTGTGTGGTGAAATTGTTTTGGGTAATCATCCAAAACTGCAAGAGTTCGGGCTGTCTTACAAGTACTAGAGAATTGACGACGAAGGGATGGAGCCAAACGTAAGAGTTGTCCAAAACTGATATCAGCAGTTCGGTTTAAGATATCGGTTGAGACGTTATAAGGTTCCTTCCTTATAATACTTTTTGTTATGTCTGTCATTTTTTTGGTATTTTTCTGTATAGCAGTTTTATTATCTTTTTGTGTAACTGTACCCGATTTAATAGTCGATTGTTTGGGTTTAGTAAATGTTACATTTTTGGTTTTGTCAAAAGAGTTTAAAGGGGGTTGAGAAAAATTTTTGTTTAATTTTTTTGTTTCTTCTTCGTTTGGAGGCGAGTCAATATCCATATTATTGCTATTTCGTATCTCTGTCCATTGGTTTCCAGTAATATTTTGTGTTTTATTTAAAGTCGATTCTCCGAAAGTAGATGCCAGACCAGTTGTGGGTAGTGGTGGAGGTGGTAATGGTAAGTTTTCGATGTTGGGAATTGTAGCTGGTTCAACGTTTTGTAAAGTCGATGCTGCACCGTTTGTCTCTTGGTATGTTTGGGAATTCATATGATTGTCTTGGAGTTGCGTGGCTTGTTTTTGTTTTCTCGACTTACGACGAACTGGAGGGTCTACAAAATCTACTTTCTTTTGTGAGTTTACTTTATTTACCTTACCTGTTACATTTCGAGGTCTTAATTGTCGAGTTCTTGGTAATGGCGCACGCTGTTGAGCAGCATATAACTCATCAAAATTTTCTTCGTGTATTTGTAGGTCATCGTCATAATATTCATTATCATCTCTGATATCATAATATTCATTGGTGTTATAGCCCTCTTCATTATCATAAATATATTCGTGTTCGAACTCCTGATTAATCAAATTGAAATCAAACGGTATCTCTTCGTAAACAGTATCCTTTTCTTCCATGACGGCTAAAGTAGCAGAAGGTGAGTTTGGCCTTGTAGGGTTGGTTTTTCGGTAGACTGGCTCATTATTATCATTATTGCGGAACCTGCTTTCTCCCGGTCTACTTTCTCCAAACCTTCTGTTTTGTTGATTATCATTTCCCCTATTATTCCCGTATGGCTGGTAAGGATTATTATTTCGATATTGATTATTATGATAACCATTGTTATTATATTGGTTTCTGTTATTATTACGATCCCATCTGTTATTGTAAGGATTTGTAGTTTGGGTAAATCTTTTTGTTTCTTCTTGAATTAATCGTCGCAGCAACCTTTCTAATTCATAGGGAGAATTATTTTGATACTCGTTACGAGTAGGATCGGATTCGTGTTGATATAATTCCAGATTTTGCATTTGCTTGGTTAATACATCGATGGATGGGGAATCAGAACCAGATTTTGTATTCAAGTCAGGTGGATGAAATGCACGCGAACGAGCTTTTTTGATAGTTTCTTTGGATGGGTCATTTCTATTTACCCAAGCAGTTGGAATTCTTTCTTCGGCTTTTTGTGGTATAAACGGATTGTCTTGCGGATATAATGTGACACCATGTTGTCCTCTCCAAAAACCATAGGCAAATTGTTTGTAGTCATTGAATGATTTTGCTCCCATCATATAACAATGTTTTTTTATACGTGGTAATAATCCTGATTTGAATTTTGCTTCAATTAGAGCTTCGCCTGCTTTATTGGATAGTTCTGCCAAGTCAGCTGCTTGCTGAATGCGACCCAAGAACATTCGAGGGGGTTCATCCTCTCCTTGCAACAGTTGATCGAATGCATCTTTATAGTATTCAATAACATCTTCGGTAACGTATTCTTCTTCTAGAAGCTTAATTAATTCGTCATAATCGACACCAAGAGCGGGAGTTGCACGGATCTTTCCTTGTAAGAAAATACGAGCATACTTTCTGACTTGCGCATTTAGAATACTAGCTTTTCTTGCTGCATTTTTCTGATTGGTAATTGCGAAATATGATTCAAGGGTATCTCTGAAATGACGAAAATCTTCACCCTCATAACCGCAGAAATCAATTAACCTGGGCTTATAGCTCAATGAATCGGTGCCCGATGCCAACACAGGTGAATAAGAACCCAAGTCTGATTCGGTAGGAGCGTGAACGGAATCGGAAATAGTCATTTTTGTTTAGAAATAAGGGTATGTAAATATTTGTATATGAGATTTATTTGATAAGGTTTGTTGTGGATAATTTGTGGTTGGTATTGTTTAATTAAAAATTTGTGATAATAAAATTTGGTTTATTTGTTAAAGATTTGTCGATTTGGAAAATGATCCTTTATAAGGTTTAAAAGTGTGTTTATGGGGAATTAAGTGTTGAATGATCTTAATGTTTCAAAGCGTCCCCTGTAGTGAGCACCATATGATACGTTTCGGTCGTATCGTGTTAAAAAATGAATAAAAAGTAATATAATTCCGAGTATATGACTCAAGGAAAAGGATAAGTTAAAATAAATAACTTATAAAAATAAAAGAGTTTGGTTAATTTATAACCAACAAAATAAATCAATCCCGATTGTAGGGAGAAAATAGAAAATAATGGTGAGTGAACCAAGTAGTTTATTAACTTTGTAAACTTAGTAGAACTAAAGATTTAATTAAGGAAGAAAGATGTCTTATTTATACTAATTTCTATCTATCTATCCTAAGTTGATAATTGGCTGAAATCTTGAGTATTAGTAACTTGCACTTGTAACAGTTACTTGCAAGTGTTGCAATTACTTGTAAAGGTTGCAATTACTTGTAAATGTTGCAATTACTTGTACGTGTACCCCTTACTGGTTTAGGTAACATTCACGAGTGCGTGTAGCAATTATCCTGGTTATCTTTAACAGTTGGTACGGTCTGAATGGAACACAATATTTATGATAAATACTTCTTTATTTGTTGAATAATTATAATAATGGGATATTATTGATGTTGATAATTTGGAAGGTGATAATATATATAATAATTAATAAAGAGAAAGAGAAAAAAACAAGGGTAACAATATAATGGCCAAAAAAGTTTGAGCTACTTTTCTTGTTTGAGAGAATTTTAGAAAATAAAAAAATAATAAATATATATATATATATAGGGAATGTATAAATACTATAAAAAGAAAAAAAGGAAAATAACGTAAAAAAAACCATCAAAGTGAGGATATGTAATTAGGAAATATAAAAATAAGAAAAAAACAATTTAATCATGAACACCTGGTTTACGATGTGAGAGGAATCTTTTGGAGGTGAATTTTTCAACGATTTTAAAGGCTTTATTGCTATCTTTCATATTATTGTATGCGTAAATATAACGCCAGCAGCGATTGTAATATCTTCTGATTTCAATAGGTATTTCATCAGGTAGAGATACTTGATCGAGAAAATTATCAAGATTTTGTTGTAATGCTTTGAATAAATAATCACATTCTTTTCTTGCAATTCTTTTTGCTGAACTCCAATATCTCCCGATCCAATTAGCTTCACAATGATACTTCAGATAAAGAGTATAGAGGTGTCCTGATTTTACAAGTTCTTCCAATGCTGTTTTCTATGCAAGAAAATCTGGCTGATTTTCAAGCATATGATATGGGCAGCAGGTATAGTCAGAACTGGCCTCTTTTTCACCACATTTTGCCTTCCAATATTTTCCTTGTGCTTTGTATTCATTCCCTTTCCTAAGACCGCGCTCTATTAGTATTATTTCTACTCCCTTTCGAAACCAAGTACTGTATATTGGTGATTTTTTTTTGCCTTCATTCTTGATTTCCAAATTATAAAAATTCTGGATCTTTTTTTCGCCATCTGCTCCAATATAGTATCCAGGTAGGATTACACATTGGTTGACTGTACTTAATTGTATATCTTTCAAATTAAAGCTATTGGCATGCTTAGCACTAGGTGCATAAGCATTATGGTTTGATGATTGATTGAGAATAAATAAAGCTTGGCATTCTGGATGAAGTTTTTCAAATAAAGGAATAACATCATCCTTTATTTTCTCATGCATATCCTTCCATATCCAATAGCTATCCCGATTTAATCCTGCAAAGAAGAATTTCCGTGATCTCCAGTTCTTAATACACATAGTACCATGACAAGGACACTGAAATTCACTGACCATGATAGACCGACCAGGAGATTTATTGCAGATTGCGTTTTCATTATTAAGAAGCCAAAGATTGGTTGATGATTCATTACTATAAAATGTGCTTTCATCTTGAGTCACCATAACTTTTTGTTGTTGACCTTCTGGTAAAATTGGTAGAGTCAGCTTATTAGCGTCATTTTCATCATACTTCTCCATAAACTGGCTGTATTCAACCATCTTAGAAGCCCACTCTTTTGGATATTGCACAACATCAGCACGCTCATGTCCATCATAATATACAGCTTTTTTTATTCGCGCAGAAGCTGTATCCCCATTCAACCATGTAATTCCGAAGTACTGAAGCTGAAATATTTCCAGGGAGATTGAACATACTTGAAATAATAGTGTTATTTAAATACTTCAGTAATTCTGTAATGCCTCTTTTTTCTGGTTTGGTGGTAATTATCCATTTTTGCGCAGCTTCTTTAATATCTTCATTGCTCAGAAGTGAGGCTCATTTCACATGCTTTCCTTGCTAATGAACGGGTATTTTGCCATCGTGTAAATATTCATGGGCATACGATCTGATGGCTTGAGCCTGATATGGTGTATTTCACCAATAACCACCCAAAAATAAAAATTGTTTCAATTTTGTCTTTTTAAATACCGCTTATATATATGGTAAGCAAAGTGTTTATTGTGTAACTTGAAAGGTGACAGAAGTAAGAATGATTTAATCATAGATGCCAATACGGCGATGTGAAGCATATTTGCATGAAGAAAACTTTTCTACCAAGTCAAAAGCATCATTGATGGGAACATTTTGGGAATAAGCATCTATAAAACGCCAAGCTTTGCCAAAAAATCAGCGAATCGTAGTAGGCGCATTAATAGGAGATACAGAATCCAAGAAGTCTGGTACATTTTCTCTAAGTGCTCGGAATGAGTAATCACAGTTCACTCGTGCTATCCGTTTTGTTGCACCGCAGTATCTTTCGATCCAGTTACATTCACAGTGGAATTTAGGGTATAACTCAAATATATGCCCTGCATCCTCTATAGCTTCACAAAGAGCTGCCTTCTGTTCACGGAAATCAGGTTGAGAAGCAAGAAGATGTTTTGTGTAGCACTTGTTATCATTTGCTGCTTCTGCAGTACAACCCATTCTCCATTTTTTCGCAGGACGATATGGATCATCACCGACCCAAAGCCCATGCTCTTCTAGAATAAGTTTTACACCTTTGAAATAGCATATGTTTTGCTTATCAGCCATTACAATTGTAACTTCTTTTTTTCTTTTCTTTATGTTTTCGGAATACTGGATATACATGCTTTGTGTAATTAATTCACCTGTCTTGGGATTGACATAGTAACCATCTCGGTATTTGTGGTTACTACAGTGGTCACTGTTAGCTGATCCACAAAATTCGGAATCTTTTCTCATTCCAACAACTCGTAATGCATAATTTGCATCAGCGTTGTGGTTACTACTTTGATCGAAAATGAAAAGTGCTTGTGAATTTGGATGTACAAGTTCGAATATTGGTATAGCATCTTCTGTCAATTGACGTGTCATATGTTCATGCGCCCACCATTTCTCCCAGTTACCACCAGCTTCAAATAATGTATGAGACGTCCATGCAGTTTGGCTTCTACTCCAAGATCTATGACATTACTATGGGATTCAGGATCAAAATGACCATTGTCTTTTCGTTGTCGTTTTCTTACAGCTTGTTTAAGTTTACTTAAATTAGGCATAAGGAGAAGATATAGATCTTATTACTGAGCCTTGGAGGTGCCTAGTAACAGTTTGTTTCAGCATCAGCGTAACTCTGCAGACCGGCCTGTGTAACATGACAGAGCTACATTAATCCGATTGTTTCAATATTATTCCCTCTCTGCTAAAATCTAGCTGTACTGACCAACTTTGACAACTTTCAGCGTCGATACAACTTCTTTTTTTTAAAAGTTAATCTATAATAAATGTTTTAAATATGTATAAAATTAAATGTTATCGATTAAAAAGATCAAAAAATCATTTTGCGTGTCTCTGAAAATCTTTAAAGTTGGGTCAAAATTTGGGCGGTTATTGGTGAAATACACCATAGTGATTTGACGGAATAATTCAAGCAGTCTTTGCTGCTATTTGTAAAGCTTTCATTATTGGAGTTTTTTTAAGTAGTTCACCAAAGTAAATATGAACAGCAATATGCTTCCATGGCTGATAATCACCTATAGATCTTTCATTATCATCTTTAGTATTCATAATCGGTGCAACTATAGGCGTCAGTTGATCATATGCTTCTTGGATAGACATTAACGGGAAAGGAGTTTCTGATACACCATCATTATCACTATTATTATTGTCAACCTTTCTTTTGAAGAAATCAGTGATCTCATGTAACTAATCTCATGACTACCTTTCTTTTTCTTTAACGCCTATTCCTCGCAGTAATACTTGATAGTTCTACTTTGCCCTAATGTTTTTCACGCGAACATATATTGTTACTTTTATCCCATTTAATAAGAAAGATAGGCTTTGGATCTTCCACTATTATGTCTGCTAGTTCTGGTTCTTCATCTACTTCTAATGTCATGAGAATTTGAAAATCATCCTCTGGTGGAATTTCAGAATTGTTGGAAATTTCAGTTACATTGTTTTCCTCTCTATGGGCACGTTTTTTAAAACGGCCATTATTTGAATTCTTTAATTGTTTGCGAGCACGCTTTTGTTTCTTAGTCAGAGGACGCATTGTAATAATAAATAAGTATGAAATAAAATAAAAGATATAAAACTGTTATAAATAAAATAGTTCAAAATCTTTATTCTTAAATCAAAAAAACTGCTCTTTTATATATTTTCTTATTTTATTTTATCTGATTATAGTTAAACTATATTTTATAAAAATAGATAAGATGCACTATAATATTTGAATATTACATCATTCTTTTAAACTATTTAAAACAGTTATTACTACATATGTAACCTTCATTTTTCTTTAATATTTCTTTTTGTCCGAATGATTAATAATGATAACTAATAGTGTTTGATTGGCTTTCTTATTTTCCTTAATGGAAATAAAATTTGCTTAATCAATTTTAAGTGGATGTGTTATATATTTATCTGCTGACAAATAGGTAATAACCGATAATTTATTACACATAAGCTGTCTGCTGCTACACACAGCTTTTTCAATCTCATCTCCGTCAGAATCCCTATATCGATTTCTTTGCTTTACTTGGTAAACTTTCATATTCCGACAAAACTTTGAAGGCTATGAAGTCGATGAAAAATAAGTTTTTTTCAAAAAACAAAATGACAGTATATTCAGAATACAAAAATACACCTATTTTAGGTGCTAAAAAGTTGATTACTACATGTAAAAAATATTTCATAGGGTTCAAGTTTCTACATTGGGATTCAAATTATTTTGATAGTTTAGACAGAATGCACTGCAGTAACATTTTTGGTACTATAAATATACCAGCTACAGTATATAGTCTATAAAATTCGTCATATTCATATATATCTAAGGAGATTAAGAGACTTGCTGTAGAGGAAAACAGAATTGAATATAAGAGAAAGAATGTGATTCTAAAACAGTCTTCAGGTACCTTCTTTTTCCTGATGTTGCCTGTATAATCTAGTTCCATACTGTTAAAATGATATTAGCTTTTGAGAGTTATGGGATCTCAATCAATAAATAATTAATATGCATTACATTTGGTTCAGAGCACCTCGAGTGAAGCGAACTCTTTGGACTCCTCATTAGAGAAAATAGTTGAGCTTGGTAATGGTCCAAATCTCCAATGGTTTGGCACTAGTAAATAGTAGTAACCACTTTTTTTTTTGGCTTTTGTTAGATAAGGAGTTAGAACGTGGCTATTAATATACATAATAAGTGTATTCCAGTGATTGACATCTAAGTTCTTTGGCTTTTCTAAAAACACGTACAATCTATTAAATTTATTTTGTTTAAGCAACTGCATAATAATAATAATGTTGCATATCTAGAATTGACCACTTACTGACTTCTAGTTGACTGGCTTATGCATTGACCAAAGTACGACATGCATTTGCCAAGTGCTCTTGGCAGAAAGAGTATTGCTGCTACAAACCACAACGCTGCTTATCTTTGGTTGTCTGAGATGATAATGGTGACGACGAATATTCACATTTGCAATTGTTAATTACCAATATGTCTTGAACACATTCACGTTGAAGTATCACGTCGATTGTTTCTTTTATATCTTGAGCTCCTTCACAGCTAAACTCGTTGAGGACTTCAATGTAGTATTTTTTTAGATATTGTAGATCTAGATCATTATTAACAATTTCGATTGATTGATTTAATACTTTAATGAGCTCAAATGTATTCCATTCAGCTGAATCAAGACCACAAAGATATCTACGAATGATGTTTTTTGACATAGATCCTATAAAATGCTTTAATGCTTCTTACTTTTGACAGTAACTAAATTGTTAATGAACTCACTGCATTTAATAATTGATAGTGGTGGCATATTGAGGTTAATAAAGTTAGGAGTTGGGGTAGAAGGTGAATTGTAGAGTTAAAAATTTCTTCTATTTAAAGCTTTCCTTATCATAATCATATGATAGAAGCTACCTATAGCAAAAACATATTCTCAATATATAAATAAACAACCTTCTAAACAGGATATTGCATATCATTCTAGGGCGGTACTATTTTTTCAGAAAGGAAATAAAATACCTTTTTTTTAAAAGATTAATCAGGGAGTATTTTCACGATGTTTGTATTCGTTTGTGTGAGACAATAACAAAACTCTTTAACCAGATTACTAAAAAAATAATTACTAGGCAAAAAAAATTGTTTGAGCTACTATTGGAGACTAGTCAAGGCTATAGTAACTACACTATGGCCTGTTGGAACTAGTTGGTTAGCTACAGTCGAACCCTGCTTTTTGCACAGGTGGGATTTAAGCCAAGAGGTGTGCAAAAAGTGAGGGTGACACAAAAAAGGAAAATAGAATACCCGCTAAGCTGTCAACTATCACTAATAGTAAATGCAATTAAAGAAAAAAAGCACCAAATTTTATATCAATCAAATATAATAAAATAAAAGAGACGTTAAAAAGTCAACGAGACCCAAAAGAACAATAATTGAACTCAGTTTATTAAAATAAAATATTATCTCTATTTATATGAATCTTATTATCAGTGGGATATATTGATATGTGTATACATAAAATTTATATTTGTCATGGCCATGTGAATTATGAATATAAGATTAATGATATTAAGATTAGACTTTGTGCGGCTGACGATATAATATATCTACGCAGCTGTAACCTTATATCATTATAGAAGACGGACTTCTGTGTTCTTATAAATCATGGTCCAAATAGGGAAATACACGAAATGTCAGCAAAGCATAGTTAAAGATACGCTATACTTTAATAATTAGAATGACAAATAATTATCTTTATGAATAATATGTGTTGGATACAACACCAAATAAAGGCTAATAATATATTGCTCTACTACGATGATAGTGCTTTCTTTAGTTTTCTTTCTCTTTTTAATTTTTTCTTAATAATGCCTTTAAAACGCAAATCTGATTATCAAAAAGTTCCTATCAGTTTATAGGAGGATATTGCTGATCATTATTTGGAACTTGAAAGTGATGAAAGAAAAAAGACCCCTAGTATGACTGAATTAATCGTCTGGGCAAAAACCAATCATCAATTAAAAGAGCCGTTTCCCAATAGAACAACTGTTGGTCGATGGATTAGTGCCAGAAAAAAAGAGTTAGAAACTGGCATAGATAGAAGCAAAAGACAAAACGCTCGAGCAAAGGTTCCAGTATGTTAATTAAGTATTTAAGGATATTATTTTATACTTTTTTTAGAGTTGCAAAATCTAATCATTTTCAAATATATAGCTTCTTGAAGATGCTGTTTATATGTGGATTGAGCAATGATGCCATGAAAATATACCAGTTAACTGGGGCATCATTAAGCAATGTGCCAAAGTTTTTGCACCTTTACTTGATGTTTCAGAAGGTGAATTGGAATTTTCCAATAGATGGATCGATCGCTTTCAAAAAAGATTTCGTTTGGAAGTAAAAAGACTTCACGGTGAAGGTAGTTCTGCTGATGTTGTATTAGTAGCAGCAAAGCAAAATACCTATTCGCCCCCGGATTTAAGAGTTGGGGTTTTGCTTTTTCCCCCTTCAAAACTACCGATTTTGTTAAAAGTCAGATACATATTGGCGTAATATAGCTTCATGTTGCTGCAGGAGGAAAATATTTAAGTCAGAACTGCCATAAGAAATAAAAAGAAAACTCAGAAAAAACCAAGTGTTAGCAAAATGCCCTTATGTACCCTGCACTTATCTCTCCTCCCCTATATTAGCTCTAAAAATTTTCAGATTCAACTACAGAGGAACCCTGTTAATTTCAAACTTACATCTCCCATTTTTGGTGTGAAATTAAAGGGGATGTGAAAGTCATCGGGAACACATATAATTGATTATTTTTAAAGTCAGGTAAATAATAATAGAGACACAGTACTGCATATATGTACATACTGCACAACACATACCATTTATAATGCCTTTATAAGGCTAAATAAAATAGTAAATATGTATATCAACTGTAAAATTCATTCTATTCCTTGCATAAAGACATATATTATATTTTTCATTTAAGCTAAGGACTGTCCTCTATATCACGCACAGTAACATTCCTACTGATTATCTGATTACTGTATATCACATATGTAGTACTATCTAACTCAAAAGATATACATTAATAATTGATTATCTTTGTTAATATCTACGTGGTATTTTGATATGGTATTCTAAAACTTTTATCATCCTGTAACTTATTTATATATGTCAATTTGGTTTGCATAATCTCACGAAGTGGGTTTTATTCAGAAAAAGTATAAATATACAGTTTATATTGCACGTTCTTCTTTACTTGTGTGAATTTACATTTTCGTTTCTTATTCTATTTACGTATCTATCTATCTATCGTTCAAACGACAGTAACCACCAGTAAGAGTAACGTCGCATTGACAACTGACCAACAGTTAACAATCGCAGAGAGAAAGAAATCCAATCCACGTACAACAAATCAGGAACTGGCACTATGGGCGAAAGATCAGTTCAAGCTCTTCAAGGCTCCTGATATTAGTACTATATCAAAGGTTTTGAAACGTCAAAAGTTACAAGAGCAAACACAGACAATGTTACCGACTAGGTAATATTGGCTAAAAGAACTTAAGTAGTAAACTTGAGTTGTACAAGTCTCAGCAGCATAAAAAGCTAGCTGAGCTTGATAAATAAAAAAAAAACTTCTTTTTCACTCTTTCCTCACTTTTTCGATTTCTCTTTACTGTATCAATCTTGAACTAAAGGAAATTCCATTATAGACTTGGTCTTAGTCTATAACAGACAAGCAACATTGACACTTCTCGCAAGCGTCAATGAAAAGCTGAACATCCTGTATGTATATTTACTGTAACTTTTAATATGCTAAACTATTATTATCTAGCATGTAATCAGCATATTAATAGATATCTATTCATTGTAGGAACTGGAAGAAGCTTTAATACTTTGGATTGAGAATGCAGAGAACAATGGTATTCCAATCAATTGGGCTATGATCAAAAAGGCAGCTGGGATGTTTGCTGAAAAACTTGAAATATCGCAAAACGACTTCAAGATATCGAACGGTTGGCAAAGTCGATTTAGGAAACGCATGCAGATCAAACATCACCGACTTCATGGCGAATAAGGATCCGCAAGCATCCAAACTGCTGAACAGTTTGTCCAACAAATTCAAGAAAAGATATCTAAGTATGAGTTAAAAGATATTTATAACATGGATGAGACGGCTGTTTTATATCGAGCTCCTCCTGCTTCTATAATTTCAAGGAATGCTTATCCTGGGGTGAAAAAGGATAGAAAAAGATTGGCGGTTGCACTGACTTGCAATGCAGATGGAAGTGATAAAAGAGAACCGCTTATCATTGGAAATTCAGAAAAACCTGCTTCATTTAAAAAAAAAATAGGTAAGAGCTTAATATATTTTTATTCTATTTTTCCTATGATACATATATTTCAGCTTTAGAAAAATTAAATACAAAATTAATATATGTATACGTAATCTAGCTGCGCATTATGGTTTTAGCCTTTACTTCTCAACAGCATGGATGACCAAAAAGATATTTCAAGTATATTTATGACGCTTTGATACTGCAATGAGAGCGTCAAATAGACATGTGCTTCTTCTCTTGGATAACTTCAGTGGCCATTGTGTAGAATACTCTCCAACTAACATTGAACTTATTTTTTTACCGCCAAATTCTACGAGCAAAGTTCAACCACTCGATGGTGGAATTATAAAAGCATTTAAAGCACATTTCAAGTAAGTTTCTGATCCTGTACACACCACCCGTAATTTCAATACCTCTACCAAGTTATTGTTACTAATAATATCTTGTAGAGCTCGACAATATGAACGCGCATACATGGAAGTAACTTTGAGAAACAGAGGGATTACAACTCACTCTCCTGAACAGCTGTTCCATATCGATCAACTTTATGGAATGCATTGGATTAAAAAGTCATGGAATGACGTTAGCATGGATACTATAAAAACCTGTTGGCGATCAACACTTATTCGTAATACTCTTCAAAATCCTTCTGTTACTGATGATCCCCTGTCTAATGCTGATGTTATATTGTCACAAAAACATATTTCGGCTCACTCAAGTATTATCTTTGGTCAATATGCTTCCTTATCATCAATTGACTTTGACCCAGAAGAAGAAAAAAATTTGGTGCACCAAAATCTTACTGATGATGAAATTGTTGAGCATGTAATAAAGGAAAAGGAAGCCGAAAGTAGAACAAGCAGTCAAGATGGAATTGTTGACGATTTATATAATATAGCTATAACCACTACTAGTACAGCACTAGTTCCAACACCTATGAAAACAAAAGAAAAAATTTTTCATATAGATACTGTGCTGGATTTTATAGAAGCTACTAATGATGACGACGAGTCAGTTCCCAGTTTAGCCGCTAAGTTGCATGTTTTACGTGATAAGCTCCAAAACAAGATGTTCACACGGCAAAGCTCATTGGACTCTTTTTTTTTCGGGATAATTTGAATATAAATGATTATTTTATGTTGTGTGGTTAATAACTGGGATTTCTCTTTTTTTATTCACTAATACATTGTAATAAAGTAAATACATATTTGCATAGTATAATTTCCATAAATACATATATTACTCCCATTAAGGTTTCAACCCCCCTGCTTACATTGAAAGTGAAATAAATGAGAATGTGAAAATTTTATTAAGTCAATTTTTCCATTCCCTGAATTTCTGTGAAATTAATGAAAACGTGAAAGTTAACGAATATGAAATTAACGGGGTTCCTCTGTATGTGAATGAAAGATAAGTTGCATTGTAAAGTGAAGTGTAAGTAATTTCTTTAAAAATACAAATTTTTTCCATTTCTTATTTATATACTCTACTGAAAATAAACAAATTAGGTGAGGGAGGAGAGATATGTAAGTGCATGGTACATAGGGGCATTTTGCTAACACTTGGTTTTTTCTGAGTTTTCTTTTTATTTCTTATGGTAGTTCTGACTTAAATATTTTCCTCCTGCAGCAACATGAAGCTATATTACGCCAATATGTATCTGACTTTTAACAAAATCGGCAGTTTTGAAGGGGGAAGAGCAAAACCCCAACTCTTAAATCTGGGGGCGAATAAGTATTTTGGCAGCAAAGCTACCAGAGATCCAGGAAAAAGTGTCTCAGTATGACCCTAAAGATGTATTTAATATGGACAAAACAGCTTTATTTTATTGTAGTGCTCCTAACACTACAATAGCTCCTACATCTTTCAATGGCATTAAAGATGATAAGTCACGACTTACAGTAGTGGCGACTGTAAATGCATTAGGTGAAAATGTTTGGCCATTGTGGTTTATTGGAAGGGCTGCTAGACCTACGTGCTTTAAAATAGTAAAAAATTGCATTACTGTTTATTCTTATTTAAATACATATATATTATGCTTATGTACTTTACTTTATTATACTTTTTTTTGAATTAATCAGAATAAGACAGTTGATGTTTCCCATTATGAAGCAAATGCCAATGCTTGGATGACAAAGAGTATTTTTTCCAAATATCTTCGCATGTTAGACAGAGCCATGAAGAAACAAGGTCGAAGCATTTTGTTATTTCTTAATTTTTCTCAGGACATTTTCTAGAAAAGTATAAACCAACTAATGTTGAGCTTCTTTACTTACCTCCAAAACGACATCTATCATGCAACCATTAGATGCCGATATTATCAGAAGCTTTAAGGTTCATTTTAAGTAGGTTCTTATTCCATTTATTTTTTAACAAAAACATGTAGTAGTATATAATTTTCATATATAAACTCTATTATTTTAGGAATCGGCAGTATGAGCATGCTTATGACTCTATTAAGAAGCAACTGGCTGCTAAAAAACGACCATCAAATGCAAACATGTATCGCATTATAGTTGTCACAGCTATTGACTGGGCCCATGGTGCTTGGAATAAGGTTTTGAAGGGCAACACCATTATTAATTGTTTTGGAAAAACAGAAGTAATGAATAATGGTAATACCAGTACAAGTAGTACATTGGATCTAGATGATCAAGTAGCCTTAGGTCAAATTAATGATTATTTACATCTTATTTATAAAGATGAACTTGATCCTAATCCAGCTGAGGAAGTTGCTACAGTTCATCCAAAGTTTTCCAATGATGATATTATAGCTGCCGTACTTAAGAAAGATGAGCTTGATGTGCCTGTAGTTACTACAGAAGGTGATGAATCTATCAATGTTGCTGAACCTGAACCTGAACCAGTTATCTCTTCCAGAGAGAAAATAGAAAGAATTGAAAAGGTCATCAGTATTTTAGATGAAGTTGAACATTTAACCATTAAAGATGAATTACGTAAAAAAAATCAAGTGAATCAGTCTCTAGTGACTTCTTATTTTAAAAATTCAGCCTAAATTGCTAAATATAGTTTATTGCAAAATTTCTGACTATAAAAATAATCTAATACTACTGGTTTTACTCTATCTCAGCCTATGACATATAAAAGTGGGATTTTGCACAGGTCCCTTTTAGGTGTGCAAAGTGCAAAAAGTGGGGTTTGTGCAATTTTATTAAGTAAAAAGCGGGATTTAGGCCAAAAGGTGTGCAAAAAGTGGGGGTGTGCAAAAATTGGGAGTGCAAAAAGCAGGGTTCGACTGTTGCCGTAATAAAATGGGGTAGCCAAATTAATTTTCTCAGGAAGAAAAAATTCATTCTGAAAAATTAAATTCTTCAGAAAATTAGATATTTTCGATTTTATGGAATTAATGAATTTTATGAAATTCATAAAGAATATAATATATCATTAAGAGAGTAAAACAAATTGTTTTCTTTTTCTGTTTTTTCTCCTCCTAAATAAAAACAACAACAATACTATTGTTTTTGTTTTTTTAAATATATATAAAAAAACATCATCTACATAGTAGATTTGGTTTTTCTAGGAAGATAAATATTTATAAAATTATAATTTTAAAAAACAAAAGATAATATCTTTGATGTTTTTATATATATATTTAAAAAAACAAAAACAATAGTATTGTTGTTGTTTTTATTTAGGCCACTAGTTGCTAAGTATGGTACGCGGTTAAGTTTATAAAATTATGATAATTAATCTAGATACAGAGGGTCCCTGTTAATTTCATAGGGCCATTTCCCAATTTTTTTGTGAAAATAAAGGGGTGTGAAAATTAACGGATACTATGAAATTCTTTTCCAAGAATGTGCATATATTGAATACTTCAGCTTACTACTGTATACAGTATCTTTTAATGTATCAAAATACGTATTAATTAATAACTTATTTCTATATGATCGCTCTTAATGCATTTTTGGAACTATTTCTTTTTTTATTGAGCATATCTATGACTTTTTTTTGAAAAAATAAAAGCTATATATAGTCCCCAAGAGATGCAGAGATGATTTATCTATTATATTATTCCATTTTTTCATTTTTTTTCCATCTTTTTATATCTCTGCTCTATATATACTAAAACAAAATGACAGTAACCAAATCTAACGTTGGCTTGACAACTGAACAGTATAGTATTCTGGCTGAGAAAAAGAAAGACTTAACCCGCGAACCATGACAAACCGATCACTAGCATTATGGGCTAAAAATGAATTCAAGTTGTTTAAGGCACCTGATATTAGTACGATATCTAAAGGCTTAAAGCGAGAAAAACAAGAAGAGAATAAACATTGAATAAACTCTTACAAAAACATGTAAATGGCGTAATAAAAAAAGTAACCCATCCTATATACTAATTTAATTACAATCCTTATATTTATCACATAATTTTTTTTTGATTTACATACCCGTTAAGAATTCAATGCCGCTAAGTGCTGTGAAAGTGAAATTAAGGGGTATGTGAAAATTTTCTTATGTTATTTTTACCATTCCTTGATTTTTGGTGAAGTTATTGAGGTGTGAAAATTAACGGATATGAAATTAACCGGGACCCTCTGTATCATTAAAAAAATTGAATTTTTTTATGATAAAAAAAGATGGAGGACATATATGAAAATAATATTAATCATGAAGTTAATAAAATTATTAAAAATTAATGGCAATTCTTAAATAATAATTGGCCTATGATGTATAATAAATATGAACATAGAACAGAGCTTAAAAATATAGAATTAATTAATGATATTGAAATAGAACTAAAAAATAAAATTGGGTTTATTACTGTCTTCTTTTTTCTTACTATATCATATGGTACTTGTGAATATCCAGGTCCATATAGTAAATTAGAAAAAAGATTAGTAATATTATATCATTTAGTATGTGGTGAAACAGGTCAATATATGAATCGATATATAAAGTATTCTTCATTTTATGCGGTATATCATAAGTTTTGGATAGATAATTATAAAAGTTTAAATAAAAAAGTTGATGAATTTTTATCAAAAATGTTTTCATCTCCAAAATTAAGAATTTATAGTGCATTAAAACGAAATCCTAAACAATTTAAACATGTGGCGTTAATTATAGATTGATATGATCCTAAAATTAACTTTGTTGATACAAATATTAAAAGGGAAAAATTATACTCTTATAAGTTAAAAAACCTAGATGTAGAACCTAAATTATTTGTGATAGGAATGAAATAATTTTATGGGTATTTAAAAGTGAATTTTGTGGTGAAAGTTCTGATGGTAATATGTTATTAAATATGAAGTTATATAATAAATTGCATATTACAGATTGTGTAGCTATGGATGGAGGTTATCCATTATTTTTAAATCAATTTTATTAAATTTCAGAAGAAAAAAGAAAGTCATACTCAGATGATAACTTTATATATCCTATTAGAAAAGATATCGTTGTTGATTTAACTTATCATGAAGCACATTATAATGAAGTTTTCGGAAGCTTTCGATCTACTATTGAAAGTCAATTCTCAGTTTTAGGCAGTAAATTTAATCAATTTAATAATAATCATAAGGTTACAAAAATGCACGATATAAAACATGCATAAGTTTGTAGATGATTTTGGTATTAATATTCAACCTCATTATAAATTATGGAAAAGTAAAGGCTTTAATTTTCCTATTGAAGAGAAAATGATAGATATTGTTATATCAAATAAAATTAAAGTTAAAGAAAAAACTAAATGAATAGAAGCACTACAACAAAAATTACTATCAATGGAACTAAACAATAATGATGATAATGTAATTAGTGAAAATGAGATGGAGATCGATAATAATAGCTCTGATTCTCAATTAGATGTTCCAAAGGAATATAATAGAAATAAAAGAAAAAAAAATAAAGTTACTAATATAAATAAATATGGAAATAATAATAAAAATGTATATGAAAGTGAATGCATCATTGGTCATAAAGTTATTGATAGTGAATATTAGTTTTTAATTAAATGGAAAGATTATCCTGATAATGATAATAGTTGGATTTCTATTAATAAATTCAATCAAAAAGATATGTTAAACAAGTATGCTAATCAAAACCAATTAGTAATTACTTTATATTTAAAGACATATTTAGTGTCTTTTTTTTATTAGTTATTAAGTAGCTTTTCAATAATTTTTCCGAGATTAATATTTCCACTATTACATATATAATTTTTTTTTATCTCTTTTATATCTTTCTTTTTATCTCTTTTCTCTCTTTTTCTAATATCTTTATAGAATTTTTTTATTTTTTTCCCTTTTTCTTGGAGTATGAACTTTACTATGTTTTGAACATAAAAAATCTGGTTTATTATGCCCAATATTTGTATGTAATTTCGTATGACACATATGCCCTTCATTTTTACCCCTTTTATGTATATACGTACAAACACTTTTACTTGTATTCAAACACCAAAAATAATTTGTTTTTGTAGCTTCAACTTTTTTTTCTATAATACTGGCCATCATTTTTTGCTTTTTTTCTATATTTTCTACTGACATTTCTTTATCAAAATATTCTACCATTACTTCTTTCATAAGCTGTTTAATAGAATGTTGCATAGAGTTTCTGTTTATTTAAAATTCAGTATTTAATAAAGTCATTGTTAAAAAATTATTGAATCCTTTGAAGGTTATCTTTTTTAGGAAATAGAAATTCCATTTTTATTTAATTTTTAATCTGTTAAATTTTTTGTCAGTTCCTACTTTTTTCTAAGTTCCAATTATAACAACTGGTCTCCATAAGCAGAAAAAAAAATTGATTGGTATTTTTTAAGAGCGTGTTTTTTTTACTGTGCCTATTTTTTATACCACAGAAGCTGTAACCCAGCTCATTATTGATTCACTAAATTCCAAACATTATATTATGCAGGCAAACTAATTAACTTCTTTTTCTGTTTCCATTCATTGTATTAACAACATTTATATTAACAATTTAGCAATGAACAGCCTAAAAGTGCAATTGAATATTTGACTGCAGCTGTAAATGTAGTCAGAACGCAACAGCAAACACTAACGAATATATTAAATCAGAAGAATAATCAAATTAACTTAACAGACGAATCTCCACCACCTACAAATCCCATTAATTGCCCAGAACCGTTCACTAATGCAAAAGGAAAGAAAAATTACAAAGTTCATCAAGAGGATATTGTCAGATTAAATTAACTCAAATAATGAACTTTTAGAAAGCAATGTAAAATCAGTTTTACACACGATTAAAATTTCATGTTGGCAAACTGTTTCAAATTGAAATCAGAATTTGCAGAAACAGAACAGCTGAATAAATCATGGTCTTCATTACTATGGCATGAAATAGAAAAAGAAGTTTTATTCTTTGCACGATTGGTAAAAACAAAGACTGGTGTGGATTTTAATGCATGTGCCAATCACTAAGCTTTGCATTATCTTCTTGGTACTACATGGAATAATAAAACTGGTGCCAAGCTTCAAAAATATAAAAAGTTATTATTGTCATTATTATTCTTATTTATATCTCAATCTTATTTTGGAATTAACTATTTTTTTCATTATAGGACACAGAATAGCAATCAAAATAGTATTCAAGAAGAATATCATGATGATGACTCTTTACAAAAGTAAGATTCTAAGCTTTACTGTTTTTATATCTTGGCTCATTATTTTCGAAATTGCTTTGCGTGTAATTTTTTGGGTTGTCCAAAATAAAGTGGTAATAATGCCAGTGAAAGTAATGAGCAAGCTGTCCAAGCTCCCATTGATCAAGAGTAAGTAATTCAAAAGTGCCAGTTTTGACCAATACAAAGTTTAATATTAACGCTTATTATGCTGATAGGGCATATATATATATATATAGCTATAAAGAAATTCCTCAAGTCAGGATAATAACAGGGAATCTCTTATTTCTCAAGAAGAGTAAGTTATATATGATATTTTTGTTTTTTTGGTTAAAGGCTATGGTTATGTAAACCAATATTATGCTGTGTGATATATAATACCAAATTAATAAGCTTATATATATTATATAAAACTGTATGATACTCTATGAATATTCAAGAAAATCACTATGACAATCTATGATTATCTATGAGTATACATGCACTATGAATATGTATAAACTGCACCATTTCATGGTTTATCATTGTGATAATAACCATAGATTTTCATAGATTTTCATTAATTATTATATATCATTTACTGTGGTGTTAATCCAGTGATTACAAACAATTCATAATCTATAATTTTGAATAATACTGAGAGATTAAAGTCAAAATATAAAATATTTTTGATTTTCTTGGCATTGAAATATTAAAATAATAAAAAATATCAAAATTTATAAAATTTTGAATATTTTGACATTTATAGATTTTATAGAACTTATGAAATCCATAAAATAAAATTAATTTCTATAACAAAAATATCAAAATCATAGATTTGTGATATTTTGTGATTCTCACAATATCTTCTGTTACCCCCTTCCCTTTAATTATAAGTAAAATTTTGGAAGTAAAAATAAATAATAACAATAACAACATAGGCATGTTTATGTTTCTACTTATATTATCAAATTTTATTTCCACAAAATTCACAAAATATTCACAAGTTGTGATTCACAAAGTCCGAATAGGTCCGGCAAAATTTTAAGCAGGGGTCACAACTTTTTTGAGCTTAACCTATAGGTTCTTTCAATTTTTTTTTTATTTAGCGTCAAAGATAATAAAAAATTGAAAATACATGAGGTATTACTTCAAATGAATTCACAAATAATACACAAAGTCCAAGGTATTTTTTTTTAGATTGCATAAATATTTTTTTTCTTGTATAAATATTTATATCTATATATTACACTGCTGGTGACCTTTTTTTTTCTTTTTCTTTCTCTCTCACATTGTTATATCCCATTCAGATTGTATTTAATAAAGGAAAAAGATAATAATATAAGGAGTTCCAAAGGAAGAAAAAAGTTATATCGACTAAGATATTTAAAAAAAGAAAATCAAATAAAAGAGACAGTTGTTCTAGTCCCAAAAAAAGTTTATTCTACAAGAAAAAAAAGAAACTAAATCCTATTTATACTAAATACTTGATTATCTGTTCCTATAATTCGAATCCGACTTTACATTGATAAAAATGAAGATGATATTAGGTGAAGAAATCGATTTCAATTTCAGGTAGAGTCAGATGGGGTTACAAGTGAGAATTGATTTCATCAGACAGATGTGAACTTAATTATTATTTCTTGTTTAAAACTTTTGATGATGATTTATTTTTAATGATGATAGTAATATACTTGTGATATTAAAAAAAGTTAAAAGAGAAAAAGAGAAAAGAGAATATATATATATATATATAGAAAGAGAGGCAACAGTTCTTGATGGTTGCATAAATATAAAATTTATTGTTGTTTGTTCCTGGTGTTTATAGCCTTACTGAGGTTGTCTAGAGAGCAGCCTTGAAGGGAAACGCGCTCATTTTCAATAGCCTGGGCTGCATCTTCCAATAAAGTACTTTATTCTTCAGAAATCTTTCGATTTCATTGATTATTACGAGCCTTTTAGAGTAATATTTTCTCTCTAACATATAATGTATGACGTTTAAATATACAATATATCAGTACGTATAGAAATCATTATTGTAACCTATTTAACATTACCTTTTGCATCTTGTCTCCATTTACTTCTATATTCTTCGTTCAAGCTATTAATACTTGGCTTTCCTTTACCTAAGCCTATAGTCCATTCTTTCTATAAGCCAGTTATATTTGACAGGTCATGGCTAAGCTTATACTGGTTTCTTGGACTATCTTCTTCATCTTCTTCGAGTATTTGCAGTATTATTAACTGATACATTAGTTGTAGGATTTGTGTACCATGAGGGTTGGGTATTATTTCTGAGTGAGTTACCGAATTTTTCCTCCATTTTTTTAATAATATTTGAAGATATTGCTTCGATAATCGCATTACTGTATCAGTTGAATTATGGCTTCCAGACGATCTATACAAAGATTGGATCTGCAAGGCCAAATCAGATATTCTCGAGTTAATCTTGGGAGCAACATGCTGGATTTCCACCTCTGCAGGAGGTGTAGTACTATTGATAGTATGGTTAAGCTCCTCAGCAAAAGCTATAAACTCCTCACACTGAAATACTTCATGACTAAACATTTCATTGTCAGGCACCAGCTGCATCAAAAAAACAGCATCCTGTATGATGATGGTTCTCAACTCAACCAAAAGCTTCAAAAACCTTTCACTACAAATCGTTTGGCAAGATGAATCCATCTGCATTTTTTGCTGCCATTCTTCGACTATGGGAAATATTTTCTGCTGACGAGACAATGGTAGGGTGACTAATGCGCGAGGAAGCCAAAAGCAGCCTTTTTCTTCTAGAAATCCTTAGATAACTCTCATCGCAGTTCTGGGAAGGCATGTCAAATAATTATTTTCCATGCTTTCTGAATTCCAACGTCCTACTCTTCTTATATGGTCATGTAAAAGAACAGCCATTTTAGCTTCTCTGGCTCCTGCTTGACGTCCTGAATGCGTCTTTTCAACACTATTAATACCTACAGCAGCAAAGGCATTGTTTACAGAATTGAGCTGAGTATTATAAGAAACAGCTTTATTGACTAATCTCCCTCTGGTCAATTTGGTATTGAGCCAATTTTCGTTCATAGAAAAGTCAGGAAACGTTTCACCTTGAACATGAAAGTAATGAAAAAGATAAAAACCAATAGCCTTAAAGAGCACACATTTGCACATTTTTGTGTCTAATTGAAGTATAGGTGAAATATATATAAAGATAAGTGGTTAAATAGAATTGAATAGAATAGAGAGAAATGAATAACAGTAATAAATATTGTGAGAATCTTATATGTCTTTTATTAGAGATTGATTATAAAAGATATGATAAAAAGAATCAATGAATTAAATTATTAAATTGTAAGTCTTTATATATATTTCTATTTTATATTTCCTATCCATTGAGGATGGATATTATTGTATATTATTATATGAATAAATAAACATCTTTATGTTTGATGATCTTCTTTATGATGTGTATGATTTATAAGTATTATTATATATACGATTTGTTATGATTATTATTTATACGGTGATGTATTATTTGTAAAGCAACCGACGTGTGTTTATTATAAGCTTTGCTTGTCAGTTTATATTATAATTATATTAGGATTATTATGATTAGGTAGTTATGCGGTGCACATATACCACACTAATAACACCGCTGTCTAGCTTATGGTGTTCTTGATTTGTTTTGCATGTCGCACCCTCATCCTTAAACTCTAAAGAAAACAAGTGATTGAGGTTGGTGTCTCTTAATATCTCTCCTCTAAGCATCATCATATAATTTAAAAGAAACATCATTTGATCTCGGAGAGCATCTCCAGCCTTTTTCTTTCTTCCAAAAAAATGATCAGCAACTTAGACTAGTTGCCCTGCATTATATCCACCTTGAGTAGAACCAATTCCAGGATCAACAAAATTCTCGGACTGGCGTGCTGCAGAACAGAGTCGCTTTAATGAACTCTCAAAGTTTTTGAGAGTTTCACCACGAGGGTGCTTAAGGGTCATCATTCCTTCGTATTCAACCTTTTGTTTGTTATAAAGATCCACCAAAGCTTTAATGTGCATCTTTAAAGTCTCATGACTGTAGCCAATACGAGTGACAGAAGTTGCACCGTCAACATTTCTTACAGTTGATTGAAATCCTTTTTCAAAAAGCTCTTTTACATAACGAACAATTTTCATTTCTGAAACAATGTCGTTTGGATAATTTCTTTCTACGCACCATGTCTACATAAATATTGTTAACCACTCATACTCTCAATTGCCTTATGTTTTGAAATGTCTGGGATATTAAATAAGTTAAATATACTTTGAACTTCTCTTGCTTGGGAATATAAGCATAAATGGTATTCACGGGTCTAATTCTTTCAACAACGCTACGAGTTTCGCAGGCTAATGAAGCTTCAATTGCGGCATTCTCCATATTATGAATTCGCTGTTGATCGGCATTAAGTGCCATGCGAGTAGTTTCGGTGTGATTACTGGAGGAAGTGTTCATTGCGAGATTAATAAAAAGTAGATTTCGAGAAAAAAACAAAGTTTTATTTGACTTTACTTAATTTTTTTCAGGTACATACAATCTGGGTACTTTAAATCGGTCACAAATTTTAAGTGACCGGACCAAAAACTCAGATGAACTGGGCGTGGCCCACTATGTGTTTTTTGATAATACCTACTATGTTTTAAAAACAAATATTTGTAATATAAATCTTGTTTTTAGAATACATATATTGATTTAAATAAATTTTTGAGATTCATTGAATCTCTGAAATAATAATAATATATATATTTAATTATTCTGGAAAAATAAGAAAATTATTGATTTTATTTGTTTTTGATACATATACAGTAAGTAGAAGCTGGAATATACCTATGTTATTGTTGTTGTTATTTATTTCTACTCATAATATTTTACTTATAAAAAAAGGGAAGGGGGTAACAGAAGATATTTAATAGAATCACAAATCTTCAACTGGAACCACAAGAGAATCACAAAATATCACAAATCCATGATTTTGATATTTTTGTTATAGAAATCAATTTTATTTTATGAATTTCCTAAATTCCATAAAATCTATAAATGTCAAAATATCCAAAATTTTATAAATTTTGATATTTTTATTATTTTAATATTTTAATGCCAAGAAAATCAAAAATATTTTATATTATGCTTTTAATCTCTTGGTATTATTCAAAAATATAGATTATAAAAATTTAAGAATTTTTGTAATCACTAGATTAATGATTATCTCCCAATGAAGTTGAAGGAGTTAGAGTTGAGATTGTGCTTTTTTTCTTGTTCCATGTCGCATGGGAAGATGCTTCTTCAGCAAACCATTTATTTATTGTAAAAAGTCAACTCTATAGAGAAACTGACCCAGTCAACAGGAGGTTGTTTGCATACAATATATAAAGAGTATCATACTTCCATCTTAATAAGTTTAAGAAATTTTAAACTAAAGCATGTCGTTAGTTTGATTGTTCATGATAAATACAGATAATAAGGAATAAAGAAAATAATGAACAGGATTGCGAATCTATTTATAAAGTTGGAAAAGACGTGCAATCTGTTATTTGCCCCTGACTGAAATGCATCTGAAATAAAAACATTCCTAGGAATGATGGTTTGTGACTATATCCATAGTAATAAATTATCGACGCTTCTAATTATCTATGCTAATGAGTTTGACAAATTTTTGTCTTATTCAGAGACCGTCATCACCAGGAATGTTTTTATTTCAGATGCATTTCGCCTAGGGGCAAATAACAAATCGCGTGTCTTTCCTATCTTTATGGGTAGATTCGCAATCTTATTTATTATTTTCTTCAGTCCTCATTATCTGTATTTATCATGAACAATCAAACTAATGACACACTTTATATTGTATGCAAATGACCTCCTGTTGACTAGGTCAGTTCCCCTATAGTGTTGACTTTTCATAATGAATATAAATTTAATAAATGATTTGCTGAAGAAGCTTTTTGCGATGCGACTTGAAACAAGAAAAAAAGCATAATCTCAACTACAGCTCCTTCAACTTCATTCAGAAAAGATACTCCTGGTCCTAAAAAAAATTGATTGGTCTCTTTTGTACGTCTGTGATCATAGTCATAAATTGTCTTCCATCCCCCTAGCAACCAAAAAACGTCGAACAAATATATCAAAACACACTGGTTGTACTACAAAAGTAAAAGCTACCAAATGTGCTGTTGATAGTATTATTGAAGTAATGTATCATTGGACGTATGATGGTCATAATCCTTTCAGTGAACAGGATATTAAAGAATCACGACTTCCATTCGATGTTAAGAATTGGATTGAAAAACATGTTGAAGAAAAGAATAATTGGAGAGGAATGAAAGACTTATTACAGTTGTCGAATGAAGAAATGAATGAGGTATATATAACTGGCATGTTTAAATGTGTAGTCATCTAGGATGCGATATCTAACTTGCTGTTTGATTAGTTCGAAAATAGAATAAATGTAGATCCAAATGTTTTGAAAATACCAGCAGTTCTCTGTGTATGTCGTCATGATATTGTAAATCAAATCCAATAACGTTTAAATAATATTTCAAGAAAACATCGATTTGACAAACAAAGTACACAAGCATGGATTAATATCCTTAAAGAAAAAGGTTATGATACCTTATTTGAAATTAATAATACATCCGAAGCTGATGAAAAGGCTAATGGACCCAAAAAAGAATTATTAATGGTTCTGTGGTCACTCCATGGCAGAAAAAGGTATAAATTTGTATATTGTATTTGATTTATATTATTTTTGATATATACTGTTACCCCTCCTTTCAGGTTTTCCCCCTCTATTTTTTTATCATTATTATTATTTTTACAATCAGTACCATTAGCCTTATCTCAATATTTGCACAACATTACTGAAGTAAGGTGAAGTATATATAAAGATAAGTGGTTAAATAGAATTGTATAGAATAGAGGGAAATAAATAACAGTAATAAATATTGTGAGAATCTTATACGTCTTTTATTAGAGATTGATTATAAAAGATATGATAAAAAGAATGAATGAATTCAATTATTAAATTGTAAGTCTTTATATATATTTCCATTTTATATTTCCTATCTATTGAGGATGGATATTATTGTATATTATTATATGAATAAATAAACATCTTTATATTTGATGATCTTCTTAATGATGTGTATGATTTATAAGTACTATTATATATACGATTTGTTATGATTATTATTTATATGGTGATGTATTATTTGTAAAGCAACCGACGTGTCATTATTATAAGCTTTGCTTGTCAGTTTATATAATAATTATATTAGGATTATAATGATTAGGTAGTTATGTGGTGCACAGATACCACAATTACAAATATTCTTATTTTAGATAAATACAAGAAGTTTTTCAGCCAATAATAATTTTCACCTTTATCCAATAAGAATTAACTATACGTACCTGGAACTGGATTCGATTTTACCTGAAATTGGATTCGATTTTACCTGGAACTTGATTCGATTCCACCTGAAATAAGATTTAAATTAAGGAGTTAGATAATCAAATAATTAGTATAAAAAGGATAGTTTCTTCCTTTCATACAAAATAACTATTAGTTCACTCTCTTTCATTTTTATTGAAATAAACTCTTTTCCCGACTATTTTGATCGGTTAAATTTGCTGGTTATAAAAACCGCCCTTTTATTTATTTTTCTTTTTATTGAATAAGTTATTGATATAACTTTCCTTATTCCTTAAATCTTTTACTCGGAATTTCTTATATTTTCTTTTTATTTTATTAATTACAATCTGAACGGCACGTAACAATACTCTTTTACTAATGTTCTTTTACACAGATATTATTGAAACAAGAGGATATTAACCTCGACTCTACATGTAGAACATGTATATCATTTTTGTCTGACCATGGTGATTGCTATTTGTTTTCACTTGTTACTAGGAGTGATGTAATGAACAAAGGTTGTTCTGATGCTTTTTTTATTATGAATTCTAAATCTCCATTTACTATTAGTTGTTGGCTTTCATAACTTAAGTTTGAATGTGGTTCTTATCCCAAACGTATTATAATCAATTGTAGTGTAACTGAAATGGATGCTATTTTGTCTACGTTTGGTACTGAAGTCCAAGTTCTAGTTTGCCATTGGCATATTCAACGAGCATGGGAAAAAAAGTTAAACAGGTACATTACTAACTTTAATAATTTTTGCTTGGATACATAAACATGTTCTCTAACAGATCATTGATAGATCAAGAGCTCGATTAGTACTACAGATTTTAAAGCTTTACATAAAAAAGCTCATGTTTATTTAAGTTCATTAATGTATGCAAAGGATCTAGAAGAATTTGATGTAAAGTGAAACGAATTCAGGCAGTATTACGTTGTTGAAGATATAACGTTTTATATATACATATTTGATTATTACTATCCTAAAAGAGAAATGTGGGGTAAGGCATGGCGACAGGTATGTAATATTATTAAAACAAACTATGATTATAAGTTTTTTTATCTAATCTTTCAATCATAATAGGATATTCATTTTCATACAAATAATCTCATTGAATCTTGGCATAACCAATTAAAAACTCATTATTTAAAAAAACCAAGAAAGGACAGAATTGATTATATAGTCTGGCTCATTACCCAAATTGTTGATTGCGCGTATAGACAATCTATATTACAAGTCTTTCATGGATTTGAAGATGTGGGCTTGACAAAAGAAGAAAAAAACAACATAAAACGGCGTATGAACGTGATGATGATACCACTACTGAATATATTTTAGTTGTAGATGATCAAAAAGTAAGTAAAAATGCATTATAAGAAATGTTTCATGTTCTTATGATTAATGAGTAATCTATTGTATATATAGATATGTGTAAAGTTGCTTAAAAAAGAAAATATCTATTATGAAATTGTTGTTTGAGAAGAAGTCGTGCATTCATGTACCTGTCCTGACTTTTATTTTAATTGTATACTATTTAAACATATTTTCCTTTGCAATCGCGTCCATGATATTCCTCTTTATTATGTTGGTATCTCTTGTTCAATACAACCTGTTCGACTTGTCAATGACGCTGATAATGAAAAAATTGAAGAAATTCGTTTATAGAAGCTCAGAAAAAATATCTTATCAAAAATAACATCATCAGTAGATATGTTAAACCGTACTTTGTTGAATATGACCCCTGATCAATTAGAAGAATGTAATCAAGCAACGCAAAATTTAAATAATATTTTACAAAATGTGATAGATCCAAGAAATGCAGTTAGAAAACAAAAATAAATAATAGTTTAATTACTCCACTTTGTGATATTCCTACCTACCATCAAAAATAAATAATAATAATATACACCAATCTAACTCAAACATAATAATATCGGTTACTTCTCTATTATACCATATTAAGCAAATCATACCAAATGAAACATATAACAATAATAATATACCAATCACAATCATATACTAATAATAATAATAATATAAAACATATCATATATCAATATACTGAAACTAAACAACAAGTAAACCCATCATTGTAGGATAGGGAAATTATATACCAAAGAATATAAATATAGACTTAAAATTAAATAATATAAATTATCTTTTTATCTTGATATTTTTTTTCACATAATAAAAGACCTAATTGATTCTCACAACAAGACTTATCTTTGTTATCCATTTCTATCTCTATTTATTTTATCTTACCTTATTTTATCTATATTTCCCATCTATACGACACACTTATAATATATAAATATAAAAAAATAAAGAGCCCACTTATACTTTTCTGGATGATATACATAAAATCACTTTGTTAAGATTTTTTTTGATAATTTGAGAGCTTTGAATTAAGTGAAAACCTTGTTGAAGCATTTCAATAAGAAAATTTTACATGATTCTTTTGTCTAAGTCAAACTAATAATGAGGACTTAGTTTTTTTTTGTATGTACTAGATTCCTACTTCAATTTTATCTCAGCAGTCCCAATTTGGTGTTGTCATTAGTGTAGACAAAAATTGCCATTAAATAAATTATTGTTACCTATGATTTTTTTAAATTTTATTCTTTCATTATCATTTCGGAGATTCAAATTATGCATATAATTAATTTTTATATTATATAATAATTGACTTTTAATTTCTCAAAAAAAACAACATTAAAAGTATTAATCAAATATGGTTTTATTAAATAAAGATTTTCTTATATGCAAACAGACGATGCTTCATTCTATTAAAGATATAATGAATAAAGTTATGAAAAAATACTTTGAAGATCAAGTTTTATATAATACAAATAAAAATAAACAAAAACTTATGAAAAATATTATTGAAGAAAAAATACAAGTTCCAGAAACAAGAAATTTCTAGTTTATAAATTACAGCCTAAATGTATGTACACATGTTCTTAAAAGTGAAAAAAAAAATGGGCTATATGTGCCGTTGAAATATAAGAACAATAATAGGTGATAATAAATATGATTATCTTTGTTCCACACATAGTAAATTACATATCCTAAAAAAAGAAATAAAAGCCCTGCAAAAAAAATAAAAAACCTAAACAAGAAATTATAGAAAAGATGAGTGAAGTGACATATAAAAACAGAAAAGACAAAAAAAATTAAAAAAATTAAATATAAAATTATTTATATATGTAATAGCAGATCGTTTAATCTACTAGATATTATGAAGAAGTTAGTTCAATAGTAATAGGTGCAGATGTTACGCATTAATTGCTAAAAAAAAAGAACAACTAAACTCTTTTTAAATATATTAGGTAGATTATCACGTCTTATACTATAAAACTAAATTAAAGTATACCAATGTTATTGGTTTCAATATATATTTCTAACATTGCTTTTTCAATATAGTTAACCAAGTATTTTCACTTTCTGAATAATCTTTCCATTTAACTAAAAAGTGATGTACATCATTTTCAACTTTATAAAGCACCGAAATATACTGCTAAGTAAAAAAGTGCAGCTAATTTTTCATCTAAACATGAAAAACGACATGGACAATATAAACAAAAACATGGAAATAATAAAGGTGACAAACAAGAATGCCAAAAAGAAGACCAGACATGTGAAATTCATCACAACATTTACTACCAAAAGCTAGAATCCAGCTGGTGAATTCAAAATTTAATGGGAAGTATTGTGTTTTTTAGATCATATAAGGTAGTAAATAGTTGAATTAAAAAGCACAAACGAGGTGCAAATTCTAAATTAGCCAAACAGCTGGATGCTCCTGCATATGATCATGTACATATCACCAACGACCATAGCAGTAGCCATACTTGCCCAGTTTGCCATAGTCCCACTAAGCACCAAAAGTTTAGATGCAACAATAAGCTAAAGTCTGTCAATGGCGTGTTAAGATACACCAATCTACAATGGCGATTAATTCATTAGCATAAAATGTAGAACATTTTATTAATAAAACATATATAATTATTTAAAATTATGAGAAAAAATATATAATTATATTATAATTTTTTTTTGGAATATTAATAATTTTAAAAAGAAGTTTAAATTATATTTAAATTTTTTAATTATATAAATGTTATTAGTCAAAATGATTAATCTAAATTAGAGGTGGCAGAATGGTAATGTGCATCCCCTTCTCTAAGCTAGACCAACTGGATCGAAGCTTAGCTTGACACAGTAATAACAATATTAAATTAATTTACTGTTTACAATAAAATCTGTTTACAGTAAAATTAATTGTTATTGATTACTCTCCAATGCCGTGCCTATAATTTAAGTATATTTAATTATAATGAAGTTGGAGGATTCAACATTGCAGTTTCTGGACTATCAAAATCTTTATCTTTTACAAGTACACCGATTCCCCCCTTCTCCCTTTGTAAATCCTCATATTTGCTTGCTTTCCATATGGAGAAATTGTTAACATGACATCAGTTCTTGATTCTTATTTGTCTCCTATGTGAAACTGGATTTAAAAGAGTTTTACTTTTGTGAAACGCCATTATTTTTTATTGCTGTTCTTGCTATTACTCTTTCTTATTGTTAAATTTTTTCCTAACATAAAATTCATTGAAATGGGGTTTCATCAAAATATAGATCAATATTTTGATTTTTTTTTATAATGCACTCTTTGTTTATTATGGATAATCTGTGTTACTACTTCATGCTCCCTTTTTTAGCCATGAATTTTTTTTACACCACCATATTCTTTTACAACCAAGGAGAAAATAATCATAATTGCCATAGGACCAGAAAAATGAATAATAAAACACATGTTCTATGCTGAAAAAAATATTTGTGTACTGAAGTATCAAAAGAGAAAGTAGTTTTCTTTTTGTAAAATAGGGAAGGGCGAATATAGAAAAATAATTTGTTAAAAAAAATATTGATATATACTATAGAAGAAGGGTATCCTAAGAATAAATAAATGCCAAATATGGGTATATGCATAGGAATCAAAAGAGAAGTGTTTTTCATTTTGCAAATGGAAGAGGGGTGATTGTAGGTAAAAATTTACATAAAAAGAATATTGGTATATACTATAGAAGAAGATGACAAATGTATGTCAAATTATTAAGTCACCTTGATTCACATTGATGGGCCACTGGTTTATATTGATAATACCTAGTTGAGATGATAAAATTCAATGAATTTTATATACAAATCACAACTAAAACAATTCTTAAAAGAAAATCATTCATCATCCTCTCCTTCTCCTCTCCTGCAAAACCTCATGCAGAGGGCATACAAGTCCTAGGGGTGTGAAAAATTATAATTTTTTACAGAAATTTACAAATTTGTATTAGATACACTAATGAGTTAAATTAATTAGAATAAATAAATTTAAATTTAAACTCAAATTAATAATTTATTTTATTTATTAAGGTGCATACTGACTTACACTGTCATTTTTCGAAAATTGAGATGTTTTTAACGCCCGACAGGTAATTATATTGCCACCAATAAGACCTCGAAATTCTGAAATACTCTAGAAATTTATGAAGACAGATAATAGTGTATGTATATTCACTATTGAGAAGTATATAGTGACTTCCCTAAATATTTCTCCTTTTCTATTGCTTGGTTTCACAGTACCACTTGTTATTTCTGCTATTTCTCCAGTAATTTCTACTAGAACCTGGATCTATTTTTTTTATTAAAAATGGTGGATGGGGTCAAAAGTTTACTTCGTTGCTATTTATCAAGAGCCTAAAATTCGAACTAACTTAAACATCAAAAAGAATTAAGTCACATCCAATGTCTAGTTTCCAATAAAAATTGGCAAGAACTATTTTTTGGGGGGGGGACCAAAATAATATATTTTTTTAAAAAATGAAGACAAGTTTTTTTTACAAGTGAACAATTTGTGTCAGTGGAAATTATCACTATTAAACACAGCATAATAATTTTCTTTTGCACCTAAGTAAATATGACATGATAATTTCTTAAGTAAACACAACACACCAAAAACAATAGAACTAAGAATATAATAATAAAACTTAATAAGATTTTATTTCTATTTTTCTGGTGCTTTTTGAGGATTAATTATTCTTTCAAATAAAGATAATGATTGTTTTAAAATTGCTTCTATTTGTTCTAATTGATTACAATCTAATTTTTTATAATTTTGTAAAAACAATTTTGCATTTCTATTATATTCTTCAAACATAGCAGGTTGTAAATCTAAAAGCCTAGTTTCAGATAATAATGGTAGCAGTGATGATGATGGTAGTGATCGCCATAGTGATGATAATGATGATGATACTTGATTATTTTGTGTGGTTATATGTTGCACTTGGTATGGGATACTTTTAATATGATTTATCAAAAATATATGTTTACAAAGTTTATGAGAGTATTCAAAATTAGGATAGGAGCATGTTGATAATAACAATTGTCCATTTTCATTATTTTTATAATTAACTATATACCACTTTTCACAATCCGTGAATGATCTACAGTATAGCTATAAGAATTACAGTTAGAGCTAGATATTAAATAAACTAAAGGTACATATAAGTAAACGGTTTACTTACCATACTATTAGCAACATTGAAATCAATTTTTTTGCTTCTTTTTTTCTTTGTTTTTCATGAGCAGACAAATATATATGCTTGAAACCATATTTGACTTATAAAGCATCTTGACAGTAATCTGTTTCAACAAGCTCGACTAATGTATAAACAATCTGATCTACATGACAACAGCGAGAACGACCAAGATAAAAAGACTTCAATTGATTATACCAGCTTTCAACATAGTTATTTGTGTGGAATGAGCACGACGAACACCATGCTTTGCACCATAATTCTTTTTTAGGGTAGCAGTGTGACAACTAGGGATCTTAGTACAATCCGGATTTATAAACCGATCCGTTTTTCATACGGATTGGATCGGATTCGGATTGTGTCTCAACGGATTCGGATCGGATTCGGATCGTAATTCTACAATCCGGATTGTAAACGGATTGAGATCTATGGATCCGTCGGATTTTTCTGATCCGTCATTATAATTATAGAGTAATGGATCAAAGTTTTAACAATGCTGTGGTAAGGTATATATATATTCAAATAAAGAAGAGAGTAAGTTTTTGTATATTATTATATATTTGAATAGAGCAGCTGAAAAGAAAAGTAGTAATGGCTTTAATATAGAAAAAAAAATATTTGAAAAGAAAAAAACAAAAATTGAAGATTAAAAAGAGAGATTAATGAACTTAATTATTATTTTTATTAATCTAGTAATGATAAAAAGAATTATGAATATTTATTTGGTTGTAAACAGAAAAGGTAAAACTTATACCTCTTTTTTTTCAGCATACTACTCGCCCCCACAAAAAAAAAAAAGTCCACGTCATGTTATATTTCTACCACAAAAACGTATTTGTACTGCACCACCATAACTTTTTTTTCCCACTATAACTTTCCCACTATAATTTTTTTTCAACTATAACTTTCTTTTCCATTGTAACTTCTTTTTTCCCATATTATAACTTTTTATTACTACAATTTTTTTTACTACAATTCTTTTTTTATTATAACTTATTTATTTCCTATTATGTTTTTCAAACCAAAATAATAAAATCATCTAAAAACAATGCACCTCTGTTACCAATGTTTTACTTTTCTTAAACGATCTCAAACGACTACTATACACAATCTTGTAAAATACCTTCTCTCATGAAAAAATACTGTGACATCTACTATATAGTCTAAATTTTCATCTAATTGATTCTTTTGCATTACGGATTACGGATTCAATCCGGATTTTCACGAAACGGATTCGGATTGCAATTCTCTAATCCGTGGACAATCCGGATTTCTGAAAATCCGATCCGTTTCAAAACGGATCAGATTCGAAATGGTGCCAATCCGATCCGGATCGGTCTACTAAGAACCCTAGTGACAACATATATGCATAAAACTCGAGACAGCCTTTGTTATCTCTCCATTTAATGACAAATTCACCACACAAAACTTCAAAATCATCTTGGTTTTCACAATGCCTTAATGTATTTAGATCAGAATGAGCTTCACTTCATAAGACCATCGAATCTTTGGTGCCAGGTGATGCCTTAACCTACGTTATATATATACTTAGAGCATGAGCAGCGGTAGTGTTAAAAAAAACTATAACTTTAAATTTTTTTTCGAGCTATAATAAATTTACAGCCCTTCCTCTGCAGCGGTTGGCTTTAACTTTGGGCTTTAACTTTTTCGCTTCGTAAAAAATAAGAATAAAAAATAAGAAAATAAAACTGATCCTGTAAAAAAATTTAGTTACTTATACTTCAAACATTTAAAATGAATCCATCAGTCTCAAACAGCGTTAATCTCATGAAAAGCATGTACTCTGATCTCGATCAGAGCTGTCCTGAATGGGGTCTTCTTTTTTCGTGTATCTGCAACCAAAATGAAACAGAAGCTGTCGAACCAAAAAAAAAACGTAAAGTCGTCAATCGCAATCGCTTGTTCTTCCAAGACATTGTATTAGGAGATTACTTTAAGCCTAATCCACGATACGATGAAGTTTTCTTTCGACGTCGATTCCATATGCAACGCTCGTTGTTTACTGGCATTATGGAAAAGCTAGCGGTTAATTCTACCTACTTCCAACAGAAAAATGATGCCACAGGATACTCTGGCTTCCACCCTTTTATTAAGGGAACCACAGCTATGCGTATGTTGGCATACGGTGGTCCTGCAGATGCTGTTGACGAGTACTTGAAGATGGGGGCTTCAACGGCTAGAGAAGCACTAATTCGTTTTTGCGAGGGGGTTATTGAATGTTACGGTGACCAATACCTTCGTTCGCCAAATGAAGATGATTTGGACCGTCTCCTCAAGACCAATGCGAAGCGCGGGTTCCCAGGTATGCTTGTCTCAATCGACTGCATGCATTGGGAATGGAAAAACTGCCCGACAGGATGGGAAGGACAGTATAAGGGTAAGGAAGGTGCAACTACCATTATTTTGGAAGCTGTTGCTTCCCATGATCTCTTTATCTGGCACTCGTTCTTCGGTGTTCCTGGTACGTGTAATGACATCAACGTCTTGCATAAATCTCCATTGTTCAATGATGCCATACAAGGCAAAGCACCAGAAGTCACGTATACCATCAATGACCATGAATATAACATGGGGTATTACTTGGCTGATGGCATATACCCTCCTTGGGCTACATTTGTCAGATCGTTCCCTGTCCCCCAAGGAAAAAAACAAAAGGTATATTTTTAAAATCACAACATGATATAACGATTTATTTATTAAAAAACAGAACATGTATCTAATGTAAAAAAAATACTCTCATATAGCATTTTGTTGAAAGGCAAGAATCTGCTCGAAAAGATATTGAACGTGCTTTCGGCGTTCTTCAAGCACACTTCAATATTATTAGAGAACCTGCAAGATCTTGGAGTTTGGCCCACATCTCCAATATAATGAAAACAGCTATTATATTGCATAATATGATTGTTGATGATGAGCGTGACACATATAAGCGACACGTGAGCATAGATGACTACGACACCAGTAGTTATTCTGTGTCGCCATCATACAATAGAGGAAGTATAGCAAGTGATCATATATATATCTCACGTATAAGTGAGATCCACGATTCATCTATACATACCCAATTATGAAATGACCTCGTAGAACATCTATGGGAAGAACTTGGAAACAGTAATTAGATGAGTATTCTCTACACAAATGTTAATTACCTATTTTTCTTTTAAATAATATTCATATTCATATTTATTCTTCATCAAAATATTTCTTCATGACTTTCTCCTGCAAATGTTTGAAAAATGCGAGACGAGTGCCAGTGTAGGTTGAGATATCTCTATTCATAATAGAGATATCATCCGCCGTGTTCATGGATTCGAAACGAGATTTCTCAAGATCAAGACGAGATTTCTCAACGCCTAAACGAGCTTTCTCAACATCAAAACGAGATCGATCAAGTTCGATCCGTTCCCACAACAATGCCACCTCTGGCGGTACTCTTTCTTCCTCATCACCATCCTCATCCAAACGTCGCTTCTTGGCTTGCTGCAGTGCCTTGGCCTTCTTTTTGCCCATTGGCCTCTTTGGGTCTTGCGCGGCATCTTCTGGCTGGCTCTTCTCCTTCTCTAAAAACACACGCCATTTGTGCTGTCCCTTAAGAACGCGCCAGCAATGCATGTTCCTAAACTTCATTGAGCTTCCTTTAGGAGGATGGCTTGCATAAATTTTGAGAGCACGTGCCATCTATTACATGTTTGTTAATTACTATGAATAACTTTTAATCCTAACTATAGACTATAAAGACACCTTACCACATCATCCTCGGATTCACCACTCCCTTTTTTGTCTTGGGCTAACCTAAAAGCAGCAGAGAACACAGAACAAGTCCTGGAAATGATTGCCCACCGATTTTTCAAGGCCTTCCAATCCCTGCTGCTGGGATTACCAGTAGATCCAAAGGCAATGAGAATTTGTTCCCATAGCCCTTGTTCTCGGTGCTCAGCACCTTTTGCGGGATCGGTGGAAACAGTACACCAGGCATTGACCAGCTTCAGGTCTTCTTCATCAGTCCAGTTCAACCCACGTTGTTTTTGGGTATTTCTACCCTGCTCGCTAACAACGATTCCATCTTCGTTGTCATCGGAATCACTTGCGCCATTGTCAGAGTTCGAAGGAATGGGAATGGGAATGGGGGTGGTAGTGGTAGAAGTGGTAGGAGTAGCAGTAATGTTGCAAGCAGCGTTTGATTCCATTTTTATATGAAAGAAAGAAAAAACTATTTTGTAGAGGGGAAAACAAAAAAAATTATTCTACACAAAGTGCGGGCTGTAACTTTATAGCCTGATGGCGATGGCTTTAATTTTAAAGCCCAAGTTACAGCCGCCGCTGCACCACTTCGTTGTAAAAATTGGGCTGTAAATTTAAAACCCTGGTTGATTTACAGCCCCCGCTGCACATGCTCTTAGAATGTAAGTATAGGACTAAAATATCAATGACTATAACAATGCTTACATCTTTTTTAATTTTTTTATTCCATGCACGCTTTATGTGCTAATGGCAGAGAAGAATTTGAACCGATTCTTGAAAAACAACTCTGATTGCATTAATTTCAGTAGTACTGCAGCTTATCATTATTGTTTTTGAAGTAAATTCAACTTCTTTTTTTAGCCATTCTAACCAGATAGATACAGTTTCAGACGTTTCACTATTCGTTATCATAAATCCCATTGGACATCCTTTGTTTGTTGAACTCTTCTTTGCAACAATAGTAAACAAATAACAGTCTTTATCATTTAAAAATGATTTGCAAGTTTTGTGGGCCAAATCAATACATATATCTTCTTGTCTTTGTAAAATATAAATAACAAATAAGATTTTTCGATAACCAAGTCATATCATCCATTCATCTAACACCATATAGCTCTATCCAACAATGTTTATTATTATTCACTAATTTTTGCCATGGAGATGCCCACGCAATCACAAATGAGCTAGAATATATATGCTGAAGAACATGATATTCTCTTTTATGTAATTCATCAAACCACAACAAAACATTTTCTTTATCAATATAAGCTTTTCTTAACGGCTTCAAAAGCTTTACTAAGATAGCATTTTCAACATCAGATTCATTAACTAATAGAGATAATAAAACGTTTGAATCATCATTTTCAGCCTAAGATGAATATAGAAGCTGTTAGATAAAACCAAGTCATAAAGAACTGTTTTAATTTATAATTCACTAACCTCTTGTAATTCTTTAGGTGATAAATGTAACAAATCTCTAATTGCTTTCCAATCCATGTTTTTTTCAACATGCTCGTTTATCCAGTTCTTTACTTTAATCGGGAGACTTGATTTTTTTAATTCTGAATATTCTGTAGGATCATGCGAGGAGTGCTGCCAATAATAAATAATTTCACAAGTATTATTAAGTAATATTCAATTTTTGCTTTACAATCTACTTTAATAGTAGGATTGGTGTGTTGACGTTTTGTGGGTAGATTTTGTTCACCATTTTTCTTTTTTGGGGGTTTTCCTGCATGATCACATATAAAATATAGAGTTTTTTGCATTTCTTGGTGACGACCGACGTGAGTTATAGCATTATTAAAAGTTGAATTTGAGATCATGACTGGAGTATATGAACCATTTTTTACAAAATTTGCATGTTATGAAGCAATATTATTAAACCAATGATAAAAAGTATTAAGATCAATAACGGAAAAGGTGAAGATTGGTAAAGGATAGCTAGAAGCGACCCTCTAAATATACACTAGCTTCTTCTTCTTCTCATTAGTACTTATTATTAAGGGCAGCACAATGAAGCCAAAGAAAAAAACAATTGTTTGGTCTTCCAAAAAAATAAATAAAACATTGTGACAGGGAAAATTTCATTATAATGGATGTTAAATGTGACTGAATTCTTTTTGATGTTTAAGGATTACGTCTTTTTTCCACTGTATGCAAGGACTATCAAAGGGAGTAATTGAGAGTTTAAATTTGGGTCCGTATGTGGGAATTTCAATGGTTCTGTTTTTCGAACTCTAGTTATAAACCCAGTAGGAGTATTGACATCTAGAAGTGATGCAGAGCCAGCTAAATAAATACATCAAAGTATATTCGCAAGTTAATGGATGACTTATATATAGGCTAACATCTTTACGGTGCATACTGACTTAAACCGTCAATTGTCGAAAATTGAAAATATTTTAAGTCCCATCGGATAATATTACATCTATGGTTAAAGGTGTATTAAGCCCTATATTCAGCATACTTATACAGATGTAATATTATAGTCAAAAAAGTTTGAGTTATTTTTATGTATTGATTTTTAAAAAAATTTGTGGAAAATAAAAAAAAAGAATAAATATATATATATATAATGTATAAAGAAAATAAAAAGAAAATAAAATAAGACTAAGTGAAAAAAATATCAAAGTGACAATAATAAAGAGATATAAAAAAAAGGGGAAAGAATGAGAAAAAGCATGCTAATTATAAAGACCTGGTTTACGATGAGAGAGATATCTTTTTGATGTGAATTTTCGACCAGTTTGAATGCCTCATTTCCATCTTTCATGTCGTTATATGCACGGATATAGCGCCAACAGCGATTATAGTATCTTCTGATTTTGATAGGTGTAGCATTAGGAGGAGATGCTTGATCCAGAAAGCCGTCAAGGTTTTCTTGTAATGATTTGAATGAGTAATCACATTCTCGTCTTGCTATTCTTTTGGTTGGACTCTAGTATCTCTCTATCCAATTAGTTTCACAGTGATACTTTGGATAAAGAGTATACAAATGTCCAGATTTCAAAACGAGTTCCTCTAGTGCTGTTTTTTGTGCACGAAAATCAGGCTGATTTTCAAGCATATGATATAGGCAGCAAGTATGATCTGAATTGGCCTCCGTATTACCACATTTAGCTTTCCAATACTTTCCTTGTTCTTTGTACTCATCCCATTTTCCAAGACCACGCTCTTTTAAAATTGTTTCCAATCCTTTTTGGTACCAAATGCGCTTTTCATTTTTTTTACCTTCATTCTTGATTTCTAAAGTATAAAAATTTTGAATTTTTCTTTCACCATCTGTTCCAATATAATAGCCAGGTAGGATTACGCGTTGGTTGACTGAGGCTGTTCACAAGCAAAATTTTTTGAAAGTTGTACAACATATAAATCCTATTCCCAAAGAAGATTTATGTGCAAATACCAGAATCTTTTTGGAAATACATAAATCAGCTAACCTGTGATAAAAATGTTGCGGTGAAAGCGTGGAAAAATCGAGGAAAATGCGTAGTTAGTTTAAGTTTCCTTTTTAATATTTAGGAGACGCCTACCCCCTTCTCCTAAATATTAAAAAGGAAAGTTAAGCTGACTGCAGATTTTACCACGTTTTCACCGCTAAATTTTCATCGCAGGATAGCTGATTTATGTATTTCCAAAAAAGATTCCGGTATTTGCACATAAATCTTCTTTGGGAATAGGATTTATGTGTTGTACAACTTTCAAAAAATTTTGCTTGTGAACAGCCTGAATCTAATCTTGTGTCCTTCAAATTAAAACTATTCACATGTTTTGCACTAGGTGCATAAGCATTATGATTTGATAATTAGTCGAGTAAAAATAAAGCTTGGCAGTCAGGATGAAGTCTTTCAAATAGGGGGATAACATTATCTTCTATCTGTTCACGCATGTCTTTCCATGTCCAATACCCATCGCGATTTGTCCCAGCATAAAAAACTTTCGTGACTTCCAGTTTTTTATTCGCATTGTTCCATGACAAGGGCTCTGAAATTCACTGACCATTATTGATCCACCAGGCGACTTATTTCGAATTGGGTTTTCATTTTTAAGTAGCCAGAGATGAGATGGTGATTTATTACTATAAAATGTACTCTCATCCTGCGTAACTATGATAATCTGCTTTTGGCCTTCTGGCAAAATTGGTAGAGTGACTTTGTTCACATCATTTTCATCATATATTTCCATGAAATGACTATAATCAACCATTTTAGATGCCCATTCTTTCCTATATTCCACAACATAATCACGTTCATGTCCATCATAATATAAAATCTTCTTATTAGCATGGTAGCTATATCCCCATTCAACCATATAGTTCCATAGCACAGAAGCTGAAATATGACCAGGAACAATAAAAATACTTGGAATTACACTCTGGTTTAAGTACTTTATGGTGTATTTCACTTATAACTGCCAGGATTTTACCTTAGGTTTAGAGAGCTTCAGAGACATGCAAACTAAATATTTTGATTTTTCAATTGATAACATATATTCTTATGTATATTTAAAACATTTATTATGGATTATCTTCCCACAAAAAAAAAGTTGTGATGAAGCTGATGGTCGTCAAAGTTGATTGGTGAAGCTCAAATTTAGCAGAGAGAGAAGAAAATTGAAACAATTGGTGTATATCTCCGCTATGTTACACAAAACTTATAAGTAGAAACATGTAATTCCAATGTGCAGCTACAAGCACTGTGTGGGTTAGTATATTTATCTAACAAAGATGAAATGATTAATTGGGGAATATATATCTAATATGGTGCATTCTGTCTTAAAGCGTCAATATTCGAAATTTGAAAATATTTTAAATCCCGTCGGATAATATTAAAGCCATGGTTAAAGCCATTAAAGGTATCAAGTACTGTTTATGTTAACTATTGAGCATATAATAATGCCCAAAAAACCTTGGATTACACTTATTGTTTTATTAAGAAATTTCAGTGACCTAAAAAGATAACAAATATCTATATATAATGTATAATAAAATTAGAAAAATTATTAATGTATAAATAATAAAAAGATATATGTAAAAAAAAAAGAAAGAAAGCAAGTTAATCACATAGATAATAAGTATATCATATCAGCAGTACTTAAGAGGCCAATGGTTATTATAAATCCAAATTAATCAAGATGAAAGATGTAAAACTATTATAAATAAAAAAAGTGGAGAATCTTATTTTTAAAATAAAATAACAACTCTTTTACGTATATCTTTTTCTATTTTATCTTATTTGATTATTATGGGTAGCTAAACTACTATATCTCATAAAGATAGATCAAAGGTTCTAAAACTATGTATTTATAATCATTGTCACTATATAATCATCTTTTTTCTATCAAGTACCTTTTTATTTAACAGTAGCGTATTATATTCTTGATAGAAATAGTATTTAAGTGGATGATTTTAAGCGGATGCAGTATATTTATTTATTAACTGGCGAATAAGTATTATCGGATAATGTATTACCCGTCAGCTGTTTCCTGTTACACACTGCTTTTCCCTTTTATCTCCTGTATATACCCTGTATCGAAATCTTGGCATTACTTAGTAAATTTTCACATTCCGATAAAACTTTGAAGGCTATGAACTCGATGAAAAATAAGTTTTTTTAAAAAAGAAAACGAGCAATAGATTTTAGAATAAGGTGCATTCTGACTTAAACCGTCATTATTCGAAAATTGAAATATTTTCAAATACCGACAGGTAATAATATTGCCACGAATGAGACTGTCAAGAATTACTAAATATGGGCAAGTCTAGAAATCTATTTTATATTTTATAAAAAAATGAAAGAATAAAAAGAAAGAGAAAAAGAAAAGAGAAAAAGAAAAAAAAAATAGAGAGAGAGAATGAGGGAGTCTAGTCATTTTTGCCAATTATACGATGAGAACGGTATCTTCGTGATGTAAATTTTTCAACAATTTCAAATGCTTCAGTTACATTATTCATATCTTTATATGCATGAATGTAGCGCCAGCAGCGGTTGTAATAGCGGCGGATCTCTAGAGGTGGCGAGTTAGGAGGGGATACTTGATCAAGGAATCTACCTAAATTATCGCTTAAAGCTTTATATGTATAGTTGCATTCTTTTCTAGCAATGTGCTTAGCAGATCCCCAGTACCTTTCAATCCAATTTGTTTCACAATGATATTTTGGATAAAGTGCGAATAGGTGACCAGCTTTATTGACAACTTCATGCAATGCAGTCTTTTGAGCAACAAAATCAGGTTGAGCAGCAAGCATATGGGATGGGCAGCAGGTGCAGTCAGAATTAGGTTGTTCGCCACAGTTGGTTTTCCAGTGCTTCTTTTTGGCTTCAAATTCCTCCCATCGCCCAAGACAACGTTCTTCCAAGATTGTTCTTAATCCTTTCAATTTCCATATGCGCTCCTCTTTTAAACCTTTTTTTGTTTCCCTTTTGTTTACTTCTAAGGTATAAAAGTTTTGGATATGCTGTTCCCCATTAGTACCAAGATATTTGCCAGGTAAAATTACACGTTCGTCAACAGATTTCAGAATTTTATCTTTCAAACCAAAGCGACTTGCAATTTTGGCACTAGGTGCATAAGCATTGTGGTTGCTTGACTGATCAAAAAGAAATAGTGCTTGACAACCAGGATGGAGATTCTCAAATAATGGGATAGCATCATCCTTTAGCTGCTTCACCATGTCTCTTGAAGTCCAATAACCATCACAGTTGGTACCAGCATGGAAAAAGGTACGTGATTTCCACCCTTGAATGCGCATTGTGCCGTGGCATGGGCATTGGAATTCACTAACCATGATTGAGCCGCCAGGAGATTTTTTTCGAATAGGGTTTTCTCCCTCGTAGAGCCATAGGTTGGTTTTGCAATCATTGGAATAAAATGTAGATTCATCATGTGTGACCATGACAATCTTCTTTTGCCCTTCTAACAAGTTAGGTTGCAAAACCTTACTAACATCATCTTCATCATAAATTTCCATAAAATGACTATATTCAACCATTTTAGCAGCCCATTCTTGCCGATATTCTACAACATCATCGCGTTCATGCCCATTGAAATAAGTTCCCTTATTAACACGGTAAGTGTAGGCCCATTCGTTCAAATATTTATGAAGTACAGATAGAGAAATATGACCAGGTAGAGCACATCGATCAGGGATGATAATATCATTTATATACTTAAGCAACTCAGGAATATTTCTCTTTTCTGGTTTAGTGCTTTTCAACCACTGAATTGCTGATGCTTTAACATCTTCATCACTTAAGAGCGAAAGGCGCTTTACATGTTTTCCTTGCTGGTGAGGTGAAATTCTACCAAAACGTAGATACTCTTTAGCATAAGATCTAATTGCCCTAGCACGATAGTGTTCTGAGGGAATAATCCATGCAGTTGTGGCTGCTATCTGAGACGCTTCTATTGCTCCTTTGCCTCCAATAATTTCTTTAAAATATGCATGGACACCAATATGCTTTCCCAGTTCATAGTCCTGCATAGCTCGTTCAGCATCTTCTTTTGCATTCATGATTGGTAAAATAATCGGTGTCAATTTCTCATATGCTTCTTTGATTGTCATAATATAAGTATCCTCCAATACTTCCTCTTCAAAACTGCTCAGCTCATGTTGTTGGCTATTTACGGAGGGTGCTGGTGCTGGTGAAAAAATGCAGTGATTTCCATACTGCCTTTCTTTTTCTCTTTTGCTTGCTTTTCACGGTAATACTTGATATTTTTGCTATTTCCCCAGTATCTACCACGCGAAGCTGCTTCTACTTCTTTATTATATTTTATAGGAATGGTGGATGCAGGTGTAATTTCAACTGGTTGTAATTCAGCAAGAACTTGGAAATCATCTGAATCTTCTTCGGTAACAGTGACATCATTCTCAATGCGAACAATCTTTTGAAAACGATGATTTTTCGAGTCTTTTTGTTGTTCTCGTGCGCGTTTTTGTCTTTTATTGAGACCTCCCATAGTTGTGAAATATTAATAAGAAAGAGTTACCAGTTGAGTAAAAGTAGAAGCTCTCATCAAAAGTAGAGACGTTGTGTAACCATGAGTCATCTTATGTTACACAATGTTTATCCCTTTATCGAAATATGGGGTTTACTTAGTAAAATAGCATATTTTGACAAAACTTTGAAGTGACAAATCTCGATGGGAAATCTTTTTTTCTAAAAACTGTTCCATAACATCTCTTCAGAATACTTTAATTAACATATATTACAGCTCAAAAAGTTTATAGCTTTATATCTGACAATTTTTTGTCAATTCTTATTCCAACCCATATTTTGACGGTTTAAGTCAGAATGCACCTTACAAAAATAAACACGTTCCATGTGCCAGGAAGTTGATTACTTGCTGTCAAAAATATTTCATAGCAATCAAGTTTTTGTGTCGGGATTCAAATTATTTTGACGGTTTAAGTCAGTATGCACCGTATCCCTCCACTACATATATAAACTTTTTTTACTTTTCTTTTTTAAATTTTTTTGGTACCTTTTCTCTTTATTTCAAAGCTTATAGGATTTTTCTTTTTCTCCCTTTTTTTAGGTATATGGAGCTTGCTATGTTGAAAACATAGCAAATCTGGCTTATTATTACCTATATTTGCTCTTATTTTTCTATGACACACATGTCCTTGTTTCTGTCCTCTTTTATGCAGATATTGTTTTTTTCCTAAAGATTCGCGGCCAAATTATTTTTCACTTTGCGTCCACTGTAGTTTTACGTTTGTGCCTGATTATTTTCAACTTCGCAGAAATCCTTGTATATTAGTACTATAAACAGCGCAAAATTGAAAATAATCAAGTGCAAACGTAAAATCACAGCAGACGCAAAGTGAAAAATAATTTGGCCGCGAATCTTTAGGAAAAAAACAATATGTACATATATTACTGCTACTATTCTCATACCAAGGGGGCTAGTCCCCTGAAGAGTTGGTTTTCACGCTGCTTCCTAACTGCGATGGTCCTGGGTTCAACCCCCACACCAACAACACAGACAAGAGTTTTGATGCCACTTCCTTAGTGGGTTTTCTCTTGGTTGATATTGTCCTCTTTCCGCGCTGTGTCTACTTGATCCCCTATCAAGTTTCTCTATTCTACGTTACTACTCTTATGGGTGCCACAAGGGCGTTAATTCGATAAATACTACCAGCAAAAATCAAGCTTAATATCTTTCATTATTTAAATTCATCTTGTATTGTATGCTTTCTCTTGTAATCTCAATCAAAGTACTGCAAATAGCCGGCCAATTTGCCTATAGGACACAGTCCACTTGGTGCTATAAAGTAAAAAATGTTTGAACTATTCTCATACCAAAAAGTTCTTGTTTATATTTCTTTTATTTTTTCTTTAACTATATTTTTCATGAGTCTTTGTATTTTTTCTTTTTTTTTGCATAAAATTTCATTATTAAAATAACTTCTATGACTTGGTTCATAATATTATTAATAGAAATAACTATCGATTATTTACATATAAGAATTTTAGTATCAATATACTTTATTAAAATTCAATTTTTTTTTTGATCTAAAAAAAAGTACCAATAATTAATTATCTGCCGATAATTAGAAATCTAATGATTTGGACCTGTATAGTACTAATCCAATTAGTCCTCATTTAGAAGTGATGGCAAGTAGAGTGATCCTCCGTCCTAATAACTCTCATAGCAAGTGAAGAAAAATAGAAGGGGATCTGGTTCCCTCTCCTATTGTACCCCTATGTACAACAAAAGGATTTTACTTTTATGATGAAGAAAGTGCTTTGGAGGAGGTGTTAGTGAATGCAACCACAATGTATACGGGTAACAGTATATTGACAGTAATGAAGAAGTATGCAATATGATTTGTTGAAAGCATATTGATATTTGGAAATTATTGGCTCTTCCCTATTGCCATTGATGGCTTTATGCACAATGAGCCTTTGGATGATGCTGCAGAAGAACCCTTACTTAGCGAGTTCGTTATTCATCAGGAAAAATTACGTCACTTCCCCGTTCTTTTCAGTCTCCTCATCTGAGAATTTTTTTTTTTACTTTCACGTCCCCCCTGGGCCTACATCCACGCGACGTGACTTTTTATTTTATTTTATTTTTTTTTTCATTATTTATTATTATTATTATTATCATGACAACGGCCTCTGCATCTGAAGATCTTGGGTATCTTATTCGTGTTCCTTCTAACTATACAACAAATATAGTAGAAGAAGAATTTAACAACAACAATGAGTTTGAAGAATGGGTTAAAACAAACCCAAAGCAGCATGCCAACTTCATCACCAACCACTCCTACATCTCCATTCCCAAGACTTCAGATGCACGCCTGAGTTCAGCCGGTCGTCCCAGAACAGTTTAGCAAAGTATTACTTATTATTGTGACCATTCACGACACGTATCTTCTAGCTCATCATCTACTTCTGTTTCTTCATCCACCAACCTCGCCCCACCCAACAAAAAAAGACGAACTGGTGTCAAAAAATCTTTAAAATGTAACTGCCTTGCTAAATATCATGTTCAATACTTGACAAGTGGCAAAATCAAAGTTAAATATCATTGGCAACATCAACGACACGATCCAACAGAAATTTCTGATGCAGTACGATCACAACTTCCCTCTGAACTTCGCGACTGGATTAAAAAACATGTTGAAAACGGCTTAGATTGGGATAAAATACAAGATTATTTGCGACTTACAGATGAACAACTTAGAAAGGTATGCATTGTGTATATTGTATATGTGTTTTATATATTTGAGTAATTAATTATTCTTGTACAAACATATAATGAAAGGTTGAGAATAATGAAGGACCGTTGCCAAATGCTCTACTTGTAAAACCTCATCATGTCATCAACATCATCGCCAATGAACAGTCAAGATTAGCAAAGAAAGATCATATTGATAAACAAAGTGTAAGTTTATGGCTTGAACAATTGAACAAAGAAGGTTATCATACTTTGAAACATATCACACAGTCATCATTTGTTATATCATGGATATCACCACGTCAAGCACAAGTGAGTAATGATTATTTGTATTATTTGAGTTGATAAAACATGTTATGTCATTGGATAATTATTCATGTATATCAATATTTTTAGTTGTTATTAAATTCAAAAGAAATCTGTGTGGATTCTACGCACAAGACTTGTAAATCAATTGTAAAACCCACTAGTGATTCATATTTATTTTCTATTGTTGCTAAGAATGATGTTACTGGTCAAGGTTATCCACTTGCATATATGATCACGGACAAGGAAGACAGTGAACATTTACAAATTTGGCTTCGATGGCTTCGAGATTGTGTACATTATATTCCTGATCGTATTATGATTGATTGTAGTCCAGTTGAAATCAATAGTATTCGTCAAGTCTATGGTAATCATGTTCAAGTTCTTTTATGTCATTGGCATATCAAGCGTGCCTGGATCAAAAATATTAAATCAAAGGTAATTGCATTATACTAAACATATTACCCTTATAAACTCTGGATTCTAATAAATCGATTCTAGATAACATCATCATCAACAACAGAATCGAAAATACTAAGAAAAGAAGCTCTAAAGTCGCTTGATTCATTGATGTATGCTACAACGTTTGTTGGTTTTTATGTTGCTTGGTATGAATTTGTAATGAAGTGGAGAAGCAAGTATTTTGATCTTTATATATATATGTTGGAATATTGGTTTGACAAGAGGCATTTGTGGTGTAAAGCTTGGAGAAAGGTATGTTTGTTCTTATTCCCATTGAGCTTTTTTTCTTCTGTATTCGATATTAATGTATATACATATCGTAGGAAGTTACGTTTCACACAAACAATTTGATATAAAGCTGGCACTCTAAATTGAAAAGCAAATACCTTCCTTATTCTCGAAATCATCGTGTTGATCGGGTCATTTATGTTTTGTCGCAGTTGGTCGAGCGTGATTATCGTTCTCATATCATTCAAGTTTTATTTAATATCAAGAAGAGTACTGCATCTGCTGAGACTCGAAAACAAAAAAAGTTAGCAAATGAAGTTCCAGAGCAAAAAGCACTTTCAATGATTAATGTTTCTGAAGATCATGTATGTATATAATTTTTTTTATCTTGCTGATTTTTTCGCATTTAACATGTTATGATAACTCATAATATAATGGCAATAATAGGTTACTTGTCGTTCATTTACTAGTCGTATTGTTTATATATTGAAGTTTGAAGATTCAGGAAATGGGAGTGTCACTGGCACATGTACGTGTATGGATTATCAATTGCGCCAAGAAGCTTGTAAACATATTTTCCTTGTTGGTATTCATACAAATTTGAATATAATAACACGTCAACAAGCTGCCATTACTTCAGTATCATCATCATTATCATCATCATCAACTTCATTATCATCAACAGCACCAGCAACAACAACATCGTTATCACCATCATCATTTGCAGGTAGTGGTTTAGTAGCACCAGCAACATCATTATCATCATCATACACAACAGCAGCAGCATCAGAGCTGTCACAACAACAGCAACATCGACAAGATCTTCTTGTTGAATTGGAGAAAAATAAAAATAAAATAGACTATTTATTATCAACAAATTTATCAAAACTCACTTCAGAACAAATAGAATCCATAGTTAATTCACAAAAAGAAACATATACTACAATTGAAAAAATAATTAATCCTCAGGCACGTCCTTCCCGCCAATAAATATTATAATATTCATCAAGTGTTTTTTTTAAAGCAATACTCTTAAAAATATCAAAGAACTAAGAGATTATTTTTTTTTTTTTACTAAGTGGGACTTAAAGATTTTTTTTTATTTTTTACCAAGTGGGACTTAGAGATTTTTTTTTATTTTTTACCAAGTGGGACTTAGAGATTTTTTTTTATTTTTTACTAAGTGCGGCTTAAAAGATTTTTTTAGGTGCGACTTTGGGCGGAAACTGTAATTGAAATTTTTCAAAGAATTAATGACGTAATTTTTCCTGATGAATAGAACAGCCCCTTACTTAGATTTTATAAAACACCAACAACAACGATCAAGGATAAAAACACTTACGGCACAAAATACTACAAAGCTTCGATTTTTATAGGCCATCTTGAATTCTTGGTGGCTGGCAGATTGTTCAGGTATATTAGATGATCCTATATGTCAAACATTCCTTAGCTCGTCCATCCATGGACTGCCAGTGGAATTACAAAAAGGAGCAATAACAAATCATATATTGACAGCAAGCATTAGCTGTGAACCAACCCAACAACATTGTATGCTTCATCAGTATGGGAAGCACAGTGCAAATTGGATGTGCCCATTTATATCAACGTCGTATTCCAATAAAGGTCTCCATCCCGTAACTGTATTGAATTATAAATACACATTGACATATAGTCTTGTTTCATTTATTATGAGATGTACTGTATATCTAAAAGAACAGCACGACAAAATGATATAGCAGCTGCATTATACAAGACTCTTGGTAACAAACAATTCAAAATTATTATTGAAAAACATATGGTTACATCATTTGAAACTCTTGAATAAGCATTATTATTATATACAGTATACTATTAACATCATCCTTATCATCAACATCACCAGCATTACCAAAACTATTCAAGTTATTACAAATGATGCAACATCGTCATTGGAAAGTAATAAATTACTCCTATTACTGCCATCATCGCCTAAATCAATGTCAGCTTAAGGATTCAATCTTTGACAATTAAATTTACTATAAACAGTAATTTAACTTTGTTAAGTATTTCATGTCAAGCATTCTAGTAAAAATATAATTTCATTAATTTTTATCTGAACTGAAAGGTGTCGTCCAGGCATTCCTAGCCGTTGATTAATTATGATAATAAAAAACATTTATATAAATTAAAAATTAAAATATAATTTTAACTTTTCTTTTTTTAAAATTATTAATTAATCCAAAAATATAAAAATTATTATATAATTTTTTATATTTTCTCATATTTTTAAATAAAAATTAGGGATCCTCGTGAGAACCAAAGAACTAGAACCAAACTAGAACTGAACTAAGAAAAGTCGAGACGATTCTATAGGAGGAACCGACCAGAACCAAGAACCGACATTATAATTTAGTAAATTCTTGAGATTTTCAAATTATGATGGGAAAAAAACATTATTTGTGAAAATAAAGTATGAAGATTTGGAACGTAGGGCTTCTTTTTTGTATAACTAGTATAAACTATTAAAGGACAAAAGTATGCGAACTAATCAATATATATAGATTTATATTAATAGTATTAATTTTTATATAATTTATTATTCAAATATAATTTATAATGATCAGAATTTAAAAATTTAACTAAAAATACATAATCATTATCTTCATTTAATTTATGTTGTACTATATTTCTATTTCATAAAAGTTTTTGTTTTTATCCAAATCTCTTGTTAAATTTATATTAATTTTTCTTGCACTTTTTCCTTTTTTTCTCTTCTTTTTATTTATATTTCTATATTCTGGAAAATCAACCTCTTCTATTTCATTAGTATTATTGTTATTATTAATATTAATATCCATATCATTTTCATTATCTATTATCATATTATTATCATTTATATTTAAATCATTAGAATTAGTTTGTATTTCTGACATATATTTTATTTTATCTAATTGTTTTATTTTATTATTTAATACAATATCAATTAATTTATTATCTGATGGAAATTCAAAATTATTTTCTATCCAAAGTTTATGATGATCTTGAGTTATAATATTAAAAGTTTCTGTAAATATTTTAATATTTTTTAATAGAAATGCTATTTTCATTTGTAAATTAACATATTTATAATCATCTATTTTTAAAGTTGGATTATTATTACTAAAACGATTAAATTTTTTTCCAAGTTCACAAAATTGATTTTCAATAGATGATCTAAAGGAACCAAATACATCGTAAAAATGTTTTTCTTGTTTATTTAAATTTTCATTAGGTTGTTTCCTTATTGGATAAAAGAAGTTATAATCATTTAATTGTATATTTTTATTCTTACATAATTGTTTAAACTGATTTATAAATAATGTGTAATTCCCATCGACTGCGATAACATCCCTTTTATCTATTTTATTATAAATTTTCATATTAAGAAACATACCACCATCAGAACTAACACCACATAATTCACTATCTGAAACTGCTATAATCATATTATTTATATCACATAAAACTTGGGTTCTTAATCCACTAGTTTTTAATTTATAAGACCATCTTTTTTGTGAAGATATATCAGGTTTACTATAATCAATGGTACTATCATGACCATCTAATATTAATGTAATATTTTTAAAGTTTTTAGGGGTTTTTAATAAAGCTGAATATACTCTTATTTTTGTATTTGAGAACATATTTCTTAAACATAAATTTACATATTTATTTAAATTAGAATAATTTTTAATCCAAAAATTTTTATAAACTGCATAATAACTGGCATATGGCATATTCTGCTGAACATTTTTACTAGTTATTCCTGAAATAAGATGGTATATTAAATATATTCCTTTTTTAATTTCATAATAAGGAGATGGATATTCTTTATTTGTAATAGTTTAGTTAAAAAAAAGAAAACAGATGTATATCCTAATTTAGCTAATACTTCTTTTTTAATATTATTTATTTCTTTTATATGTTTTAATTCTGTTCTATGTTTATAATTATTTAATTTTTTTTCCAATTATCATTTAAAAAATCCCATTCATTTAATAAAACTTTATCGATTTCTTCTTGTAATAAATTTTAATATTTTTCTTTTTCACTTTCATTTAATGTACTATTATTATACTCTTCAAATAACATATATTAATATTTATATAAATTTAATTTTAAATTAAATTTTACATTATTATTATTATTTATCAAAAATTAAATTATATTATAGATAATCTTTATTTTTAAAATTTTTTATCTTGAAACTTGTTGTTAAGCAACAAATAATATATTTTTAAGCTGATTATATATGATTAATCAATTATATTAAATAAATTAAACATAGCACATTTTATTACTATTGTTTGATTCCCTATAATTGCGTTTTTTTAAATAAGTATTAGAAACTAGTAGCTTTTTTTTGGCAGACTGGAAAGAAAATATCAAAATAGATACTCAGCAACTACTTTTCTCTTCTTTTTCTTTCTTGCATAATCACTTTCACAAATGTAACAACAGTACTTTTTTTCGATCATTTAACACGCTCATTATTTTTTATTCGTAATCCTCTAACTTCCATTAACACGACTATTTTTTTTTTAAAAGTAATTACTTTTACAGATATAACAGCAATAACACAATGGCTGTTTTTGATGTATACTCATATAATAAACTGAAAATGGTAGGAATTCCCTTCATTATTCATTCTACTCTTCAGACAAAAAATATAAATACTGAATCTTTAAAAAACGGTATATAAATCTTCTTCTTTTATTAATATAACTAAGTATAAAATATATACATATACTGAAATATAACATTTTTATCTATTAGCACAACATACTATAACTCCTCATTGTTTAATTTCTACCTACAGCATTCCTAGTTCTTCCAGTACATAATAACAAGTGTTTTTTTCTACATTGTCTATTACACATATTGCTTCTAAAATATACGAGATTCTAAAAAATATTCTTATTAGATAATCCACTCCCATCTACAGTTTCTCCTTCTTTATCATATTATTCAGATATTGCTTGCCAGTCAGAAGACAATGCTGGTATTTGGTTTTTTTTAGTTGAAAATAAATGCTTCATACTATATGCGTTTTACATAAAGCTAATGTACATAACATTTTTTTTCCTAATAAAAATAAAGCCGGACTTTATGGCACACATGCTCAAAGAAGCTTATTAAGTACTGATAACAATTCAAAAAGAGGTAGTTTTGTACTTTGATCTAATGTTGTAATTTTTTATTACATACTTACTTCTTGATAAATATTATAGCAAACAGACGTGTAAGAACCAGCAAGAGTAGAGCAAAAGACAATTTTATATTGTTTCAATCTTATTATAATTCATATTTGATATCAAAAGATTATCAGTCAATATATAATGTTAATGCATTTACTTATTTACAAAAAAAAAAGAACCTTTACGTAATGTACAAGATGTCATGCAAATAACAAGAACTAGTGCGTCCCAAGATTTATTATTTATTTTTCATAATATGTTATAGGCTTAAATGACGATAATGTATTCAAATTCACTTTAATATTCTTACTTTTGTACTCTTTTTTACTATAGGATCTGATAGTACACCTAATTTTTTTTTTACAACCTAGTGATAGCAGTAGCTCTAATTTATCTTATGACGAAGCACCAGATGATCGGTTACAGCAACATAAACGAATACGCAGGAATGTTACAAAACATTTTAATAAAAGTGCTAAAAGGATAAAAGCTGTGTAAGTTACTACTATATTATGTCATATTTGAGATCAATATTATAATGGTCAATTATCTATAATAAAACTAAAATGGTATATTTTACTTCAAACATATTGTTCTTCTTTAGTCAAGAAAAAACATATGGTACCCCAGTCTTGTATAGCTAGTCTTGTACAAGCAGGGAGACCAGGTTGGAATTCGAGTAGATGATAGGATTCGCCGAAAACACGACCCTTTTTATATAGCATGTTTGGTGAGAAATGTACATGTACCTGAAGACGAGATCGACCAGTGTGTGTTTCAATTAATCCACGAAATCTTATATATCGCCTTTAGTGTAAGGCAGGTGTACTACATATGACTCGTAGATGGAATGAACTTCTTGATATTCGCGATTTGAACTTTCCAGAATTAAATATGTTGGATATTTTTGCATCTGTCCCAACAAGATATTATATCACCATAAAAAGAGCAGCAGAGGAAGCAATAGAAAAATCTATATCAGCATATCGTCTTATATGTGGATGTACAACAGGATGCAAAAACAACCGGTGCAAGTGCAAGAAGAACAATCTTCCATGTACAAAGAGTTGCCATAGTTTTCGCGAATGTAACAACACGCATGCCGAATGGAGCAGAAGACAAGAAAACTAGCTTTTAATATAATATATATTTCATTATTCTCTTATTTTTTTTCTTTCATTATGTATGCTGTTTATTTTTCTCATATGAAATTATCTGCCATATATTACTAATTTATATTCAGAATTGAGGTGTACGATAGAATAATAGTTTAGTTCAACAATAAAATATAAAAAACGATGAGTCCTTTGAAATAGTGTTTATTCTTAAAAAATAAGATTTTTAAGATTATTATTCTATGTACGAGTTGGTCTATTTATATAAGTTGTTTATTATGATGGGCTATCTCTGGTATGTCATCTGAAGAATGTATCTTAAAGAATGTATCTTAAAGAATGCTATCTTAAGGTATGATAACCTTATTCTTAGGAAGATCCTTTTTAGCTTTATCAGGGGTAGACCCTTAGAATCTCTGGTATTTTACACTCTTAATTCTAGGACACTACAAGAATGATGAATTACATATATATATATAACTTAAAATTAACACCCATTAAATAAAGCTAAATATATGAAACTTAGGTTGTAAATAGAAGAGAACTTATTCATTGTTTTTTGTATTAAATATAGTATAATTATTGCTTTTGCATTGATTTTTGATAAAATAATGAATTGATTATTAATTGGGAGTTGGGCGGCCCAAAGTCCAATTGGAAGTTGGACGAAATTTTTGGTCGCCCAATTTAAAGTTGGGCGCAATTGGACTTCAAATGGTAACAACTGTCATCTCCACCTTTACAAAATAACTGTAGCTGATGCATATTATTGGCCATTAGCATCCTTTTTTTTAGCTAGACACTCTCGCTCCTCCCTTTCACATTGTAATATTTTATTAGAATTTTTTCATCCTATTGATTCTCAACTTTATACTTTACATCCTTTTTTTCTATGCTAGATATGTATTTCTCAAGCCTCCCCTCTCCCAGTTCACTCGTTTATTTATGTTTTATTACCTAGTCTTAGTTTCCCTACCACCTTTTTTAAAGTCTCTTCTCACCTCTTTCTCACTATAGTCACTACTAACGTTTTATGGAATCCTCATACTTCATTTATACAATCTTTGGAAGCGAGACAGTGGCGTCGTTTTTGGGTCGAGCCTATCTTACCTCAAGTACATAAGCTCTGGTACCACGCGTTAAGTCAATCACTCTCATGCAAAGTCAACTTGCATGCTATCTTACTACACCTTCATCCATCTAATTTGTGTACACTTTGTAATAGCAATTTTCCTGACACTCTCCTCCACTTTCTTTAGACTACCTGTCCTATTAAATAAAACATTTAGTGTTTTCTTTGGTCTAGTTTATTTCTCTTCACTCCTACTACTGCAGATGTTAATTCTGCCGTCATTTCTCTCTCTTTTCCCCACATTTAATCTCGTGTTAGCAGCCACACTATTGTTGCTTGTATTCTTCATGGAATCTGGAGTGCTTATTGGCGCTTCATTTTTGATCCAGTCCTCTTTGACAGGGATACTATCAGTCAAAACATTTATTATTTGCTATCTCAATTGTGCTCATTAATTACATATGAGCCGCCATAGTCCATTTCACTATAGCACATCAACATTTAAAAAAAACTGATTCTCAATAGCAATGTGTTCTATCTACAGTAAGTATTTGTTAAACCAGTACCCAATATATGTGAGGATTTGTACCAGTTTAGCGAATTGAAACTCAGTATATATTAATATGTAGAATATACTAGAAGAATAACTATAATTGCATTTTGCTATATTAGATATAAAAAAAGATGGCAGTTTGTTTAATAAAGATCGTTTTGCTTCTTTTATCTTATTCTTACATTACTGTATTTAATTATTCACTCTTAATTATTATCAACAATGGGCAAAAAATCTGTACTAACAAACTGCCAAAAACGTGCTAGTTGTTTGGAAAAGCCAAAAGAAAGAATAACTCAATCTGAACTTGCTTGATGGGCTAAAGACGAATTTAAACTGGATAAATTACCCGGTCAACAAACGATATGTGATATTTTGAAGAAAAAAGAAGAATATATAGCAATGACCGAACATCATTATAATGCCAAAAAAATTCGAGAACCTGAACCCCCAGAACTTGAATTGTTACTTGCCCAGTATATTACTAATATGGCTAATGCAAATCAACCTATCTCCATATCAAGCATTATACATCAAGCCAAAATCCAGTGCAGGCGTCGCCAGCTTAGAGGAACAAACCCATTTTATAAATTTTTATTTACTTTATAATATTTTATTATTTTTTAAAATGTAATTTTGTATAAAAAATAAAAACTAAAATTGAATTTTTCTATATTTATAAGAATGTGTTACAACATGGCTTCTATGGACCTTATGGCTAATGAATATATTATGAAAATTCTGAACAATATGGAAAATATAAAACTGATTTAAAAAAATAAATTGATAATATTGTATTAAATAAATGGGGTTTTTTAGATAAAGATTGGGGTGAAATTACAAAAAAATATAAACATCGAACTGAATTAAAAGAAATTAAAAATATAAATACTATGAAAAATAAAATAAAAAATAAATTAGGATATATTTCTGTTTTCTTCTTTTTAAATGAATTATATACAAACAAAGAATATCCAGGTTCTTATTTAGAGATAGATAAAGGTTTATATCTAATATATCTTCTTATAAATGGACATCCTCATATTGAAATAAATAAAGATATATCTTCAACATCATATTATAGATTATATAAAAGTTTTTGGATTAATAATTATGAAAAATTAAATAAAAAAGTAAATAGTTATTTATTAGATATGTTCTCAAATATTGAAATAAGAATTTATCTGCTCTTATAAAAAATCCCAAAATTTTTAAACATATAACATTATTATTGGATGTGCATAATAGTACTATTAGGGTAGTGCTACCTGTGCGATTTTTTTTTCTTAGCGGTGCGATTTTTTTCTCACGGGCTTTAAATTGTAGTGATACAGCGCAAACAGCCATAGCCAATCCTCTAGTGATATTACCAGTACGACTTCTCTTACTAAACATACTTCATTAAGACTCTATACATTTTTTTCTTTAAGTATAATAACTTCTTATGAATGATATTCGTTTTAATTAATTTTACACTGTTGAAACCAACCTACTAAAATTAATACGTAATATAGAATATACGTATAAATTTTTACTGTTCATTAATGATAACTTATCTACAGAAAGGATTGAATTTTTTGATTAAAATGGCTTTATTGGTGCGATTTTTTTTATTTTTTTAAAAAAAATTACAAGTGCTTATCCGTGCGATTTTTTTGTCTGGGCGTAAAATATGAAAAGAAGCTGTGCGATTTTTTTTTTTACTTCTGAATGGCATTGCTATCAGTTTATTTGACAATGTAAAATTAGTCCACTAAAATATAATATAAAGGTATGTCGATAATGACTAGTTATTAGCACCAACTTGCTCGCATATTATACACAAAAAAGAAGATAATACTCTTGGGTTATTTGATTAAAATGGCTTTATTTGTGCGATTTTTTTTCTAACTCACTGGTTCGTGAATTATCTTATTAACAGCATCTATTTATTTGGTATTTTATTATTATTTTGTCGATCTTATCAACGATAATACAATGGTTTCAATATAGCAACAATCAATAATATTATCTTCTGCATTGTATTGAGTATTCTTCAAACTACTTCAGAAAACAGTTGCATCATTGTAGATAGGAGACACATAAAGTAAAAACATAATTAGTTTTATGTCCCTCTAATTTGAAGTATTGTTAATTGACATGCATACGTACGTATGATCAGAACATTCCGAGTGTGTTAGTTAGATATAAGAGACATCCTTTGATGACTAGATACGTACATGAGTAATTTCTGTAGGGAATAATATCAATACTAGACCTTGATTTAAAATGTTTTCGAATTTTCTGATCGACAAATGAACAGTGCTCATCCATTCTTGAAACAACATTTCCTGGCAAATGTTCCACAAGAAATAAAGCAAAACGTTCTGACCTTCATTTGTTTTACAACCTGCTCCTTCTGTAAATATGTATCACCAGTCAGTATCTATTTATTATTTGATATTGACACAATTACGTACTATCATAGCAAAAACTATAGAAGTTACTACCTAATTTACTGACCACCTTTATTCCCATCATGTACTTAATCCACGGTTAGGTAAATGTAGTTTGAAGTACTGTACCACGAGTTATGCTGCCCATGAAAACATTTTTAAACGATATTTTCTATTTTTGTTGATTAGTGTTGTGCTGTTTAAAGCTCCAGAATTATATAAAATTTGCTACACATTTCCCACATAAGATGAAGTTTGATGATGTACATTCGAAAATAGATAGTATAAATGACTAGTGACAGACTCTGCTTCTATACAGTTGCACCTCTGTTGAGCAATAACGTAGACGATTCTTGACTCGCTTTGACACACGTGGCTTCAGACGGAAAACTCCATATCCACGATTTTCCCATTAAAATGAATTTACAAATGGATATAGTCAGCTTATTGTTTTATACAGTTTTGGCTTGGAACATTACACTATAAGAAATATGTAAAATATTAAGTTCAATCGAACAGATAATGAGTTATGTTAATAGAAGATCTATGTAGTCATGGAGATCATTTCTAAAAAAAATCGCACAAGTAAAGCCATTTTAATCAAATAACCCAAGAGTATTATCTTCTTTTTTGTGAATAATGTTGACCAAGTCAGTGCTAATAGCTAGTCATAATTGACATACCTTTATATTATATTTTAGTGGACTAATTTTACATTATCAAATAAACTGATAGCAATGCCATTTAGAAGTGAAAAAAAAATCGCACAGCTTCTTTTCATATTTTACGCCCAGACAAAAAAATCGCACGGATAAGCACTTGTAATTTTTTTTAAAAAAATAAAAAAAATCGCACCGCACTACCAATAAAGCCGTTTTTAATCAAATAATCCAAGTGCATTATCTGTTTTTTGTGTATAATATGCGAGCAAGTTGGTGCTAATAACTAGTCATTATCGACATACCTTTATATTATATTTTAGTGGACTAATTTTACATTATCAAATAAACTGATAGCAATGCCATTTAGAAGTGAAAAAAAAATCGCACAGCTTCTTTTCATATTTTACGCCCAGACAAAAAAATCGCACGGATAAGCACTTGTAATTTTTTTTAAAAAAATAAAAAAAATCGCACCGCACTACCAATAAAGCCGTTTTTAATCAAATAATCCAAGTGCATTATCTGTTTTTTGTGTATAATATGCGAGCAAGTTGGTGCTAATAACTAGTCATTATCGACATACCTTTATATTATATTTTAGTGGACTAATTTTACATTATCAAATAAACTGATAGCAATGCCATTTAGAAGTGAAAAAAAAATCGCACAGCTTCTTTTCATATTTTACGCCCAGACAAAAAAATCGCACGGATAAGCACTTGTAATTTTTTTTAAAAAAATAAAAAAAAAATCGCGCCGCACTACCAATAAAGCCGTTTTTAATCAAATAATCCAAGTGCATTATCTGTTTTTTTGTGTATAATATGCGAGCAAGTTGGTGCTAATGGCCAGTAATAATCAATAAGTTTTTATATTATATATTTTGGTAGACTACTTTTACATTATCAAATAAACTGTTAGCTATGGCATTTAGAAGTAAAAAAAAAAATCGCACGGATAAGCACTTGTAATTTTTTTTAAAAAAAAATGAAAAATCGCAAAAAATTCAAGAAAATTATCTCCTTTCTATAGATAAGTTATCATCAATGAACAGTAAAAATTTATACGTATATTCTATATTACGTATTAATTGTAGTAGGTTGGTTTCAATAGTGTAAAATTAATTAAAACGAATATCATTCATAAGAAGTTATTATACTTAGAGAAAAAAAATGTATGAGTCTTAATGAAGTATGTTTAGTAAGAGAAGTCGTACTGGTAATATCACTAGAGGATTGGCTATGGCTGTTTGCGCTGTACCACTACAATTTAAAACCCGCGAGAAAAAAATCGCACCGCTAAGAAAAAAAAATCGCACAGGTAGCACTACCCTACTATTAAATTTAACAAACTAGATATTTCTTTACAAAAAAAATGGTCGTATAAATTAAAAACAAGTGGATTGTGTACACAAGTTGTAATAGATATTAATGAAATGGTTATAATTGTTAGTAAAAGTGAATTATGTGGTGGAAGTAATGAAGGTTCAATGTTTCTTAATATGAAATTATATAATAAAATTTATAAACATGACTGTATTGCTTTTGATGGAGGGTATACTTTATTTATAAACCAATTTATTGAATTATGTAATAGTAAAGGCTATGATGATATAAGTGATAAAAACTTTTTTTATCCTATACGGAAAGAAAATAATATTGAATTAAACGAGCAAGAAAAATATTTTAATAAAGTTTTTGGAAAATTTAGAAATACAGTAGAAAACCAGTTCTGTGAATTACATAATACATTTAGACGATTTAGTAATAACAATTCAACAATTAAAACATCTGATTATAAATATATAAATTTACAATTAAAAATTCCCTTTTTATTTAAGAATATTAAGCGATTCTCTGAAAAATTTAATATAATTACTCAGCCCCATCATAAACTTTGGGAAATAAATAATTTTGAATTTCCTTGTGAACAAAGATTAATTGATATTGTTTATATAAATGAGATGGAAGAGTTAGAGAAAATAAATGAATAACAAAATTACAAAAAGAAATTATGAATTTAACATTAGATAATGATACAAATAATATGATATTAGATATTGAAGAAAATGAAAATGAAATTAATAATGAAAGTGAGGATGATTTTCCAGAATTAAAAGGTAAAACAAAAAAGAGAAATTATAGATCAAAATCAGTAAATAAAATTAAAGATATAAATAAAGTAAATGATTAGAAGGTTAGAGCGTTACGTATTTTAAAGACCATTGTATTTTATTTAATATTTATTGAGAAAGCAAAAAATATTCTGGGTTTCACTTAGATTCACATTTATAAAAAAAGAAATCAGTTTAGAATACACTTTCTCTACACCTTTTTTTTCTTCACAAAAATGAATCAAGACGCGATCTTACTGACATCTTTCCCCTTGAAGTTGTAATTAACATATTTTGCAACTCAATATCACTACTTTTGAAACCTTCTTATATTATTACTGGATTGGTCCTTCTTGGAGAAGAATCTTCATGCAACATATTTTCCCTCAAATCTCTTATGAACTTGCCCGAAATCCACCCTTCTCTACATTTATGTTAAACAAGTGCCAGGTGATGCGTCAACAAGTATTGAATGAAGTTTGTTCAGCACGAATACATAATAAGCCAATATCGTTTTCATTTCCATTTTTATTCATGATGTATTATACTGCAGATATTGAAATTGATGACGAAAGCTTAAAATATTACCATGGATGTAAACATTTTTATAAAATATTTGACAATGACACTTTTTACTCAGGGGAAAGCTGAAAGTATTAACAAATATGTAATATTTTCATATCGTTTTTTTTATATATTAGATTTTTATTGCTCTTCAAGAAGTATTCCTGACGTAATACTTATTTGTGGTAGTAATTGCTTAAACACTTTGCATATTCATCAAGAATTACCAAGAAAAACAGTCAAAAGGACCTTACATAACTTGCACAATAGTACAAAAATTCAAACAGTAGTGTTTCAGAGAGCTCTAGACTATGATAATATTCCAAACTTATCATTATATCCATCCAACACTACATTACATAATTTCCACATAGTCAACTTTCAAGGAACAGACCAAAAGAAGGAAAAACTTGCTCAATTTATAAAAGTCAACTTCCTTGCTATCCGCCAAATTCAAATCACTTAAAATTCAGTATGTTTTTATTCTCGTCAATACCATTCTGATGACATCTTCGAACAGAAATATTGCACTCATGTTAAATATTAAAGAATTGGAAAAAAAAATTAAGTATTTCTAATATATGAACTATAGAGAGCCCAGGTAGTAATATAGATTAGGTACTATATGTAGCTATATGTATATTAAATAATGTTTTGATTTATTGTTGGTATGTAGAACATTGAATCCTATTTATATAAAACAACATGGAGCACTTATACTTTATACACTCAAGTGTTTTTATGCTGTAGCTTTGTCAGATGTTGTTGTGTAACCATGCAATTTTATATGAAAATACCTGCGATAAGAGGCATTTTAATGCATGTTTTTGAGAGCCAATAGCATTTTTAAAACAGAAGATATAAGCAAAATAAAGTTTAAGAAATGTTTTTAAATTTTTTTAAATTTTTTTATTTATTTTTATATCTTTTTACTACATTTTACTCTTTACCTTTTACTTGTTTATAGTACTACTTACTTAAATTGACATTTGTTTATATCAAATCTATTTGTGCGTATAATAGAAATAAATTAAGGTTTACTTTAGTAATCTAATTTCTTATAGTAATTATAATTCTATATAATATACTTGATAACCTTAACTTTAAGAATTTTATCTAAAAAAAAACTTGCTCTAACTTTTAATTTTCTAGCTTCCTATGAGAGTAATATAGCTTATATCAATGTTCTAGATATAATTGCTATATTCGAGCGCCGCCTAACGTTGGCATGGACTGCAAACATCCCCCTACCTGGGGAATGTAAAAATATATATTAAGTCTAGTAATGCATTCAGGGCTATATCTCACGATTTTAAGCCAGCTAGGTAAAATCCAATTGTAGATTTGAAATCAGCGCTCAATGTTCATATATGTGATATATAAAGCATAACTCGACTCTGAAATTTTTGTAATTTATTCTTAATAAATTAAGGGACTTGGTTAAATTTAACTGAATAACAAAAACTTCCAAAAATGTAAATGGCTTTAACTTTTTACTCAGCCACAATTTTCATGATCTGGTTTCAGATTCAGAATCAGAATATGCGAAAGTATAGGAGAACCAAATTACAGCTAGTTATTTATGAAGAATAATTAGTGCTTTTTTCTTAAATATTTTTATTTTTTTTATTTTTTTTATCTTATCTTAATATTAAATAACTATTAAAAATATAAATGGTATCTATTATCAATTATTTATTATATAATCCTTTCAGAAAGTATTATATTAAAAGTTTTTTCTTATTACTTTTTATTATACTCTTTTAATTATCATAAAGAGTGGGTAAATATTTACCCAACTAAATATACAAATGTAAGTAAACCATCCGATAGAAAAACGAAAAGTAGAAGAAGAGTATATAATGGCATTTTAATGATTATCATAATGAAATAGGATAAAAAGATCATATATAAAATCTATAATAAAAAATATTGACTAACTTTAATCCTCTATAACAATTCAATTAATACTCCTATGGTTACACAAAGTAGTGCATTGAATAGCGTAGGATCTCTAGTTTTTATGGTTATCTTTGTGTAACGGTAAATTAATGATTACACTATATATAGGCAAAAAACACTTGAGTATATAAAGTAGCTTTTTAACCAACATAATGACTTTAGCATCTCGTTTGAAACTTGGTTATAGAAATGGATTTAGTGACGATAATGATATACTTCCTCTGCTTCTATTGTAAGAAAAACCACTTGTATTTATAACAAATTCCAAGATGCCATTGATGAAATTTTGAAAGCTGTACATATTTATCTGGAATGCTTGACTTTTTTTTATGGCCCCTTGTTTACTATCTCTGACGAATATGTATTAATTTTTAGAAGGATTGTATTACAAATATGAAAATCGCGGCTGATTCTTTTCCTGTCACTCAAGGATCACGCTCAGAAGCACTGTGTGTTCGTGATATAATGTCCCTATTATAAGTGATTTTTTAGTATAAAATTCGATAACACAAATTCACAATTCTATCAGTTACATATACACTTAGTGTGCTAACAATAGTGACTTAATTTAGTGCAAGAGACATTTTTCTGGTGTTGTCAGTGTTAAAGAATCCGAGTCGTCTTAGAACGATAGTGTTTTGTGGTCGATGATGAAGTTGTGTGTTAGGCATATCACTGTGGAAAAAAGCAAACTATTACATTTATACCAGGAGAAACACCACTCCATGCTATGACCAAAGTTAATGTCATTACTACCTCGTAACCGTACAATGCTCATGCTATTCTTCGCGTAACTGATATTGGAAATGCTGAGATATGTTTATTGGAAACATCTAGTGCATTTGATAAGGCTAGAAGATGTAAAAGAAGCTTTGATCACCACAAGGCTATGTTTGGATTAATTGTCTATGATTAAAAGTATTGCACAAGAATATAACCACACAACGTACAAAGAGCTGAAAAAAATGAAATTTATTTTTATCCATGCCCATGGTAAGCTTAGTTTATCATCACTGTTATATCTCTATATACATCCGATCTATGGCATTATTAACATGATAAATCTTAGGCAATTCTATTCGAGTATGGTCCTTATATAGTCCCGAAGTGGGTGCACTAAAATTTTGGGTAGTAAACCTTCCTAATTTGGGTTTTTGGGTACTTCGCCACCGAAGGAGCTGAAAACTACCCAAACGTGCCTGAAGAAAGGTATCTTTTTATTTTCTTTTCGGATTTTTGTTTATTTTTGGGTACTACGATATACCTCATTCAACTTACTAATACCCCATACTCCAGTTAATATTATCAGCTATGAAATTTTATATAAAAAACAATAGCAAATAATAACAAAAATAAGAGTAAAGCTATAAGGCCCAAAAGGACTCAAACATCAACTTAAAAATATACAAGATTAAATTTTTATGATGATAGTCACATGCATAATTAATAAATCAGAGGGGTGTGCCAACGGAAGAGCAAAAAATACAAGTGAAACAAAAGAGAGAGAAAGTAATAGAGTAGAAGATAATGTAAATCAAATAGTAAAAGGATAATAATGCTAAAGCAGCAAACATTGACTTCCTTTACTTCTATTACTAAAAATGGAAGTACCTAAAAATTATGGCACCCGTCCTGAAGCTGGTGTATATATCATGAACAAGAAATTGAAGATGCCTTCACCTGTTTTATTTAAAAGAGAGAAGAGCATTTATTTGATTTTTTGGAAAGTTCTTGGAAATTAACAGTAAGTATAACTGTTGTACTGTTGGGGCGATTGTAGATTAGGAACCTAAGATACTCTGACATCCATTTGATGGTCTTCATATATGAAAATATGGCTTCACCGTGACAATTATTCTTATTAACGAAATTAAAAGGGCTTTATTTTCAGATTCATCTCCAGGTTGGAAGAAATCCGCTCTGCCCATAAAAGAAATTTAATAGAATCAAGAAGAAACAAAAACAAGCAGCAACCTGTCTCATATTTGGTAAACCCAGCTCTCCAAAAAATGACAGAATGTCAACATGCAACGATTGTAACAGATGATAGTCCCAGAAGCTCACCTTTTCTTCCTCCAGAAGACTATGAGCAAAAATTGGACTCTGATGACGAACCTTCACAAATAGCAATTTAACCTAACCATTCATTCATTGTATATACATTTATCTGTCGCTTGGTTTTGACAACACAAAAACCATTTTTTTTCATTTCTATAATTCTTTTATCAACTTTCCCTCTCCCTATGTAAAAAAATGACTTATGACTTTTTTTATCGCAAAGATTATTCCTTCATCCCTGTTTATCAAGTTGCATGTACATTCTGTCATATAACTTTATTTATAAGGCTTTGATATCCACACTCATTATCATCAGCTATTTTTTTCATGAAATCAATTTTTTTGACCAACCAATCCTTACTATTATTATCAAAGAACAAACCCATATACTATTTGTCTTCAAAAAGTTTTATATTGAAGCGTTCATCAATGTGTGATTGAAGTACTTCATATAAAGATATAAAATAAAGAAGAAATAATGCACTATGTAGTTGTATTTGAAAAATAAATTATATCTACTATTAAAATACGAATGGTCCTTACGAATTTAACGTTTTTGGTAATTCATAAAACCCCGACAAAAAAAAAGTAACATTTGCTAAAAAGTAAAAACGGTCTCCTTAGTCCCCAATAATTAAAAATTTGCTGTTTACTGATTATCTTGACAGCTAATTACTGCTGTTAGTAAAGGCACTCGGTCCGAAATTGTTGTAAATTGTATTAGTGTTATTGCTTTTTGGAACAGTGTACTAGGTATGTAATGTGGGGGTAACTGCTGATACATTACGTAGGTACTCTTGGTGATCCATGTAATCAACATTTTTCTTTCCATATCTCCAGTTCTTTTTCTAACTACATATTCTTCGATTTTTTAAGACATTATTGTTCAGTATATCAAATATATCACAGACTGATTTACACATTTTGTCACAAATTCTATTTTAGCATGTATTATGCGTAACTGCAAAGTGAGACAGGAAGATGTTGTCTTCTATTAAAAATGAAATCGTGTTAAGAGCTACGTACAAGACAAAAAAGGCATTGCTATTTTTTTAACAACTTAAATATATACTATTACTAACGAGTTCTCAATGGGTAGCCTTCAGTCAAATGCACTTTAACTAAACAAAAAATAGTGAATTAATGGAAATAGAATTTTTCTGAACAAAGTGATCAATTCGAGCCATCTTATTAATTACTATTACTACTATTCAATGAATTAACTATAAACAGCTACATACAACAAACATTTCAGTGCTGATGGGACTCCACTACTCATCGACGCGTTACACTCTATAACTATCACTTGAATAAAAGAAATGTTCTCGTAGGATTGAATTTGAAAACATAAACCGATGACTTTACCTAAATTATTGCTGCTGTCTTTGTTCGACCAATATTTTAAATGACTATACATAAGACACAGGATCAAATCTTTTAGCACTTCGGTATTTGCCTGCAATAAGGTGTACTTGCACATGGCCAACTCTATGTTGCTCTGTCTAGAGCAAAAAATCCAAATAATATATACATTGCTACCAATCTGTTATTATTTACTACCACAGTACCATCTACCGACAACATTGTGTATTATGAGATACTATTAACACCACCACTAACAACATGAGCTGAACAAACTACAACTACAACTACTTAGACTTTTTGTTCACTGATTGAGTGTCATATATTTTTTGTTTCTTCTTTCATATATTTTCTCTTTTTTACAACTGTTTTTTGTTTTTCTCTCCCCAATACGTAATAATATATATTATACAATAAAAGAATTGACAGTTTAACATTATTTGGCGTATAAATAGTAGATCAGGTTATTATAGTTAAATTTAGTGGTAAACTACAATAAGTAAAATGATAGAAAAAAAGGAAAAAAAAAGTTATTTCCTCTTCCAAAGTAGATTATTTCTTTTCCACAAACTCATATATAAAGTATTTGTTTCCACAACCTCAATATAAAGCACTTGTTCCCATGACTTCATATAAAGCATTTTGTTTTTACAGCCTCAGATACAGCAGTATTTTTTTTCTACAACCTCTGATACAGCATTTTTTTCCACAGCGAATGCGCAGCGAAACCGTATGCCGTTAAATGACCCGGAGTGAAGCGAAGGGGCTCATTTAGCCGAGCGAAGCGAGGCAGGAAGAGGTTGATAATATATGATAGAAATATGGATTGTGGGAGTTCTTATATTCAGGAATATTACGTCTGAATCCACAAAAAAGAAATCTTATAAAGAGTTTAAGAGACTTTATGCTCAAAGGAAATCATTGTTAGATCAATTTAGCTGTTAAAAGACTAAAAGATTTTAATGGTAAAGATAGAACTGAAGAAAAGATTTTATTTGAAATAATTTAAAGGTATTTATACTATATAACAATGCCGGAAATGTGGCATTGCTTTGCCACAAATGTGTCTTTGCTTTGCCAGAAAAGTAGCATTAGATAAGCCAATAGGAACACGTAATGAGGCTGCTAGTGGTACGGTAATAATAATAATAATAATAATAATAATAATGATGATGATGATGATGATGATGGTGACACAGTAATGACAATAATATTGATACAAATGTTTTTAGGGAATTGCTATGGACACCCCACTCTATTTTAACTTTGAACTTGTTAAATGTACAACAAACAAAAATATAATTATAGAAGTTAAGTGGTAATAGATAAACAGTAAAATTGAGAGAAATAAAAGATTTTTTTATATGGTTTATCAAGATAAAAAGTTTATTAATAACTATAAGATAAGATAGTCTGTGGATGCGGGTTAATTGAAGTTTCTACAAAAGAAATAATGTGCTGTACGTATATAAGTTTGAAAAAAGTTTGAAAAGAGTTATTATTATATAGACAAGAACCAAAGTAGAAAAAGAGTGCGTAAGTGAAATAAGAAAATGAAAAATAAAGATAAAACCAAATATAATATATATATATATATATAAATTCATAAGGAGAGTCTTGGTGATTTTAATTAAAAACTACAGGGTCGTCATTGTATGCGGTCTTTTCATCATCTCTCTTTTTTATAGATAGATATCGCCACGATATTGATTTGCATAGGTTTGTTGTATGACCCATAGATGTATATGCTTTTATGCAATACCCATTAATTATTGGCCAATCTATTCGAATAATACGTCCTTTAGACTTGATATTCGCCCAATTATTGTTGTTCAGAAACTGCATAATAATTGGTATAGGCTCTCTATCATTTAGCAATGGTCCTTGGAAAGGAACATACATGAGCGGTTCGTAAGCCAATTCATCTGAGTTGGGCTTCTTGGTAATATTATCTGTGTAAACATCAATAGGACGTCTATATATATCTGCTGCTATTTGAGCAAAATATGCCATGGTAAACCAATATTGATAAGGACAAGACGTAGGAGGAATACCTCTTTCTAATCCATATACTAATGCTTCTTCGATATTAGATAACTTGAATCGGATATATCAGTAATGTTCCTCATATATAGACATGTTTACTTGGAAACAGTTGAGCATCTTCTTTTTAACTTCCATATAAGCATCTTGAGAACCTTCAGTGTGGTATGCGATTGTTCGATAACCACAAAATCCATCACTATTGATATTGACACATTCTTCAATGTTTTCATGTGGTATATTTGGATGAACAAAAAATTCAAGTGTTCGCTCTTCCTGGTTCTTAGCTCTATAATGTAGCAAAATGGCATGATAATGAGATTTTTTTACATGTAGAATATATATAAATAAACTATTATAATAATTCATACTTCTTTTTGTTGTTCAAATTTTCACGAAATTCCATTTCACGATCTTTTCTTTTGCCATTTTGAGGAAATATAAATATTTCATCATTGTCGTCTGAACTACTTTGTCGATCTGCTTCACATATGCCTTCTTGTTTTTAATTTTTTTACGATTTTTGATTTCTTCAATTTCAAATTGTGATGGTATGCGTGCATTTTTTGTGTTCTTAGGATGACCCTTGGTTATCACATCACTGGGTAGCTCGATATCACTAGTACTCATAGGGTCCAAAAGGGTTTCATCAATTAAATCATTGATACTTGATAATAGATCGTATTTCTGCTGGTCAGATTCCATCTCGAAAATTGCATTATGTAGTTTTTGTAATACAATCATTTCTTGCTCCATAAGAACAGCTTTGGAACTATATGTTTTTTTGAATGTATCTATGTAATCGAGCATTAATATAAGTATATGATCTAATTATTATAATTATTATGACGCTCAGCAATATTGTAATTCAAGCGAGTTCAAAAGTACAAACTAACATAAAAACATACCGATATTATAATCTAAATGCCAACGAGAGGGTACATTTGAAAGTTTTACAGTAAAATCGTTTTTCGCAAGATAGTGTTGGCATGGAAGCCCATAATTTTTTGCAGTGCTACAGCAACAATTATCTTAATTATTATCATATTTATCACAGTTATCCCATGCCCGATTTAGTTCCTGTAGAGTTCGATTTGATGCGAAGAAAGAAACACAACCAAGTATATCTTGCATTGCAACCATTTCTTTTTCCTCATATAAAGGCATATTGTGTTTCTCTTCAAGAAACCGAACCCCATCATCGGCGATCTGTTATAATAATTTTTATTAAAAGATAGTAAGTTAGTATTATAGGATGTTGATTTGTTTGCTACTTGTAAATCAAACTATGGAAAATTGAATATATAAAATATATTACCGTTTTTTGTATTACAGTATTAATTGCCTTGGCTGTCTTGATCAGGCTTCCAGCAGTTTGCATTGTGTCTTTAATTCTCCAATGTGTACCTTCCACTCTCGATGTCGTCCGTACGCCCATGTTGAGGAGGTTACCAGCAAAATAAGCACCCCATTTATCTTTATACTTAAGACAACTACATATATTAGATCAAGTGGTATAATTAATATTAAATTTTATACAATAAGCTAAATTTTGCACTTTTAATTTTCAAGCTGTTCCCCTCTCTAATTATATTTATACATATATTGTAATTACCCATTGAAATAATCCATCATTTTGTTTTCCTTTTTTTCGGCCAGCTCCATCATAGGGTTTCTTTCTTGGCTTCTTGTCCTTGAGCTATCATCAAAGTTGCCATTATACAGTTCGCTTTCTTCTAGTTTTTTATCCACTTCTGTAGTGTAGTTTTCTCCTGCTTCATCTTCGTTTTTGTTTTCCTTTCTTTTTTTTGGCTGATGATTTTCTTGAGCGTATGATTGTGCACCTTTACGGATAAGTCTTTTGTAATCATCTACAGCATTATTGAATGCCCCTTCATCTTTTTTATTTACATAAATCATATTCTTGATTGCCTTCTTTACTTCTTGTATTTCTTCACTTTTTGGTGAAAAGCAGCCACCGATATTAGTACGCAAGTGCTGCTCCATATGCCATCCACAAGGAATGTGTTTTGAGCTGGAAAAGTGACTTTTGATTGCATTGATCACTGCCAAATCATTGTCAGTAATAAAAATTCCAACATTACCATCCAGCCAAATAATGTTTTGCATTGTCTTAAGAGCCCAGTTGTACGACTCCTCTTTTTTATTTATAATAAAGGCAGATGCAAATAACACATTCTGTAGTTTCGATGAATCAAGATGGCTAATACCAACAACATTGAGCAAAGGCATATCATTCTTGTTTGTCATATATGTTGCGTCTAAAACAATTATTTCATTAAACTGCCGTGCTTTAGGTATACTTGCTCCATGCATCATAAAAAGTGCATCCAACTTGATTTTTGTAGCATTAGGCTTGTATCTTGTAACATAATCATTGTCAATAAGGTATTCAAATACTCGAGTAAATCTTCCATGCTTGTCTTCCTCATAAACCATTGCTCGAAAGTTGTACAAGTCTTTTTTCTTCATAATTGGCTCGTCATCATGGTTATTTAGTTCTTGAAATATTCTTTGAGGCTTGATTGCGTTACTACTCATTGATGTGAATTGTTGCTTTACTGGTGTTGTTATTATGCGGTGATGATGGTAAAATATGGGCGTTTTGTCTAATGGATGGTTATGTTCACCTTCATCACTAACTGTTTTTACTTCCCAATGTTGCTTGCCATGGTTCCATTTTACATACATGCGCCAGTTGCAACCAATTTGCTTTGTAGTTCGATTTCTCTGCCGTGTTTCCTTGTTTACACCATGATTGTTGCGATTGCGTTGACCATGTACACATTTGATATATATTTTTCGCGCATCACTGTTCTGCACCGATACTGCAAATTTGTAATTTTTTGCCACCTTATTGATTTCAGCAACAGCTTCTTTTTTCTCTCCAGTAAATCCTTGACCGATTAATTTATTCATTGAATTTATATAAAAATAATAATAGTGGGTAGTATTAGAAAATGATATAAGAATGTGAAAAAAAATGATTTACAACTCCTTTCTATTCAAAAATAAACAAAACCAATGGAGGAATAATAAAAAAGTACGTTTATATTACATTGTTTAGACATTGAAATATATAGATATCTTATATGTTGATTCATAAATGTTTTGTTTTTATTTTTTATTTTTTTGACGTTTTTTTACTCAATCGTCCATTTGTTTTTAATGTTTATGTTCTATGGAAAGGCGATTATTTATATACTTCTATTCTTTATCAATATGTATAGATATAATAATTATTATTGGCTTTATGGCTGACACATAAGACCTATATATAGTAATATTTTGTTTTCTTACTTAAATTTTATATAAACATGGTGTCTTTAATGATATTTTATTATGTATGTTTTCTTCTTTTTTTTGTATTAAATGTATATCTGTTTGCTGAACAGAGGAACACAGTTATTTCTACGATTTTCTTTTTATTTGTCGTACAGTGTACAAATTCAAAATCAAAAATAGAGTGGGGTGTCCATAAGGAAAAAGTGGGGTGTCTGTAGCAACTCCCATGTTTTTAATTTTTTTGGTATGTTATAATATATTAATGTGGTTTACGTGCGTGAAACGCATTTTTAAAAAAGCAAACAAGCACAGGGAATTACACAACAGCCAAAATGACAAAAACATCGAATGAATCTTCTCAATACGAACGAACTCTATGTACTATAAAAATTTCTTTTCAGCAGACTGTCATTATGCAATAAAAAAAATTCAATGTTAAGATAGTCGATCCAAAATAAATTGAGCGCTGGAAGGACACTAAATGTGACTTAATTTTTTTTGGCTGGTATTTAAGGATTACGATTTATGTGGTGTGGGTTGTTATGGTAATACTTGAAGTTGATTGGTTCGTTCACCCTATCTACGAATTTACCCTTCTACATATATTATAGACAAGTAGTCTTGGGGAATAGAAGAAATATTGTAATCATGTTTAACTACCAACTTTTTTAAAAAAAAATTACGCTTAACTGAGAACAAAATAACGCAGTTTCTACAACGTTAAACCGCTATACCTACTTCGCATTGTCTAAAACATGGCTGACTGACTAAAAAGGTGACAAAGGGATGTATCTGTACTAAAGGGTTTTGCAAGGTACAAGGGGTTCCCGCCATGAGTAATTTGGTATACTTGACATCTACCCTTGATGTGACAAAGGCCCCTTTAGTTGGTGGCAAATGCTGTTGGCTCTAGACTTGACTGTATTCCAGGTTATTTTTGTCTTCATTAACACTGTTAGCTTTCGGGGTTTATCTTATGGTTTATTGAAGGGAAGTAATAATGAAGAAAGAAATTGATGAGAAACTGTATAGATTATGTTTCGCTAATTGTGTTTTTGGTTATTCTTTTACGTTCCAGCTTAATTAGAGCTTCCAACAAGAATATTAGCCACGTGCATGAGAAGAAATTCCGCTATCCTAGCGGGTTGATTTCACCATTTGTGGCCCTTGCCATTGATCTTGTCTTACTATCCTGTCATCTCTTAATCATGCATAAATCTTTTTGACGCACAAACTTATGTGTCATACTTCACTCACCACTGCGAATTTTTAATTAAGAAGTTCAGCACAGCATGCTTTACGTAACAATTTTTTTTATATAAATAAAATAAAATTCACAATTGAGGGGAAAGTTTGTTTTTGGGAAAAAAAAAGAAGTGTGTGTGTGTGAGTATTTTTTTTTTTGGTTGTATATAACTACTATATGAAAAAAGAAAGAATATATAAAAGTTGCTATGAATTTGTAAAAGAAGAGATATAGACAATTGGAGAGAAAGAAAACATTATTTGAAACCGATCAGTGATGTTTAACTCATTTTTGTATTTGTTTCAAATCTAATATATAATTTTTCATATAATATGAAGTGCAGGCACAGAAAGCAAAAGAAGTCAAATAGGAAGAAACAAAATTTGTAACTAACACGGTTTGTCGCTCAGCAACAACATTTTTTCATTATGTATTATATTCTGATAATTAAATTAAGTTGTACTGATACGATAAAAAAAATGATACTTCATATAATGTAGCTTTGCTACTATGAGCTAATCTTAAATTTAGTACAGTAATTTTTCGTTAAACCGGTACTTGATATATGTGAGGATTTGTAATTTGTTGGCATTGGCTTTCTTCTTTGTCGTGGGATACTCTTCCATTACGCCGGGGCACAACCCCCCATTTGGGATGTTGAAACTGGCCTCCATGCTTCTTCTCATGTTTATCAACTACAGGTTACATAAATACATACATTGATGTAGTGACCACAATTTTGTATAGAGATTCAAATAATAATAATATTATTATTATATTTTGATCTTGATTGAACTATTTATGAAATGTTCAAAGAACCAATCCATTACCATTATTACCAAAGGTGACTTTATTTATAACTAATTCATTTTCATTTATAGTTTTAAATGGTTTACCTAGAAGAAAGAGTAAAGATGAAATCACAAGTAAACCATTGAAAGAAGAAATTCAAACAATAATTAGTCAAAAAAACGTAACAGTCAACTATTAAACTTGTAAGTAAATAATAAACTTTTTTTTTATTTCTATTAAAATAAGACGTATTAACTAATGATTTATAAAATTAGCATTTTCCGCATAATCAACAAGAACAAGATTATTATAAACACCATGGGAAATTTTCGCGAGATTCGCGAGGTTCGCGAGGTTCGCAAGGACTAGTGTAACAATTATTAAGAAAAAAAACTTTATTTGGAAATCTGTGTAATGTTGATTTAACTATTAAGTATATATAATGATAAAAATGGAAGTTGAAGTTGAAAAAAAAAAGTTGAAAAACAAAATAAAAGGAGAGAAAGAAAATATTAAAGAAAAGAAGAGCAGCTTTTGAAAAGAATGAATATGGTAAAAAAAATAAAAGATAAAAAATTTCAAAGTTAAATGTCACGAATGTTTCCGAGAGTTATGTTGCCAGGTATCATGTCAGGATAGACAACATAGTAGCGACCGGGGTGAAGTGAAGATTGTAACAGACCCGCATATCCCAAAATATTTTCACAACCAGTCACAATGTACTTGTCACTTTCACTGGTGTTAGCACCTGTTCTATAACCATAAGGTGTTCCATATCTTGGGCGCGTACCCAACCCGTACTCTGTCATTTTGAGATTACCATACAGCTTTACTAGGCATAGCTGCCATTCATCGTCTATAAAAAATAAATAGAAAGTAAGTATATTGTTATTAAAATAGATTGTATAGTTTTTATATTGCAGATGAAAATGTACCTTGGTATTGATGAGTGAAGAATATCATTAACTCACCAAAATAGAAGGCTGTACTGCCACTACGTCCTCTAATTGTAAGCCTTAGCTTTACCAGGGTATCTAACTTGCGCGCCGTTCCAGGATATTCTTCACACCTAAAGACAGTGTCTGTTTTGAAGAGACGTTTTCCAACTCGAATCTGGGTATCTAATGTACTAGTGAGCACTCGACTATCGCGAAATTGGTTGTGCCAATACTTTTGAAGATAGCGGAACAGGCTGTATATACTGGAATACATCTCCAGCATGGTATGGTGCCAATCCCATAGTTCAATTTCTTGGTTACCATTCGGAATGGTATATTGGTCACCGTCAGTTATGTCTTCATCTTCTTCTGCTTCCTCTACTTCCTCTACTATATCTTCTTCGACGTACATGCGGCAATAGGCACATGTGATTATATGACGTTTTATGATGTTGGCGGCATTGGAGCCAGAGAAAACACGTTGCTTGATATGTCTTTTAAAAAACCCTATACAAACATTGGAGCATTGGTAAGTATATGTTTATATGTTAAAATAAAATATATGTTTGTAATGATGTGTTAACATACCAATCGCACGTTCGGCAGAACGTGTGCTATAGCTTCGCAATGGGCCTAGTTTCAAGCACGTTCCGTGGATGTGGCGAAGATAATGGAAGTTGACATTGCACATGTTGGTGCTGACTCCGTTCTTTATATAGATATGCCAAGTGTTAAGATTTCTATAGATATGGTTCATTGTTAGTTATAGTTAGGCTTGAATAATTTGATTATTATGAACTTATGTGTTGATATTGGCAAGATCTTCCTGATCCATATTCCACTGAAAAGCCAGATTACACCCAATTACCAGAGACATGACCGCGTTCACTTGGTCCGCCGAAGACGTGTATTTTTTTATAAGATGTTCGAAGACCAACGTGGGGACCACTGCTTGCAAGAAAACGATCCAATCAATAGATCGCATTAGACCAGCTTTCTTGTACACATCTAAATATATGAGAGGTAAGTTAATATTTATATAGATAAATAAGTTTTTCTCATAAACTATGTTCATTAATTACCTCTGAAACTTCCTTTAAATAGAGCAGATGGTACCGTTGCAGCTGATGCAGTTATAGCACTCCCGATAGCTGAACATGCTTGCTTCGGTAGTGAGATGGTCATGTTCACATCAGTAGCAAAGTCACCGGATACCATTTGCCATATTCTCTTCATAACATTCACGCCTATGAGATGTAGTTAGTCCAATCCGAAGAAGGAATAACCATGGAACGATTTCAGTTGGGCAAAATCTATGGCCTTGCTAATACTATATTCCTATTTTTTGTTCAAGAACATGACCAATTATAATTATCTGTAACCGGATTAATAAAGTAAGTTATCGAAAAATAAATAGACAATCCTGCGTATTATTTATCATCATGCGTTTGTATTGTGCTAAACTTACATTGTTACCTCCTTTAAATTCATCATCCGTTCTTGGAGTAGACATTTCGATTGTTCCAGTATAGTATCTGCCATATCCTCGACCTGCTGGACTAATTTCTCGGACTGTAGTTATTCGACATTGACGGCAACCATACAACGACATACAACCTGAGTGATGGATCAACTGTTGAATGCCGATGATATCGCCTGACGCACGTAAGCAATGTACTTTGACATTGATTGGCCCGTCTGCACAATCAACTATCATCCCAGCATCCTCAAGAACATACAACTGATTCATCAACGGGCAAAGAAAACTGTAAATGTTCCCAGTATGATCGGCAGGTATTATAGCGACTTACAGTACATCATGTTTTGTGCCTTGTATCTATTTGATGACAATACAATATTGTGTAAGTAATTGTGAAAGAGTATAAAAAATAATAGTATATAGTTGAATAATAAAAAATAATAGTAGATACTTGCCTTTCAAGTGGAGGGAGCAACAGCAAAATTAAGTGAACAATTGTCAACCTGGAATTTTCCCCTTTGAATGGAGTGAACCCATCCACAAATAAAGATACAGCGAGGTCAAGATTGGTAGATGATTGGTTGCGAAAGAGAGTTGGTTTGAATGACTGATATATGGATCCATCAAATATATCAGTTAATATGCCAGGGTCAGCTTCATGGCTTACTTTTTCGTGTATAGATTCACGAATGTAAGGATCTGCGATGAACATTGCCAGTTGTCTTGACAATGGGAAGTATGACATTGTTTTGATGGGATTTCCATTCTGTTTAAATTGCAAAGCATTGCACTTGCAAGGATCAACTGAATTGAGGGGGAAAAGTCTACAATGCTTGGGACATATGCGATACTTGGTCTCCTTGACATCGAACATTCGTTCTAGGCGTGCCTCGCTCTTGGCTGGTGAATATAAAGGTATATTTTCTGAAATTTCCATTAATAAAATACAGTAGATCATATTTATATAGATACATTTAATGTAATTTGTACTTACCAAAACCTTCTTTCATAATCCACTTGTTCAACATTTTGAGTAAAGTACCATAGGCGTCGCAGCTGATGTTAAACTGTTGGATCTATGCATACAGCTCGTAACTCTTTTGTGCGTGCTTTGGGAGTTCGGTAAAATGATACACAGTTTCGACAATAGGGACATTTGTAGGCAATGAAGGTTCATTATCCCAAGGGTCAACATATTCGTCTATCGACTCCTCATCTTCGATACTCTCACTTACTTCTTGAAGACCGGATGGTCCCAGTTTAACATCATCATTATCATCATCCATGTAATTGTCATCAGTTACATTATCATCATCTTCATCAGGGTCTGTTCTTTGTTCATACTCTTGACCACTATTACCATCAACACCAAAGTCGAAATCGCCAAAGTCGCCTCCGAATGAACCCATTGATTCATGATCTTGTTCAGTATCGCGATCCATTGAAAAATCAGCAGACCCAGATACAATAAATGGAATGGCTGTGGTGGTGGCAGGAGCTTCGGGCAAAATTTCGGGATCAATGATGTTATTTCTTGAGAGAGCTCGGAAAGCATCAGGATCTGATGTTAATTAAAGGTATGACAATGTTTAGAATTTTTTCAGTACTGATTGATTTTGGAGTTTTCATAGGTATGAATAATATATTACCACAAGTACTATAATGTTACTGGAACACTGTTTTTTTCCAATATAATTTGCATTTCTCGCAACGACTAAGGATAGTTCTGGGCATGATTTGGTAGTAATGGGTAAGGTAGATGTTATATATATCAGAATTAATAAAATAAAAAGACAAATGAAATTATCTCTCTATTTATATTAGATCCTCATCAATGACCGGGTATATAAATATGCGTGTATGAAACAGTTACGGTCTTCCGATTCGTTAATCAGGATAAATAATCACAATAAGGTGAAGTAAAAGATTTATCCAGCTATTTCAAGAAGTAATACTTACCAAACATTTTTTTGTACTACTTTATATTATGTGATTGTTGATTTTGTGACTACGTTCCGTGCAACATTTTTGAATACATGACGAAGCGACCTGAATTAAAAAAAATTCTTTTGTTTCATCTGTTTCAATTACTTCGCATTTCGAAATGAACACACAACAACAACCTCCTCAACAACAGCAGCAACACCAAGCATATTACCAATCAGTGTATCCACAATACGCCCATCTTCCTCCTCCACCTGATTGGTATGTCCTTATGCAAGATGTGCGCAGCTGGATGGCCAAGGTTGATGACAAGGTGACTAACCTTGAGTCATCCATCGCTCTTATTAAAGAAGCACTGTCCATGCAAAACCCAGCCGATGGGCAATAGCAGCAGCAGCAACAGCAACACTATCCCGTGGATGATGATCCTTTGTTGGATGTTTCTCAGGACATCCAGCCATACAAACGAATGGCGGAATATTAAATTCCTACGGCGGGCGTGATTCGCAAGCCGGATGCCAGTAAGATCATGCAGGGCCTCATTAGAAAACACTTTATCGGCGAGGTCTTACAGCTGACTGGCCCCAATGAGGTAGCCATGATGGACACGATGGTCAAGATTGTGGATAAATTCCATAAACGACTTGTAGCCGTTTGGGATGCCCATCCCAATAAAACAATCAAAACTTTCCATGGGCTCGCCGAAACGGCTAGAGACAAGTTGGCCATGGATGTCTCAATCTATTTGAAGCACCATTTAAATGACATCCCAATTGATTTGTGTGAGAAAAATTGGGTGTCTCTCTGCATAACTTGAAATTTTCGCCCAAAAAGAGCTGGGACTGAAAAAAAATGAAAAGTAGATTTCCTTTGTTTTTTCTTTTTTTTTCTTTGTCATTCTTTTATATAAATGTATAAATAAATAAATGAGAATATAGATTAAAGGTATAGTAGAAAAACTTTATGTGTGATTCAGAGAAGAAATAGTTTTATTTTTGGAGTTAGCAGATTATTCAGTGTAAAAGAAAAAAATAAGAAAAAAAAAGAAAAAACAAAGGAAAAAAAAAGGAAAAAAAAAGTTGGCCTTACTAATCTACTTTTCATTTTTTTTCAGTCCCAGCTCTTTTTGGGCGAAAATTTCAAGTTATGCGTGTCTCTCTACTTGGTGTACTATCTTTTTGAGAAGCACATTAGTACTTCGCAAAGGTATATATTGGGATTTACATATATATAAATATGAATATAGATTAAGTAAGTATTGACGATTTACATTTATTATAGAGATAAAAAACAAGCTCTTGTTCACACGGCATCCATGTATTCGGGGTATGTTTTATTAACTAATGGGCAATACATCAAATAATGTATATATATGTGTGTTCTCACACGTTTTTCTTTCTTAATATTATAGAAGTTACATGGATACGGCAAGCGAGGGTGGATTGCCCACCGTTATGTCTTCGTAAGTTATGTACATGGTCAATAAATAAACTGTATTAATAATAATATTTTCTTTTATATTTAATATTAGGACGTTTTTTGAAGACGAAGATGACAATAGCATAGCAGCAAACGCCAGGTAAGCAAAATAACAATTTAAAGTACTCATTTTATCCCATGAATTCTGATCATAAATTCTGATCATAATCTTCATATAAATATAGTTTGTCTGCTGCTGCGACTTCTTCAACAACAACAACAACAACAACAACAACAACAACCACCTCCCTTTGTTCTCCATTCCTTCCTCCTCCTCTACTTCTTCCGCGTCAGATCTGGTTACTCTATGCAGGATAACCAGTATCCTAAGCGACCACAAGGCAACTTTGGTCTTTCCTCTTTCCTGTCCTCCTCCACACCTTCTTCAAAATGGCAGAGAAGTAAAACAAATGCCGTTGTTCTGACAAATCGTCAGTAAATGAAATAAAACCTTTTTTTTTTGAAAAATATACTATTATTCTTTATATTGATTTGGGCCGTATTATTGGTTAAAGGAGTGACTGAGATATAAATAGACTAAAACTTCATTTGGTTACGTTCGAGAGTACAAATATCTAAATAAAGAACCTGCATGCACTGAGTTATAATCCTATACCGCAAACCTCACAAACCTCGCAAATCTCTCGAAAATTTCCCATGGTGAAAAGAGCACACGATATTGCAGTAAAAGAAATCAATAGTACATAAACATTTTCAGTTTATTCATTATATATATATATTAATCACCATTTATCTTTTCTTTAAAAAAAAGTCTTCGCCAACAAAATCATGATAAAAAAAATTGTTTACGTCTAGGTAAAAGACTATCAAGTCGAGATACTTTACAAAATGAACACATGGATCAAATAATGCAAGAGACTGTGATGATGAATACCATAATAATCCACAATTTTCGATTTACATCTGTTTCCATATATAGTAATTTGTAGCCAACATTATCTAAAGCTGCTCACAACATGCGACTTAATTCACAAAAAAATCAAGTTACCCTTTTAGGATATACCTATTTTAATATGTGAGATGACGTGTACATAAGCTGAGTTGAATGCTTCTTAAACTACCTGAAAGATAACCAAATATGCTTCAAGCAAGCTTTATTGATTCTTCATAATATAATGAAGAGCAACAACAGCAACGGTAATTAATTTTTATTATTCTTTAAAGTTGAATATAATAAAGACTTTGCGGTCATAAGAAAGCAACGGCAGCAGGAGCAACAACAACAGTAGCAGCAAGCTCAAAGCAGAAAAAATAAGAGGATGGTTAAATACCGAGATGTGAAGTATTGACAATAGACAAGAAGCACTCAAAATTATTAGGTGCATATGAGATATTTTAGCATTACCATATTAAGTAAGCAAGAGAGGAAAAATGAGGCCCAACCGGCCCTATTTTTAAGCCACCCAGATACCTAATTAGGTATGTCCCATATACCATATAAAGTAATGCTCAAAATTTCAAAAAATTAATTCGCACCTTGTGAGCAGCTTAAGGTTTTGTTTAGCTTGTTCCTCACTATAATAATGAATTGATTGATATCAGTACTATTAATAATATTTGAAAAAAGCTAACTGGTAAGGTCATCCAACTTTTAGCTGCTGATGTTTGATTTCTCCATTCTCTAGCATGTAAAAGAACAAGATGATTATAAGTGACATACCAACAAGAACCAGCATTCTTTTCCCACTTTTTTTAAAATATCAAATACATTTTTTATCATGATTCTGAGTAATATTTGATGCTATTAGTTATTTAATTATAAAGAAAATACTTTTCTCATCTCTACGTAGATATATAATAGAAGTAAAAAATTGTCAATGGCTAAAAAATCATTGCATATAATCATAAAAAAGAAGCTATAAAATATGGCTAAACACACACTTGTCAGCTAAACATAGTGCCTACCAATTATATAGTTTTAAATTCATATTTTGTTACATAGTAATAACGCTCAATAATAATATCCTTATTTATATAGGTATCCCATTTATAACATCATTTGTGAAGATCGGAATGTAAGTACTCATTCTAACAAATCTCACAAGTAGCTGATATGTTCTTATTACAGTACTTAATAACTTGTACTTTTATAGTTTACCAACATATTTTTTTTCAAGTACTTGTCAATAAACCAGTCTTCATTTATAAAGGTATAACTGTGTGTTGAATAGTTTTTCTTTTTATTTTTTGTTAAGTATCAATTATATAATCTATTTAATTAGATATGTATTATTTTTATTCCTTATAGCATTGAGTAGTAAAAAAGAGTATTGATGAAGGCATGATTTCCGATTGTTACACAGAACATTACTTGAGCATAATGAGTATTTTTTTGCTTTTCTGCTTCACGCTCCTTGAATAGTGATCCATACATATCATATTAATATTCGTTGGGAATAATTGAGCCGCAATCATTTTTTGAGTTTCATGTTGATGCGATCTGATATCTTTATTTTTATTTGTTATAGAGTAAAAACAGCTTCAAAAATCTGCCTTTTGTCTAAATTCATTAAAGTGGCGTCGCATCATTTTTTTTTTATGATTATCGCATAGACCTATTTAGATATAAACGTTTACAATCATTGATATATCTAATATCAGTGGGTTAAACAGTGCTCTATTTATATGAACTAATGTATCTCTTAAAATAAGTTGAGGAATTTATACGTACTGTATATACGTATAGCTAAAAAAAGCCAGAGTTTCTAAAGTGGAAGAGGAAAGTGTGGATAAGAAAATATAAGATAAAGTTAACGGCACATATAAAAAAACCAGGCTAGCTGAATGATTATTGTAAAGCAGTTCTTTTCCACTTTACATGACAGCGTAATGTACAGTGTTTTGCGTTCAAAAATATAATCTTTTAGAAACATCAGTTTTTAGGTTTACCAAACATAATTTTTTTTATACGTATTGATGAAGTTTATTAATAGTCAGTAAAATATTTTGTTAGTCAGTGTGATTATTAAGCACTGGAAAGTTGATATTAAACACTCGAAATTTGTATCGACTGTCAAAAAAAAATTATTTACAAATAAAAACAAGTACATTTAGTCTATATCTTATATATTATCCTTCGTTGTACAGTTATACATCTGTGAAACATCGTTAGTTTCAATTATCACTACCATATATACAACTCATGTATTTTTGAATGACTGTATGTAATGGATAAGGTTGTGTGTATCCAAAAATAGTATAGTAAATAATAGCAAGGTATAATACACATTTAACTTGGCGACTGGTATAATGACAATATGACGATTATGTAAATAGAGATAAGTTTTTGGCATGCTATTTCTTTTTCGTAATAAAAAAATTAAAATTGACATATCTTACCTTGATAGCATATCATGAGTCCAAGTCACCAAAAGTAAAACTATACTAAGCATTGGAATATCATCTAGGACAGATACCAAAGACAATATAGGCATTTTCCAACCGACAATAATTAAATCCTGAATATAAACGACAACTTCAGGAACAACATAAGGTAAAAGAGATGAAAAGAACATGAGAATAATCTAAAATTCATATAGTTTTGATTCGGCAGAGTTTTAGCAAGTAATAATATGTTTGTAAAAATAAAAAATACAATAGTAATAACAGTGTAGTAATACTTTACCTTATTGTTATGATTAATAGTACAGTTATTGGACCCTGCGGCTACAATAAAAAGCCAATAAATATAAATAATGGTGATAATGACAGGTACAGGAATAACACGAATGGAAGCCAATGAACAAGCCAGAATCAATCTCTTTACAGTCATGCTTGTCATGTAAGATGTTAGTCGTTTGGGAATAAAAATGCTTAAAATGCACGCCAAGCTATAGACACTAATCCAAATCAAAGATAATACACCAGCACCAAGGCAAAGGAACACACTTGGTAGCCACCAGAATGTAAATCCACGAGGAACACCAAAGACCAAACTAGATATACTTGTCAGTGCTACAAGACCAACAAGTGGATATATAAAGTCCATATTTTCTAAAGAAAAATTCAAAGGATCAGTTACTCTGCTCGTCCACAAACACAAGTCCAAACCAATAAAACTCACAAAAAAAACATTGCGAATACATTACCATTTGCTGCTACAACCAGGGCCGTAATAAACGAAAACATAACGACAGATGGACCATAACGAAGTACAATTTTTCCCAAACTGCCGTACCAGTCAATCTGCAAATGTGCCCTACCATGAACGTTCCCAGGTAATTTCCAGAATTGTAGTTGTAAAAAGTTTGTATCATTATCATCACCTGACGCATGAAAATTTATATCTATGGAAACATTGTCTTCATCCAATCCAACATGATACTTGCTTTCGCCGCCTATGTTTTGCTGTATTATCGGTGCAAACACATATCCTTGTTCTTCTTGATGATCGCTTGAATCCTTTATCCATTCTAATGTAAGTTTATAAGACAATAGTGGATTGCTAATTTTTGGAAATTGAACAGTCATATAAAGTTGAGGCGCTGTGATATTAAATGAAACTCCATTGTGTGCGACTAAATCCCAATTTGATTTATTGACAATGATATTTGTAGTTGCTTCTTGTTCTATTTTTGCGGCAATAAATGTTTCTGGATTGTCTTTTTCATATTGCCATACACCCACATGATCATAATCTTCCATATATTGTTGTTCCAAGTGTAAAACCCTAAATGGAGGTTTTCCATGATAGGCAGCGTGACGATCCCCAGATGTTGAAGAAGGCAGTAGTTTTATCATAGAGGTGATATCCGTGATACATTTTGAACCTTTGCATAAAAAGACACGTACAGATCCTTGTGAATCATTGGTAATTAAATCAAATACTAAAGTGTTGCCAATACGATCTTTAGGAATCGATAATACGGTCAGTTGGGGTGTATCTGATGTGACATCTAAATTCTTGAATAGTATTTTAGTCGCTTTTTTCACTTTGGGATTGTCAACTATGTTTTATTTAGTTAGCTAAGTTATTAAATATTTAAATATTCTTGAAAAGCAAAATTTACACCTAGATAAAATTATTCCTTTTACATATATCTTTTTTCTTTACCTGGAAGACGAGGAAAGTTTAAAGATGGATGAATAAAGTGTCGTTCGAATGTTTGAATTGGTTTAATGAGATCCTGAGGCTGTTGTTGTACACTGTCTACTAGAGCTGCTGCAACCACGCGAACAAGTTGATTACACCACAAAATAGCCATATGATCACATGATGTCCATACCTTTGGGATTGCTGTTGAAAATACTGTCAATCTTTCTTTACCGATGGGTAATATAGCTGAATCAGAATTAACAATACTATCAGATGTACCACCTGCAAGTGATATCAATGTGATATTGTTATTATTGTTGTTAAAAACTGTCGATGAAAAACTAATTTGATCATATACTCGTGCCATTTTCGGTCCTAATACAATGGGCGGTATAGTATGAGGCGTTGCAAGGGTCAAAATTGTATTTATCGTATTAGGTCGGTAATTGGGTAATGTCAACATCAATCGAGCAACAATACCACCCATAGAATGGCCAACAATAAGTACTGATGAAGTTTTCGATGGGTCATATAAAGATAATATCTTTTCAATAGCGTCGTTAAGGTATTCTGCTTGATCGAAAAGTAATTGTCCACTTATTGCTGAAAATTCTTCATTTAGGTCGACTTTTTTTAAAAAATTGGAAAAATATAAGCATAATTATCAAGCAAGACAAAAAAAACTGGATTTAATATAATATATAAATGATGTACCCGTAAAATAATCGATTCTTTCACCATTTAATTGTTTTTGTTTATAATAAGAAGAGGATGTAGCAGCAATCGATCTAACTTGTTTGTAACTGCCTGCATGACCAGGAATAAATAAAGCAGGAACACTTTTCGACTTGTTTTTCGTGGTGTATATAATACATAATGCGTCAATTTTATCCATTATAATTTATAATAATGTTTTTCCTCGCTTTATTGATACATATATATGTTACCTCATTTGGTTTATCGTAAACAGTTTCACGAAAAAAATAAAGTGAGTATTTATTTGCAAGACGGGAATTAGGTCCAGGTGTAATAGGTATATAAGAGGGTCGCGAATATGACATGGCACAAGATTGAACATCGCGTTGATGATGAAGAAAAGAATCGACAATAAGCCCTAATACAATCAATGTCAATAAACCAATAGATCCAAGTACACGCCATGATGGACTATTGCTTCTTATGCTTATGTCCGCCATTGTCGGTATTGGTTTGGCAGTGATCACTGTCGTGTATTTTTTTTATTAAAGTAGTAGTGGTGGTAGTAAAAGAAGGAGTAATAGTGCGAAAAAATCGATCATGCTGAAATTTCAGACACTCGTTTCCCCAGCTCGTCCAACCTGGTGTTAAACACCGAGCGAATAATTCTAAACATTTTGGATCATCAGGCAAATAGGGTTTTAATATTGTATCCAATGGTGGCTTTCTTGAATGTCGTCGGCAAGGTACACTAATAATAGCATGTTGTCGAGGTAACAATGATACTTTAGCACTGTTTTTGTTGTTGCTATTGATGTCTGTTACTCGAATACCAAAAATTAATTGTTCATATGGTTTTCGATGAGGGGATTCGAATGGAATGACAAGTTCTTTTTTTGTGGTCACCTTGAGCCAATACCAAACACCAACCTCTTGCAATCCCCAAGATTTGAATAGCTTGTCAATAATAAAACGACGAAATTTGGGTTTGTTAGTGACCCATACTGCAACGATCCCTTGAGGAGCAAGTAACTCTGGAATAGGTATTTGAAATAAATCGTAGATGTCTTGAGTTTCATATTTGGATGATCGTCGTACTAACAAAAAAAAAGGAGGAGGTTAATGATATGCCCATATTTATTGATCCGTTTATTTCACTTGCTTCAATTGCATAATTTGCTTACCACTTTTATTTGGCCATGGTGGATCCATTACAATCAAATCACGTTTTCCTGCCTGGTTTACTTTATGAGCAAAAAAGGATCATGATTTACACACCCACACCCACATATATATATTATGAGTTATTTGTTCTGATTTTATCTATACCAAACCATCCTCTCTCTGTATATATATGTATTACCATAAGATACAAGATCTGTCATCCCAGTTGTTAAATCACTCATAAGAAATTCAGAACGTGGAGGTACTAAATAATTATTATTATCCAACTTTAGCATTGTACAATAATCAACGGAAGGGTTCCTTATCACTTTATGAAACACATCCAAAATTTCCATCGTTGTTGTTTCTTTTTCTTCTTCCATAGTTAAATCCAGTTCAACGTGTTCGTCTTGGTGAAAGAATCGTTGCGACGCCTGTGCCAGTTCAATCAAGCTTGGAAAATTAATTGGATCCCCTGGATCTTTATCATTATCATTATTTAATTCTTCTTCCTCTTCTTGTTCATCCTCATTTTCAAAGGTTAATTCTTTCATTACAGACAAAATAGGTAATAAAAAAGGCCTTGCGTTTGTTTCGTGCCACTGGGCTGTATGTGCTTCACTATCATGACCACGCTTTCGTTTTTGTCCAGCAAGGTTCTTTGTTGTTGTTAATGACGACGCAGTATAATAAGGCTGACGTACGTTGAATTCTCCATTTCGTATTTGATAGTTATTATTGGATTTAGTGTTTAATCCTCGAGAAAATGCCTCTGCACAATCGATAACTGTGAGACGATCTGTTACAAGTTCGCCAGGAGGACTCATGCATAAAAAAAAGGAAAGAAAAAAATTTTCTTCCCAATTTTTTTCTTTTGTTTGTTTATCCAAAGGATTGTCTTCTTTTATTGTTTGTTTATTTTTTTATTCATTACTATTAATAAGAATTTAGAGTTCATCAGGTACATGGTATCGACTATGATTTACTGAACTTTTTTTTTTCTTTTATAAGTGGTTTTTATTTTTATTTCAACTTACTGAATAGAAAATTGTCTAGAGCTCATTATTCACTCTTTGTTTACCCCAAAAAAACACAAGAAGGAAAAAAGATGGTAGTATCAATCAGAGAAAATAATATAAGAAAATAATGAGAAATGAGAAACCATTAATTGTAGCAATAATATTGGATTTTACAAGATAATAAAGCGGCTGTGCTATACTGGTAGACGAAAAGTGAAGTTTATAATATAAAACTACCACACCCGTTTTTTCTTTCGCCAGGTTGTTTACTAATCTCAAACTTTTTTTTATATTTTTTTTATATGAGAATCTCCATGGTCAACGATCACTTTTTGTGATCTGTTGACCTAACAACCTCCAAGTTCCATCGGTTTCAAGATTCCGGGAATACCTGCCGCCGGTTTAAACTCCCAGGTGTACCTGACACCGGTTTAGACTTCCACGCGAGCTGTCAAGGCCTAAACTTTGTTTTTACTTGTTCCTGAATACCACAAAATAAATTAAATGGAATATCTTCGCGTTTACTGACACCCTTGCCACACCATAAAACACCATACAATTCTGGCCTAATTATAAAAGTTAGTTTAAGAATTAAACAGTCCGCTGTCGTTTTCAAGCAGAACATACTTATATATATTTAACGGATCCTTGTTAACAAAACTATCAACAAACTTGCTCCAATCATACCATAACGAGACCACTATATAATTTTCTATTAGGTTATTGTTACCTTCCTGATCTTTTGTTTTTTGTTTACAATCAAGTAGCTTTGTTCTTTTTTAAACATGTTTTTTTTCTACTGGCACGGTTTATACGTCAAATATATTAAGTCCTATGTTACCTTCTTCTCTTTCTTCATCACTTTCTGTTTGCACTTCTCGCTGTTGTTCACCTTCACCAGACCAAAATAGTTGGAATACTTCGTCTTTTTCCCATTCTTCATCGAATATATCATTTGTTGCTTTGTTTCTTTTTCGTGCTTCAATATCATCATCATCATTTGATTTTCGTTCCCTCTATATAGCCCATAGCATTGTAAACTAGTTAAGAAGCAAAGTAAGGTGCAGTGGTTGCTTACTATACCTTGTCAATGTTGTTATTAGTTCTATAATAATAAAGTTTATATCTATACCCAATATTGACATTGCTTGAGTTCGATACAATGATAGTAGAAGGAGGAATAGGCGAACTTGGTTCAAGTTGGACCCTAGGTTGGACCTAGGTTGGATCCTAGGTTGATCCGAAAGTTTACCCTAAGTTGGACCCAGGTTTGTCTGAGGTTGGTCGAAGTTGGACCCTAGTTGGTGTGAGGTCGACCCCAAGGAAGTGGCCGCGGTGCTTCGGATAGCCGCGTTGTTTCAATGAATAGGTAGACAAACTTAGTTTTATATCTCAAGACTAAGATGGTCTAGGATGGTCTACGTTGGTAGGGTAGTTGGAACCCCATGGGTCTACCTTGGTCCAAAATCTAAGACCAAGTTAATTAAAAAAGTTTAGACCAAAATGGGTCTGAAAGTTTTGACGGGACCCTTGGTCTGAGGTGCTCTCAATTTATCAGCCGAAGGCTATATATTTTGATTTAAAGAAGTTCATTGTGAGTTTATTAGAAAACCAAAACAGTATATTTTGTGTAATAATACATTTTTCCATTCTTTTAACAACATCTCCACATGTCTTAGAGTATTAGAAATGAAATGCTTTTTCACCCAATATAATCCATTCATGTAATCTGTGCGATTTTTCTTGTTGTTGTCATTAGGGAATTTTGAAGCAAAATTGCTGAAGTCCCAATCTTTTGGTATATTTTTAGAAAAAAAACTCGCGCTTCTGGTCTTTATGCTTGGGGAATTGATACTTAATGTTAAGCGACATGATAGCATAAAAAAGAAAACGACAATCAAAATCCGCAGTCTTTTTGTTCAACATTACTCGGCTGGAATTAAACTCGCCTATTCAATCAATCGGAACGGATAAAATTGCATAGCTGTTTATTTATTATGGAAGACTAAGTGACATTCGTCTATAGACATACAGTCGCTTCCTTGCGGTACAAAAGGATAAGAATATAAATAAAAAATAAATTTCAAGAGCGTTGATACCATAACTAAAAAAAACCCTTAATGGGAAAAAAGCTTGGTGGAGGAGTAGTCCGGGAGTAAAGAGAAGATGTTTAACTAAGGTATTAAATAAGACGACAATGTACATGATAAAGGAAGGGTTACTAATATAGGTTTATATGTTGGGAGGGGATGTAATTGAGGTGGCTGTCTGAAGGGCTTCTTCAGGGGCTGGCTCCTCAACATAATTATATGTGTCAGCAGGATGACTGAGTCTGCCTATTTCCCGGAGTACATGAAGTAAGGCGGGCCAAGTGGATTGCTATTTACCAAGGGTAAGGCCAACTTCGGAACGTGGTAACCTATTGAGAACATGATCGACAGGTTGTTAAGGTAGAACAAAGTTTGGAATAGGGCCAAACGCTTCGAGTAGCTTTTTAAATGATGTTGCAGAAGTGAGCGGGTGGTATAATGTTCTCTGGTAGTAGCTGCTGGTGCACCACAACGACAGTCTTGTAATGGGTATGAAGGAAGTTAGTGCATACGCCATTAAATTAAACGATGTCGATCTCTTGAGGTAACTGGTAGATAAAGAATTGGATCAATGCGGTTCGAAGACATTGTACTGTTTTCCTATTTTTGCCTCAGTCAGTATATTCTTTGTCTCGTTTTTGTTTGACTGTATTCTTGATTGAACATTGTGGTGATTCTGGTTGGTTTTTTAGCTGTTTATATAACTTGAGGTAAGGATTATTTATAGAGAGTTTTTTCCAATGATCGTGTTGTTGCTTGTTCCATAAAAACGATAGCTCGATGGCTCTTGATAAAATTGCATATATAAAAAAAAGTTTGTTTTTTTTTCTATTAAATAAAATGCTGATTACTCTACTCATTATATTCTACCATTAATAATATTATTATGATGGGTATCGTTTGAATTGGAAAAGCTTGATCTCTCTTTTGGTATAGCTTTTATTTTAATAATTTAATGCTTAGAACGTATTCATTTTTAAAATAAAGATGAAAGAAAATTACGTTATATCAAAATGGGGTGATTATTTCTATAAACATAAACACAAATAATGATAGGTAAACACGTCATCGACGGTGTAATTAACTCTTCTTTTTATTGTTTTCATTCCTTATAGCATTAAGTAGTAAAGCGAGCACATTCTTTATATTGATGAAGGCATGATTTCCGATTGTTACCCAGAACATTACTTGAGCATTAATGAATATACAGAAGGTATGACATCTTTTTTTTCTGGTTTCTATTCCTTGAATGGATGATGCATAAACAATATTTGGGGGAAAAGTGAAGCATTTTTTTTTGTTGATAATCGTAGGTCAGATGGATATCAATTCGGTGGGGATTCAGTTGTTTGGATCGACAGCGACTGCACATCAAATCAATATAACTATTATGACAATCCTGATTCCCGAACACCTTCTGTCTTATTATTGGTAATTATATATACATTATTTGAAAAGAACATAGACTGGGGATAATATAAAAATAATTCATCTATACTTTTTTATCTTTATTTTTTGTATATTAGGCCTTCGAGATGCACTGCGGAAATGTCCAAAACGTGAACCATTACTTATTGCTACAAAAGGTCACAATATTGTTAACTATAAAGTATCTCAATTGATAAATTACTTGTAATTTTTTATTATAACATATTTCCGTTACTAAAACTTGTAAATCTATCCATAGTTACATATTAATTTGAAGAAAAAATTCAAAAAGAAAGAACACATTGAATCTTGTATAGTAGAAATAAACTTAATCATTGAAAATAGAAAAGCACCAACAGCAGCTTTCTTGGTAAGAATGAATAAAAGGTATTCTGGTTAAATCACCAATGTCGCCATCCACTATATATACGTACAACATCAATGACTGGAAAAACAGAACCGTTAATCTAAGAACAAACATACACTGGTGGTAAAAATAGTCGACCCAACAGAAATCGTCCAGACAACACTAGAATTATTATTTCTGCTTTGCTATATGCTGACGATGTGGCTCTCATTGGATCATCAGAAGACATAAAACAACTTCTTCAAACAGCCGAACAACATTCACGCGACTATGGTTATCAATGGCATTCAGCAAAATGTGCCATTATCACACCAACAACGTCAACAACAACATATTATTTATATAATCAACCAGTTCCTGCTACTTCAACTTTTCAATATCTTGGCTTGCCTTTTACTAATGCTGGCATTGACCTTGATCAATTAGTCAATCAACGATCATTGAAAGCAACAGGAAACATGGCCCTACTTCAGCGACTAGGTATTCACCTATATGGTATTGGTTTATGGCCAGCATTACGTTCCTACCGCACTTTCATCAGACCAGTATTGGAATATGGCCTTGCCATTGCAGCTCTCACATCAAATCATATGGCTAAATTGGATAATGCTCAAAATGGATGTGTCAAAATGGCTCTCAATCGCAAAGCATCAAAACAATCAGCGACTATTGTTCCCATGGTCCTAGCTGATCTACATTCGATGAAACTCCGTGCTCGAACTCTTCAACTAAAGTTTGCAGCCCGACTACAAACACTCCCGGTATCATCAATGGCAAGATCGGTAGAGCTTACATTTTTATGGGACAACAAGCAACCGATAAAACAATGGAAAACCATTACCACCAACAATCGAATTCACCAACGTTACAACAAACTGAGGAACAGCAACGCTCCACCAAACAATCCAGTCCATCAAGCCATCACTGAAAAACGAAATGAAGAATAAACCTCAAGAAGGAATAAATTCAAATCAATCAGCTGTATGCGCATCAACAGAATCATCGACCCTATACTATATCAACCAGCATTCTCACGAGACCGTCACAGGCTCATCAAATGGCGTATGCACTGTCTCCCATCATACCCACTTAAAGACTGCCGATGTAAACATAAAGAAGCAAGAAGAGAACATTTCGCCACCTGTCCCCTTCTTCAGTCTCTTCTTATATATTTGATCAATAAATTCGGCGCTATACCAGAACTCCCATCTAATATGCACCAACTTGATCACATCCTTTACCTTTTACCACAATCTGAAGTTGGTCTTGTTTTGGGTAAATGGAAAACTGTTTGGCCAGCATTGATTCGGGTGCTAAGAGAAATTGATTTTCTCAGCCATCCCGATGATATATTTGACGAAGACGAGCTAGCACCAGAGGAAGCTTTGGAATCTTTAATACCACCATCATCAACATCACCCGACTAACACTTCGTTTTAGTATCCTCTCTCTCTCTCTCCTGCCACAATTATCTTCTGTTAATTTTTTTTCTGTTATCCTTTTCTTTCTTCTTCGCCTCTCCCACACTCTCTTCCTTATGCTAGCTCTAGCTTTTCCCCATACTGGGGTTTTTCAGTTGTTGCCACAACCCCAATATCACCTTGTAAATATTATTATTCTTTTCATTCTGTACCGCAAGGAAGCGACCATATACCCATAGGTGCAGGTCAATCTAGTCTTCCATAATAAATATAAATTTTAAACTATTCTGGTTAAATAGGAAACATTTACTAATAAGATAAATAATATATAGATTGGACAATATTCTCAGTATTTAGTTGGATCAAAGAATTTTATGAAATGGGCCGAAATGTAGCCAGCGAATCCCGAAAACTGGGGTAAGATGGTTTTTACTATTCAAAAAAATAATCTTTTTACAAGGTTTTTTCGAAAAAAACAAATATGAAGCTTCTGTCCACATGTCCCAATGTCTTGCCTCATCTTCGTTGGCCCACCCGGATAAAACAGCTGATTCAATAGTCAATCGCTTTAATCCCAAGTATCTTAAAAATATGCATTCAAGAGTACGTAGCTGCAATTAAATTGAATAACGAGCCGCCAAACTGTAGCCTCAGCCCACGAAGGTGTGAAGGTAACGAAGGCTCGTACAGTAGTCTTAAAATTTGAATAATAGAAATTTTATTTTTCAATTGAAATAAACAAGAATTGCAACTTGTAAAAGTTGTCGATCTTTTTTTTTGTTACACAAAAATATCATTTATGTGTGTTTAAGATGTTTATCATATCTCGAAATTAAAAATCACAATTTATGATCAATAAAAGAGCATACATCATTATATAGTACAAATAAGAAGTCATTTTTTATCTATTAATAGACAATGAAAATAGTTTAAAGAAGAAATAATCCATTACAAAACAGAATGTTGTTATAATTTGAGTCTGAATCTACTGCAACAGCTTGGTGGATCTTTTATTTAAATTCATTGGCCTTGTATTATTTTATGTACTTGCTGTCATTGATTAAAATAATCTAAAATTATCCTGTCGGTATCCTTTTCCCCAAACCCTCCATCCCTTCAATAAAAACACTGCTCAAATCTTTTTAGCGTATAGATAGAACTCATTCTTTTTATTAACTCCTTCATGAAAGTACAATATACTACAACACATCGATACCACGCGCTAAGACGATGTTGTCACTTTGGAATTTTCTTGATCTACTACTGATTGGTTGTCGCGTTCTGTGATACACGCTATATAATCGGTGGTGGCCATACGTAATACTTGTCGAAAGAATGCCATTTCTGCTGGGAGCTCCGTATACGAAGTATATCTTTCAACTTTTTCAACAGGGGATAACTCTAATGTATCATAATTGTCCTTAATCACCGCTGTAGAATAAACATGTAAAATGACATATGATATAGTTATTACATATATTGTTCAATGTTTTTGCGCTAGTTGTTGTATTTGTTTATTATTATTACCCATCACTTTTTCAGGAGTAAGGAACGTTCTCCCATTACTTGATTGCCATTCTTCCAATACCGGATTAAAATGATTACAAACCATTTTGATGTTTTCAAAATCAGAATAAGATAATGTGGGTGATCTGTCTGGTGGTGATTTTCGAGTTGTAGTTCGGCTGACTATATACAAATTTTGATTTAATAAATTGGTGTTGATAATTAATTGACAACGGGGTCATAGACATCGAGCGAAGAAAAAAAGCGTTCATTAATAATTTACCATGCCGTGCTAGTACCATAAAATCATCACTGGCTCGTATAATCTCATAATATAAGGTGTCATAACTCAATACGTCCGGTAGGAATTCTTCGCCATGATTTAAGCTCAAATTGAAAATATTCATCATCTATATATTGTTGTACATACACCAAAGAATTTCCATATATCGCCATTTCGTATTAGTATTTTTAAATAATAGAATATATGTTTCAGATAAGAAAATAAAATAGCATACCGATGATATGTAAGCATCAAAGTCATCTCGTGTCTTTAACTCTTCTAAATGGCTTACAGTAAAATGAAGTGTTGCTGTTAAGGTAGACCACAGCTCAGACCAATGATATTCTAAACGCTCTTGACTATAATTTTTTAGATATAGTAAAATCCGGTGCATAATAAATAACGCAATCCTTTTATAGTTATTATTATTAATTATACAAAAATTAGTCAAACAAGGCTTCAAATGATTATCGTGCGATACATTAATATTGGTTAAAACACATGCTGCTTCTTTTTTACTTACTTGTACGTCACAAGATCTAGTTTTTTTCGAATATTGTATTTAAGAAATATCAACAGTACATCTAAAATGGCACAAAATAAAGATCTTGGCTTTTTTACTAAAGGTAGAGGCGTTGGTCGCTAACAGCAATTAATAATACATGAGCACAGAATAATGCAACAAAAAACATTTTAACAACAAAGATGATTTATAATTATCTTTACCTGACGACACAATCGAACATTAATTTGTGTTTCTTCTTTTGCGATATGTTTTAATACTGAATAATTTTCACAAAGACATAACAGAATCAAAAGTATCAAACGTGTGTAAATATATGACCGAGAATTACGATTATGTTGAAAAAGATAAGAGCTGTATGAAATAAGCTCTGCCAAAGGGTTAATATCTTGCTTTTCCTCAGAATGTTGAGTACATATATGTAATAAGCTGATGATAAAATGGGGGTTTGAACTGATCAAGTCGTATAACACAAGAAATAGTGCTGATTCATAAGGTGGTCTAATATAATAAGAATCAATAGATCATCTTTGTTAGATAATGACGATTTTTGTGGTTTCGATACGATAAAAAAGTCTTAAATACAAATATGACATTTACAAGTTGGCAGCTGATTCCAAGTTATCGATGTCAATGGCAGTAGATGAGTTTGAAGCAGGACCCGAGAACCAGCTCGTCATGTAAGATACAATTGATTTGGTCACTGTTTGTTCATCATCCTTAAGTTCAATATATCGGCTATATGTAACACACACACACACACACACACACACACACACACACACACACAAAATAAAATACACAGGTTTGTCAGCATATTTCATTTTCTCATAATGAAGTTTCCTCTTACCTGGTCATGGACGGCAACAAGTTTGCATATAACACGACAAGTGCCTAATTAATAAGTGCAATCATTTGGTGAGCTGTTGTGATAACCAGGAACCTCTCTCCTCCTCTATTTTTTTTTTGCATTTCACTTTAACTAACCTCTAATACTCGGGTATCTTTGCAACGAGATAATCGGGTTGAGTATGGATTACGAATTTCAGATTTGCTATAATTTGCCAGCATGCCCCAAAGAGCAACGGTGTCCAATAATTCATTTTGTGCAACATCCTTGTCAACAAGAATCTAATCTTACCAACCGATTTGTTCATCAGTTAAATACATTACATAAAAAAAATATGAAAAAAGCTGTACTAACCTTAAGGAAGGTATCTGATAAATCATTTTGCATGAAATATCTATTTTAGTATTTATTAATACCGACCTCGATAGCTGTCCTGAAAATGAACAGCACCTTTTTATTAATTTTATAACATTATCTTTACCCATTCAAATGATTTTGATTCACATTATCGTTGCCTGCTGATAATATAATTGCCAATTTTAAAGCCTGTGAACGACTTGCTGGATCCAATAACCGCTCTCCAATAGCTTGGACGAGGGAACTAAACATTGTATTAGCATGATCCAATCCAGTCAATAGTTGGATTATATTAAAATGACTCAGTCGTTTTTTTAAAAACAACTGTCGGACCAGACAAGCCAATAATTCCATAGCGTGTAGTTGTCGAGCGCGATCGTGTACATCAACAGTACTGTGTTGTTTAACATAACCGAGACTTGCTTCGAATAATTGATGAAGATTATCTTTCACGTCCAACAAAATTTCTTCCGAAGTAGTTTGGAGAAGATTGGTTAAAAATGAAACATTGACAGGTAACATAAAATAAGCATCCCAGAATCGGATGGGATCAGTAACGTGTGATTTATCTCCCTAGTTTTATTGTTGTTGGAATTATTATTGTTGTCAGGTCAAAAATAATAGTAGTTTCAATGGCCATACTTCTATACGTCATTTTATAAATGTCAATTGCATTTGTACCTTGAATAAATTCTCGGTAAGTTCAACTGATTTCTCTTTCCATTTCATAGGACCACGCTTTTGCATATTGTGTGTATATGAAACCGAATAAAAAGGCCTCGTGCTTTTTGCTTTTTTTTTCTCGGCCGCTTCTTTTTTATTCGAATTTCCACTAATTCGAAAATAATAACAGGCGGTGGATACAAGTCTATAGAACGGTATTGAACTTGGGCAAGAACTTATTTTTAACCATTAAACTAAATCATAATATAACGAACTAAGTAATATCTTTAAATTAATCTCTGTTCAGGGTATCAATAGCTATCCGAGTGAGAGAATAAAATCATTATACTGTATTTGAAGCTGAAATTCGCCAACATGGATCTGGATACCACTATGTGAAAAAGTTAGATATTTAAGATTCAAAACAGACGTTATACACATCATTGAATTTCCTGATGATGCTCTTAATGAAACGATATGATTCTCAAAGTAAATGATAAATACCAATTGATTGACTATCTTTGTTTTAATAGAAAAGGCTCGAATATCAACAACACACTATTTTATTTTTGTGTCACCGTTAAAATAAAACAAAAAAATGGATTAATGCTTAAATTGGGATTTTTTATGCATGGGTAGTTCTAACATGTATATAATGGGATAAAAAAATAGTCTATTTAATGCATATGTGGAGCATATAGTGTGTAATTTATTTCCATTCTTTATATGGAGGGTTTACGAGTGATTGTGTACTAGATAAAAGTCAAAATATAAAATATACATTAATTATCCAGTCAAATATATAATTCTGCAGTATCAAACTTACTTTTGTGCAGTGGGTTCAAGATCCAGCTCTGTCAACAAGGTATTGATATCTGTTTTACGTATCACATTTATGGATGATTTTCGACTTGGAGTATTTTGCATAGAATTACTGGTGCTATCTGACACACTGCTGTTCTCCGCTTTTTGTTGTGGTTGTGCTTTTTGGTCCAAATGAAGTATTATATAAGTACAATTTTTCTATGCAATCTTTTATTTTATGTTTGCTTCTTTCTTTTGAAATGTCAAATAAAATAAACTTACTAAGAGCTTCTTTCAAATTTTCAACCTTAATCGAATCTTTCTTCTTTAAACTATCGTGCTATATAATACAGGTATTGATTTAGAAACAATGATCACAAACATAAATTTATGTTCTTTTCTTTTCTTTTAGTTTTACCTTGCTCAGTTCTGGACTTGACCATGGATTAGATAATCGAGGTTTCCGTTCATTGATATCATCTGATGCACGAATACGTGTGGATTGTTCATGACTCACTATATAGTCATATAATTATCAGTCAAAAAGATGTTCACCTCATAGTTTCGATTTTCCGTATAAAAGAATAAAAATAAGAAAAATAAAAACTTACGAAATGCTTCTGAACCCCATTCTGCATAAAGCTTACTTTCCAGCTGCAATCCATGGGTATCTTGTTGATCCCGTAATATTGGAGATAACGCTTCAACTACAACATGTCGATCCAAAAATGAAGTAATCACTGTTGGATGACTACTTTGCTCCATAAATTCTCGATTGTTATCTGGTGGTGGGACCGTTACTTCGTACCATTGATTAGATCGTTCTCGCTCTTGTTGAATATGTTCTGTGTATTCTATTAAAGTATCTACACTATAAAATTTACCCACCATGGTAAACCATGCAACAGTAACTGCAGCAAGTTCATGAGGTCTACCAGGAAAAGGTTGTCCCTTAATCGTGCCATCTTGTACCATACTTTGAAGTTTAAAAACAAGAGGAACAGTTTTAATTGTGACGTCCACACCAAAACGATGGGTTAGAGCACATAAAATCGAATACAGCGTATGTGCGTCTCTTGAATCAAAATTGGATAATTGGACCCATTCGACAATCGCATGGCTGACGGTATTAACAAATAATATATCACTATGTGTATGTAAAAGATGCTTTTGGAGAGATAACATAAATATATATTAGTTATATAGATATTTTTAATCATTTTTGTGTACTTACCAATGGATGTCCGTTGACTATTGGTTCTTGAATAGGTGTAGTTACGTCAAGGCATTGAACAAGTGAATGTCCAAAATCAGATCTTGTTTCTATTGATTATAAATATGAAGGAAAGGGCTCGACTTGATTAATAAGCACTTAATCCTACCCAATCCAAGAAAAAAAACTTGGCTCTCTAGATATATACATGAACAAATTTCCAATATCTAATAAAAAGAAAACGAACCTGGATGCTTCTCGGTAAGTAATCCAATACCTGCTGTCCATGAACTTGCAGAAATACGATCATCCAATGGCATATCTGACGGAGGACGCCTTCCACTATTGATCGACTTATCGGACGATGATATTAAAGATTTCTGAGCAAGCACAATATTATCTAAACACACAAGAACAGTGTGCCGATACAAAGTAATAGGTAATCCACCATCTACCTTTTCCAGTGCTGTACTAGTACGTAACTTGGCAATTAAATACCCAACCATATCGTCCAACTGGTTTTGATAATATTGTTGTGCTGCCAATCCCCCCATACTATGCAGAATACCTTTATGGATTGCATACTCATAAAGTACCTGTTGATTATAACTTCCATCTTGCTCTCCTTCAGCAGGCAATGTATCACGGAGTATCGTGGTAACATGGATTGTTTTTATGAGCAGGGTAAACAAAGAATTGAGCACTTCCAACACTGAAACGCCGAGAAGTGGTGCATTGATGGCGTTTAGCACATTGTCCAAAATTGAAACTAGTGATGCATTCCTGCTGTTCAAATAGGTTGGTTTGGTAGGGTCACCAGTTTGTAATTGTTGAAGCGTTTCGGATATTAACAGATATCGATACTGTGCCTGCACGGAATCGAGAATGAGTTCCAATATGGATATAATTCGATCAGGTGGCCACCATTGTTCCGTACTTTCTGCAAATCTAACAATATCCAATCAATCAATAAAACTTGGTTCCGATATGTGTAAATTCTGGCAAGCAGCAAAAAGAAATAAAAACATATTCTTACTGAAAAACGAGCCCTAAAGCTGCACGAACAGCAGCACCATTTGATTTTGAAAATAAAATACTAGTTGTTTGACCAGCTAACGCTTCGATGGCTGTCACCTCCACAGGTTCTCCTCTACTAATAATAGATTGTTTGATATCAATAGATCCATAATTTTTTTCAAGTCGATTTTCTGCTCCACCCGACGCAATTAAACTTTTTAATAATGCTGGCACAACAATATCTAATTGAGCTTTAAAATCGGGACCATGAAATGCATTCGAAGTGACAGCTGCTTGCATAGCCCGATGTCCAATATACTGCATTCTAATCGTAAGATGTTTTTTTAGCCACTCAAACAAGAATCTGTATATATTAAACCAATCCGCCTTTTTTCTTCCTCCTCTTGCTTTTCTATCTCCTTACTTTAATGTCAAGTCCTCGTCTGTATTGGTATAATTGCAAAAATTTGCAAACTTGCCAAGGAGCTGTTCATATTCTTTGGTTAAAGCAGTATCGATTCCCAATGTAGAACCGTCATGATAATTACAAAATATAACAAACTATGTATAAAAATATTTTAGTATTAACTAAACCTTCTTTTATCAATATTACACAATATGACCCCTTGTTTTTTTTATCATGTTTAATAAATCATCAGATATCTCCCTTTTGTTTCTTATAATCCTTGCCTCCCTCTATCCTTTCCATCATCACTTCGCCCCTCCCCTTCTCCCTTTATTATTTTTTTTGACGATACTAATAGCTATCATCAAATAAAAATAATAAAAAATAGAAACATAGTGGGGTAAAACGCGCTGTGTATGTTACACACATATTTACAACATAAGAAAAAGTTTAAATAATAATTACCGTTTCGCAAGCCAAATCTTCTAATTCGATATCTCGGGTATCCAGTATTTTGTTCAATATTCTGACGATCCACTTTGAAAATAAATTTAAATCACGATGACATGATTGAATGAGTGCCTTGACAATATGCAAAGATACTTGATTATTTCTATATCAAACAACAAGATCCAATTATATATTGTTTTTCTTACTTTTCATTATTACTAAGTAGTGAAATTGTTCGGTCTTACTGTTTTCTACCCTTGGCAATATCACGTTCGACTTTTTTTTCAAGGTAACTACCGACTTTGGTCAGTTTGGCCGGTCGAGAACTGGCGTAGAACGTAAGGTAGCTTAGTTCAGAAGAACGAGGACCCTTTTCGCCTTCTTTTGTTGGGTAGCAAATTTTGATGAGTTGAGCGTGTTTAGCGTAATGAGTACATAATGGACCAAAACATGACACCATGTTGAATTATAGTTATTATTCGAATCAATTTATAAAGTTTAATATCGCGTCTAGGAAGAAGAAAAAGCTGTTTTTGAGTTATTGTTTCTGGTCCTTTTTTAGAATCGCATAAGTCCAATGGAATGCGTGAAAGAAGAGAAGAGAAAGTTTGTTGAATTTCGTTTCGTAAGTCGTTTGGCCGAGAAGATAG